>VXAX01003036.1:543822-813114 GCA_013399835.1 Leptocoma aspasia | reverse complement strand
AAAAAAAAAAAGACAAAAAACCTTTCATTTTCAGTATGCTGATCAATTTTCTAATAAATAATATCCAAATTTAGAACTATTTAGAATCATAGAGTCATTAAGACTGAAAAGACCCCCAAGATCATTGAGTTTTGAAATTTTATTTGTTTCTAGTTTGAAATCTAAATACTGGTAGAAAGACTGGAAAAGGCTCAAATAAAAAATCTGGGACGTCTTCAACTTTTGACACACCTGTTTGCAAAAACATCTGCAATATATTGTAAATGGTTTGTGAAGCTACAGATGAGTGATCATATCTGCTATTGATCTCTATGAAATACATATATCTTGATTTAGAGATATTTTACTCTGACTCTAAAATAGCCATAGACTGATTTAGTTTACAGAACTGAATTCCAGAATTCAAAAATTCAAATAATTTTAGCTCACTGCTAAATCATCCTGCCACCCCTGCTTTTCTTCCTGCTTTCTCCACGGAAAAAATGATGCTTAGGACTTTGTGTTAATGCATATTTGCTCTTTTTTATGCCAAAACAGTAATTTCACAGAAAAATACCAATAAAATATCTGAAAAACTGCACTTCCATCAGTAACACCACATGGCATCAGTGTGAGTTTTCTCCCAGTGGTAATAAGGTCTTAAACTACATAGAATTGTGGTGTTTCAGTGTACACAATTTGTACTGTGTAAGCCAAAGGCTTTACACACAGATATAGATATATAAATATGAATATATAAATAAAATAAACTGCAGTGAAAAGCCTCAGAGATATATATATTTACATTTTTTGCAGGGGAATTATAGCACAAGCTTCTTTAATATTTCTGCTATTCTTTTTTCACTGTAGCCTGAAGAGAAATCTATTGATGCTTAAGGATAGTTTATGGTCTTCCTTTGTGTTCTCTCTTTCTCTTCCAGGATAAGACTGTTAGTTACTAACATGCAGCAATTGTAATATTATCTCAAATTAATTATACTTTGGTGGCATTCCTTCCTTGAGAATAGCTGGCTCTTAATGTAGCCCAGTAAGTATTCCAAAATACTGTAATGGACAATCAGATAAGAACACATCAACATGGCAACCTTTTTGTAGCTGAGACTACTAAATGGTTTGTTTATACAAACTGGTGCTGCAAGTGTTAGTATCTTGATTTTGTGTGACGAAAGACAATATTTTATTATTCACTCTGGTCTATTTTCCTTAAACCTTCTCCTTAAACCTTCTTATAGTCACAAAACTACTTTATAGTAGTGAAGAAGTGAATTATAAGTTGCAGTGAAAACAAGATTTCCATATCTGCCTTTAGGTTTCTGATTTTAATATGTATAAACTGAATTAGAGTGGTTAATTTTATCAAGAAGTTGGGGTTTTATGTTAAATCATAAAAAAAGGCCTCTACTCCTTGTCAGGCAATCTTCTGCTTCAAGCTAGCTAGTCTGGATTGCTACTGCTTTCTGGCAAAATGTGTGCTGTCAATCTGGAACAAGTATAGAAAAGACTGAATGTAAGGAAAGTGAAAATTACATTTGGTTCAAAAGAACACTGAACATTGAAGAAGTTTTGTTTAATACAAAATGTTTTTGTAACTTGAGATGTCAATCAGTGCTTCTTACCAATGTGATTGTCTTGACTTTGATACTAATTAATGTCTTGAGGCTGTTTTTGTCAGAGCTTTTCTTTCTAAAGCTTAGGTAGGGAATAACCCCAAAATACTTGTATCTCTCAACATAGTAAATATGCAGACATTTAAACGTTAAGTCTTTCATGGAGCCTTCCTTACTATTAAGTAACAGCAAAGAGGAGTAATAATTTTATCTTCTTGCTAAAAGTGGCTTGTTCCCAAAACCTCTTTCTTCTCTCTGAAATTTATTTCCTCCTTGTGGGCTCCTTGGGCAGCAAGGGAAAGGAACAGCATAACAAGAGCCACATCTTTTTTCAGAACCCTGGTCCTGGTCCTTAACTGAAGCAGTGCATCCTCTCTGCATTTCACTGCGGAGTCAGGGCAATCACAGGCACAAATTCAGGCTGGGTGAAAAATGGATTGAGAGCAGTCCTGAGGAGAAGGTGTTGATGAGGTCATGACATGCCTGACGTGACCCAGCAATGTGCTCTTGGAGGCCAGAAAGCCACTTGTGTCCTGGGCTGCATCCAAAGCAGAGTGGGCAGCAGGGAAAGGGAGGGGATTCTGCCCCTCTGCTCTGCTCTTGTAAGACCACACCTGGAGTTCTGCATCCTGGTCTGGGGTCTCCAACATGTAAAGGACACAGACCTGCTGGAGCAAGTCTGGAGTAGGACACAAAGGTGTTCAGAGGGCTGGAGCACCTTTCCTATGGAGGCAGGCTGAGAGAGTTGGGGTCGTTCAGACTGGAGAAGTCTCTGGGGAGACCTTGTTGCAGTCTTTCAGTAGCTAAAGGGGCTACAAAAAAGCCTAAAATCAATTTTTACAAAGGGCATGGGAACAAGATTAAGGGGACTGTAGTGCTTTACAATAGAAAGGATATGAAAATCTTATTTAGACTTTTATCTTGATCCCAATGAACTTATAAGTAAGAGAATTGCAGAGAACTTCTGATAATGCTCTTGTTGCACAGAGTATTTAATAGTGGCCTTCATCTACTTCAAGTCAAAGCAAAAGTACAGACTTATAAATATTTAATCCTTTTCATTTTGCTTGGGTGAATTAAGTCTGTATAAGTATAGTGTTTAATAACACAGTACCCTTTGCTGTATTTTTCAAAAGCAGGTATTACAATGCTGCCTGAACTCGCTTTGGGTCATTAGCCTCCATTTAAATTTTCCCTGTGGTTCTTCACAGTTGAAAATGTTATACTTCACTAACCTCTTTGGGGGCTCAGCTTGATTTTTCCATTTTAAATGTAACTAACTTTTCTATCAATTTTCTGCCAGCCCTTTTTGCCTTTGCTGCACCACTCCATTATTATATGTAAAACTGTCCACCCCTAGTGTAGTGTTGTTACATAAAGTTTAGTCAAGGCTCATGCTAGGCAGGAAACTAATCAAGGCTGAGCCTCAAGCCCAGTGTGTTCCAAAGAACCATCCACACTTAATTCAGTCTGTAAGTAGTAATACAAAACACAAAACACCTGGTGACAGAGATGTCATTTTTCCTGTTCCAGCTGCTATCTAGCAACATTGCAATCAATGGTAAATGTGTACATTACTCAGTTCTTTGTAGTAAACTGTAAATATAAGTTGCTATTTCTGTTAGTACACAAAGACTGTTTCGACATGGAAGCAGAACCTTGGATGGAGCAGAACATCCAATCCCTTGGATAATGTTCTTAACATACAAAAATGTATTTTTTTCTCACAAGTATAGGATGAGTAGTGAAGGATTCAAGGAAATAGATGTATACTAACTGTTGTCAGCTGTGGAGAGAAAGTGAACTTTCTTTATATTCACAATAGTGGTTTGTTGTTAAAAACGCACAGAAAATTAGAAAATATATAGCAAAGGCTTGGGGGAGAAAGAACCCTTATTCACCTGTTATGTAGAAAATTTAACCAAATGATTTCCCCCCACACCATGGGAAGGAAAATCTGTAAAAACCTCCTAAGACATATAGTGTAAATGTAAAATTGCATGAAGAAGCCTGATGAGAACACAGTATCATTAAATTTATATTAATTATAAAATGTGAGCAAAGCCAATGTCAAAGTCAGTCAAGAGAAATGAGAATTTGCAAATGGTTGATGAAACATGAATATGTAAAAAATAATGCACACAGTGATGATGTCCAAAAGTGTCAGAAGTGCTGTACTCCCTGCTGTTTGCACTGCTGAAAGCATTAAAATAACACCTTGCATCTCAAATCACAATTACTAGGCCTCTTCTTTTGCTTTTGTGCTGAGGAGAAGAGAGAGATTGCTATGGAGACAATATATAGCTAATAGCTGGAGGGTAGGTGGAATAAATTCAATAAATAAACAGTCACAGCTGAAAAGAAGGAACGAGGGATGACAACCAAGTCTGACAAAAAGCTTCTGATTTTGTATTGAAAATTTGAAAAGGATGTAGAAATCAAATGCTGTCATTAAAAGCTGATAAAGCCGTTGAATCAACCTGGTAAAAACATCTAGGGATTGATCTAGTGTTCAAAATGAGAAGCTAGCAGAGAATCATAGGATTTTTGCTAAACTCATAGACCTTTTGCTAAACTCTACAGCTGTTTCTATGGCTTTGAATGGGTCATTTATATTATTACATTCTCTGAACATCAGATTACTATAAAATCCCTATGGGTTTTCAGTCTGGGCATTGTGTGAACACTTGCTCTCTCTATTTAGAGAGTTCATTTCTTCCTGTGCTGTTAAAAGCAGCATAAAGCTGGGCTGGTATGACAGCTGACTCCAAGGGATACAATCAAACAATCTTACAAATCACCTGCTAATCTTGAAAAGCAATTATATGTCTGAGAAAGGTCATTAAATAATGCATAGTATGGCAGGTGACATAGAGTCACATTAATGGAAACACTTAACGCTGTTACCATGGTTAGTGTGAAAAACATGCCCAAAAGGGACTGGTGCTGTTGACTGCCACTATTGATTCCAGAAAACCTCATTAGTTCTGCTTCTCAATTAATTATGAAATACTGGAGAAACGCCTGTCATTGTTCTTCTGTCAATTAGAATTAAATATAACAAAAGCTTAATCTGTTTTCTGTTTCTGTATTTCTGCCCTGTATAGAGCTCCTGCCCACAGTGTATTATTTACTGTTGATCAACAGAAGTATTTTAATGGTGGGAAAGGAAAACTCTAACTGCAGTCATTACCTTCCAGTTGACTTTCTGGGTACCTGGTCTGGCTTCACATCTTTCATTGCACAGCCAGATCGTAAATATTTTTCCTTCAATGACTTTTCCTTCCTTCAATCAGATGTTTTTTAATCATTATCTTGTGCAGTTTTATGTTGCCTTTCCTCAGATTCACAGCCCGGTTCTGGTTCTTTCACTGGCCACATCTCACATCTCAGGAAAGGACAAGGGTCATCTTGGTAGGCAGGAAGAGAAGGATGGAAAGGTTGAAGGTTGTTGGAAGTTTTTTTTTCCTAGAGCCTCCAATTCTCCCCATCTCTTCTGTCCCAGTTATTCACCCAAACCGTAACTAATCAGGGTGACAACTTTGTTAATTTTTGGTGTTATTTGTAAGAAATTAGCTTTGTGCTTTTTATTAGCACAAAGATTGAGTTCTCAGGGTTCATTTGAGTTTCTCATTACTCCTATGTAAAATAATACAAATCTTAATAATTTGCAAATACACTATGGTTAGAAGATTGTGTTCAGCTCATTTTTCTCCCTGTATCACCCACTATCCTCCTAATCAAACGTGGCTGGCAGTGACCTGTAGCAGTTGAGAAGCTGATATACATTGACTTTTGCTCCTCCTGTTGCAGATGCAATAACCTGCAGCAAAGAAAATGTATTGAGAGCCAAGGGCAGTAATAGGCTGAGATGACTAGATCCAATAAGTGCTACTAACCAGGGAAACTTGTGAGCCCTTTGCTTTATTTGCTGTTCTAATTGTGAGGACGTGGGTGGGTGGGGTTTAAGGAGGAAATAGGAGGGAGCCTGGACTCGTACTGCTAAGACATCTTGATTTTAATGCAAAAGGTATCAAGAGGAGCTATATTACTCGATGTCTTTTACAATGTGTTGGTATGTAGTGGATGTGAACATGCATTGTAGAATTTTCTATACAGAGAAATAAAAAGAATCCTCAAATTCTTCCAGGACAATAAAAGCTAGATGTGCTCAGTTCAGTGAACACTGATGTGCAGTAGTGCTCTCACTGTTGTCTGACCTGTCTATCTCAGGCTGCACTTTCCATCTCTCTCACCTCTACCCTTGGCTGCCACTACAGACATTGCAGCAGCACATGGCCTCAACCTGTGCTTGGTGCCTGTAGGAGCACAGAGAGAGCATCCTGGAGCTGGCCACAGGTTAACCTTCTTTTTGGCTCAGGTGGGTTCACAGTGCATGCTGGCATCTGTGCTGCCATAGTGGTTAAAGGTGTTTCCAAACTCCCCTCCCATTACTAATGGGTCAAGACATTTATTTTTTTTTTCTTCTCATTTTAACTGTTTAAAAATGAGATGTCTAATCCAAGCAATTTATCTAGTCAGTGTTACCTGGATATAAGCAATGTGAAAGAGACACTCCTGAAAGACATTTTGTCTCCAATTGTGTTCAATCATTTGGGGATTAGATGAGTCACTCCTCAGATTTATCAAACCCTTTGCAGTGATTACAAAGGAAACCTGTATGACTAACCTAGATTGCAACACTTTTCAGATGTTGAAGCTTGAACACAGGAATTCCACCTAACCTGAATGACAGGGAAATTGGTTGAAAAAGTATTTCAGTGAAGGAAACGGAAATATAGGGCAGGATAGAAGGTAAGGTGAAAAACAGCAGAAGTACTGAAACAATAGATCCACATATCATTGCAGTAAATTATTGTAAATGATTCTGTAGTGCAATAAAGCTTTGTTACAAAATGCAATACTACATACCCCAAAGGTAGAGAAATCACGTGGTATGTTAAAACTTTTATGTTTCCACTGAAAAAAGATCGTCAAAGTTAATTAATTTTATTGTTAATTATTATTTATTAATAATTTAAATTATTGTTAATAATTAATATTTAATTAATTAATGTGTTTTGTATTTTGCATTTTTATATGCACTGGTAATATTTGACAATATTTTAATGGAGTTGAGCTATGGATATGTCTAGGCACAACAGCTCTGTAAGCAAATTATCAACTTTACAAATAAACAGAATTCCACTAAGCACAGCAAAACTGATTAATGCCAACTGGGATTTTGAAACTATGTATTGTGAGGGAAAGCTTTGAAAAAATAATTCCATTATTTAAAAGGTGTAAAAAGAAATCTGAAAACAGAAATAATTGCTCCATTTAACTGTCCAAGATGAAACACAATTGCATCTTTTCTTCTTTTGTGCATTCTTATTTATAGCACACAGTAAACAAACAGCATATTGTGTAGCTTTGAATAGTGGCTGACACTACTTCAAATAGATGATCTTGACAGCATGCCCAAAGAAATGTTTCAGCTTTACAGCCTAAAAAATGTGGTTTTTCTGTGAACTAGGTGCTCATATAGATACATCTTTTAAATTAGGAACACAGTGTTTATTTCATTGTTGGTGCATTGTTCAAGCTCGTGGTTCTACAGAGAGGACAAGGAGATCTCAGAGAAATGAGTGGAGTGCTGGGTAAACCTCACTGCTCATCTGAAATAGCATGAAAACTGTTCATACAGCTGGAGTGGCTGACTCAGTCCTGTGTTTTCATCTCTAAGGACGGCATTAGCTGCCAGGGCTGAGAGCAGCAGGCATGACCCAGTCCCCAGACTCCCGCTGTGAGGCTGTGTGAGCACTCTGGGTCTGCACCAGCACCGTGGCATGTACAGGCTGCATGGGTCTGTGAGTTCAGGGAGTATCACCTCCAGAAGAAAACTATGGAAATAAAATACATTCAAGAAGCCCGATTGTATCAGGCTGTGGGTATTTTTGAGGTTTCTATCTTATTTATGTGTTTGTACCAAATGTGTGAGAGGCACCTAGTTTGAAATGCTACTGATAGCAGAGTGGAATATTAAGGAATGCTGGACTTCCCTTTCTCATGCATTGTACTTACAGGTCACTGACTTCCTCTGCTGCCCAGACAGGTGGTGGAGTCATCGTCTCTGGAGGTGTTTAAAAAAAGGCTGGATGTGGCATTCAGTGCCATGGTTTAGTTAATAAGGTGGTGTTAGATCATAGGTTGGACTTGATGATCTCAAAGGTCTTTTCCAACCTAGTCAATTTTGTGATTCTGTGAAATGTGAAATAGGTTGGTCAAGCAAATCGCATTTGTCAAGCTCTATTAAAAAAACATTTTCTCAAAGCAATTCTAATTAGTACAGAAGGGTGTGAATAGACCAAATTCTTCTGATAGTTTTCATCCCAAGTATTGGAGTTAACATTAGTTCTCCTGGTAATGCTCCCCTTCAGTCACAGGGACAAGGAATGCAAACATCTCATTGTAAAAGGCTGCAGATCAATCATCTTCACAGAAACCACGTGAACAAGGGGTGACCTGAAAGGTGTGTTGAGTTTACAGTAAACTGACAGATCAACAACAGGTTCTGCTCATGACCTTGGTGTTCTGGAGAAACCAACAGCTGCCAGAGCTTGTGTTTCCCATCAGTTTTGTAAGAAATGCTGAGCCTGTGATATGTCTAAGTATAAATTTGACTTATTTTAAATAAGTAAATACTCACTCCTGTCAGAGTGCTTAATTAAAAATAACTATAAAATGGTGCAATATGACACAGTCTGACATTCCAATTTTTGAAAGCATTCAACTGTTTAATAAAACACTGAGGAGCAATGTTTTAAGTAATGTACAATGTTACATTAGCTATATGCATTTAGTTATTAACACGAGTATATCTATTAAAATGATTTGTTGTGATAATTCAGACTATGAGTCACTTTCAGATGAATGGGAAGTCTGTACTAACTGATGTGCTGTTTGAAGGGCAACCAAGCTGTCCATTACTGTGCCGAAGCAGGATGCATTGTGGCACATACGAAATGCAGCACAGCCTAAAGGGGAAGCTTTTAAGCTGCAGTTAGCTAGTTATTTCTGGCTTCAGTTCCACCACATACTGGATTTGTGATTTCAGGCTTCTTTCTTACTCTTTGACCAGCCCTGTTTTTTTCACAAAACCTGCCTGTGATTGCTCTCATCCTGACAGCTCCAGTTTTGGCAGCAAGGGTTGGAACCTTTTCACCTCTGAGGCTCTGGTGACCACTGGCAGCTAAATCAGACCTGGGTCCTGTAAACCTGCTCTGACAGAGGGCTAAAACTCAGACAACTTCTAAAATCACCTAGTGATAATCACAATGCATTACACAAGACACTGAAGTGCCCAGAATGCACCACAGCCGCTATTTTTTGTTATTAACATAATTTCAGTATAATGCACTTATATTCTGCTGGCACCAAGAGGTCAGGCAATGTCAGGTCAGATGAATGAAACCTGCATTTTCAGCCTTTGTAAAGATATGGCCTGATTTGGATTACAGGAATCAAAAAAATATTAGGCTAAATTGTAAGGTGGTGAGTATTTTTTTAGGAAGGTCAGTATTTTATTTCATTCAAATTTTTATGTTCCCGGTATTTTTAGAAAAACAGATTTTTATTCAGTATGCCCACTCAAGAGAGAACAGACTTGCCATTAGCATGTCCTAATTAAGGAGGTTTTCTAGTAGATTACAAATGGAACTTTTAGCTGAATTATGTACAATAGTATTGACTGATTCAGCTCTGCATCTGCCAGTGCAGTCTTTACTGCACTCTCAGTCCCCTGATTTTCTGTAATGTGAGTACTCTGCAAATAACACCAGTCCCTTTGTTCCTGGGAGGGAACAGACCTGCCTGGGGCTTGTTGAGTTTATCAATGTTTGGGTTGTTTTCTCAGAAACATACTGGCCTAAACATACTGGCAAGTGTGGCAGATCTGATGAAAATAATTTACCCACCTGACACAATCATGGAACCTCTCTTCATCTTCTTGGAAAGGCTTTTGGGTGTATATGGAACTGCGACCCCCTATAATAATGATTGTATTTCTGCACAAATAATGTGCATTTATCAAGCCAGAAGCTGAATGCTATTCATCTGAGTCCTGTCCTCTGACTTTTTTTCAAAAAAGACTAAAAAGACCAAAGGTCTTTCAAAAAAGACCTTTTTTCAAAAGACCAAGCATGGTTCTTGTTTCTCTTCTGTACAAATGTATATTTAAGCTTTGGAGTTACAAAATATAAGAATCATAAGAAAAAAAAAAACAACAGAAAAAACCTGTTAAGTGTTACTTTTAGATCTATTAATATTTTGTTCAGAATGTTTTGTCCAGAAAAGCTGCAGCTGTCCCATCCCTGGAAGTGTTCAAGGCCAGGTTGGATGGAGCTCTGAGCAACCTGGTCTAATGGAAGGTGTCCCTGCCCATGGCAGGAGGTTTGGAATTAGGTGATCTTTAAGGTCCATTTTAACTGAAACAATTCTGTTTCTGTGAAAATGGTCTCTGAATGAGGCTTTACCTCAAATTAAGACAGGCACAGTGTATCATACCTGCTAGTAAGTAAGAGAACATATAGCCTCAGCCCAACACACATTTCACCCTCCCAAACAGCATCTATTTTCTATTGCAAATAGATGTGAATTTTCCTCTGAAGCTTATAATTATAGAATCAAATACTAATTTAAAAGTTCATTGTGAGAGACTTATACTACAAACCAAAGGCACAAAAGTCAGTCAACATATAACTATGATACCTTTGTGAGAATTTGAAAATTTATGATCTTCCAATAGCAAATTTAAATCAGTAAGTATAGGGAAATATTTAGAGGTTTGATTTTTTTTTTTCCATTTTCCTGCCAGTTCATGTTGATTTCATATTCCTGTTTTTTAGCATTTACATCTGTTCATCCATTAATAACCTAATTTCATGACTTCATGAACTACATGTTGGATGTGACCCCGGGTGGGTGTACACAAGGCTGACCAGCAGTGCCTGTGAAGGCTGCAATGCAGAGCTGAGGGTGTTACTGTGAGATGCCCTTTGGGACCACACTCTTCATTTTATTCCCTCACTTGAGCACACTGTGTTAATTTGGCAGGGAGCAGGATGGAAATAATTTAGACAAGATGTTGAGTTTTTACTGTCTGAGGCTGAAGTTGCCTTTGAGACTGGGCCGGGTTGGTCCCAGCTGCTGCACATCGCTGGCTCACCGACAGCCAGGGAATGTCCCATACTGGAGCACACTCAAATCATGCTGTTTACTTTAAATATTAACTTCTTGGGGAATGAAAAAAGGTTCAGAGGCAAAGCAAGCTGTGCTTAGCCTCTGTTTGATTTGCAACAGTTGTAGTACACTTTTCACTTTGCAGTTATTCTGCAGTCTGGGGTCTGTTAAATCCTGTATTTCTTTGGGGAGCCAGGAGCTCCGCAGCCAAGGCAGGTTTATAAAGGCAAATTTAGTTTGCAGAAGAGACAAAGGAGTGGTTCAAGACCAATACAGACTGAGAAGGAGAGAACAGACAAATGTGAAGTGGATAGGGCATGCTGTAAAGGATGAGGTGGGAACAGATTGAGTGTTGGCTAGAAGACAGGCTGCAGAGAAAAAGTTATTCCATCACCACGGCAACTAAAAGCCAAGAGAAAAGAGTGAGAGGCAGTGGTGAGTCCTGTGGCCTTACACAAGGATGTGTATTCAAGGATGTCCCACAATGCCTATTTTCATTTGCGTTTCAGATTAGACATTAACTCCAGTGGTTTCATCCCTTTCCTGCACTGCACTCTTTGCACTGTTTGCACATTACAGGCCTGTTTCCATGGACTGATGGATGCTCAGAGCCCACAGAGGTCAGGTCAGCACCTCACAGCACCATATCCCATCCCAGCTGGCAGGGAAAATCTGTTTTATCTATCTGGTAGTGCCAAAACTTTTTATATTTAATTTCACAGCGTCTTTAAAATGTTACCTAGGCTTTAACTTTAAATGGGACCCGACTCCTCTCTCCATCTCACCTGTTTCACACTCTCATGGTTCTAACAAGGTCAGAGTGGCTCCTATCCTATTGTGTGCCAGACAAGACAAAATATAAGAAAATTCTTCAGTCTGCAATGCTATGCTGTGAGTGATTAGCTGTCTCATCCAACCTGGTATGTCAGATGGAAATGAAACTGGAAGTCGGGCTTGCATATGAGCAGGTACTGACTACTGACTTCTGCCAAAGACTGGCTACCCAGTAGGAGAAATCCTACCAGCAGCAGTGTGAAGTCAGGCTACAAACCCATGGTTGTTTTCCAGCAAACTGAAACACACTGCGACATTACAATGCACTGTTTATATCTAACCACCCCTGTTCGGGCACAAGTTTCTAAAAACCGCATCAATGAACCTGGATCCCGATGTTGTTACATTGAAAACACCATTTTGCCACCTAGTGGTGGTTTCTCTCTTTATGTCTTATATATGTTTTTGCTTCTCCAACTTTCATCTTCTTACTGTGCTGTGAGCTGTATATTGTTCAGGCAGGCAATTCTTCCAAGAAGGCACATAGTAATTTTCCAGAAAAGTAGCTACATGTTCAGTAGAAACTGAAAGTTTGTTGGGATGAATTAGCCAACTTCTTTATTTTAAGTATTACCTGGTTTGGAAAGTTTATTTTTGTTCCACATTTGCATTACTTTGTTAAAGATTAAAATAATTATTCTTTTAGCTCTGTTCAAGGTTTTAGTTAAATGGAATTTTCCAAAGTTTCCATCTGCTATGATTTTCAGAGTAGATAGAGGACTTCAGTCTGTAATATATCTGAGCAGCACTCCCTACCAGACGCAGTGTTTTAACACTTGAGCTGTAGGAACAAGGCTGTAGGTGCACTGGCATTTTGAGGGAGGCAGGTTGCTGCTCTACAGCCCAGAGAGAAACCCTTCTGAATGAGCAGGATCTCTGAAAGAAGTCTCTTCAAAACCATGCAGTGTGTGATTTACTGCAAGGAGACCCTCCCATCTGGGATGTATTTAGTTATAACAAAGCTGTCTTTTGTTTAGCATTGCAGAAACAGCTGTGTTTGTCCATAAGCCAGAGGACAAAAATGAGAAATAAAATGAAGGTATATTATGGTGCATTATTTTAGTTAATGTGGTTTGATTTTATGTTTTCTTCTTGGGAGGTTGCATGGAACTCACTTCCTGAGTGTTTTGCCAAACATTTTTTTCATTTAAACCTCTGAATATATACCAGAATTCCAGTGACCTTTTATTTTACTATAAAGGCTCTTGTCTTACTGGAGAGGGCTAGCTCATTATTGCAGGTGAAATTATACCTTCATGAGAACAGTATGGTGTTGGCTAAAATGAAGCACCATATAGAAAGAAAACCCATCCAACACCTAAGATGCTAAGGAAATGATGTACACTTCTTCCCAAGAAAATGGCCTGTTTCTAGATTTTCTCAGCCATTGGCACTGCTGTATGAGCTGGTGAGAAATCAGAACTGTGTATGGATTGTTGCACTGTGACAGTCTCAGCCTGTGCACTGTTGCAGTGCATCAGCTGGAGGGGCTGAGGGCACCCTCAGCAAAGGGGGACTCAGTGTGTCAGCGCCATCTATTACACAGAAACATTCACTCCTCATTTCTGATCACCTCATTGTTCATTCACATTTTGAATATTCCTCTACAGACAGTCTGACAAGGGTTTCCAAGTCAAAGCAAATGAGTGCTCATGAATTCCCATAAAAATCCATCTAAAGTGGAAAAGCTTTCTTCAAAGGGTTAAGACAAAATTCAGAGGGCAAGAAGACAAAGTTCAGAACTGGATGTGAATTGGCATAAGCGGAACTAATTTTTTTCAAGTTTCTCCATATATTTCAAAGTAAAATATCAAAAAAGATACTCAGAAAATTCTTTTAACTCATGCTGGCAAATATGAATCTTAAAAGGATTTATTTTTCAACTTCTATTATATCTCCTCTCTTCCAAAAATTAAAGAATTACATTTATAAATAAAGTCAAAGTCCCACCTGACTTTACTACTAGCAGACCTCATATAAAAATACTTATTTCATTGATATTTTAACCTTGGTAAGACTAATACAGATTTTTAGTTGTCCCCAGAAAGGGTGTTTACTCTGTGTTTCTTCAAATGAATTATTTTGTGACATCTGTAAACTGTTAAACAATGGTTTCTTCCTTGTACATATGTCATCATGTGCTAATTGACTGATATAACTCACTCCTTTACTGTGCATTTGACCCAGGTTGTTATGGTATAGAAACCTGAAACTATGACCCTTATTTCTGTCAGCTTCACCTCTTTGGTAAACAGATGGTATTTGGTTTGGCTGAGTGAACTGGGATATTTGTGAACTGGCTTTAATGATCCATCTGTGCAAGTTGTTTTTCAGCAAATTATAGGATCATATAATTCAATATTCAATTCAGGTGGGAAGAGACCTCAGGAAGTCTCTAGTGTAACCTCCTACTCCAAGCAGGGTTAGCTGTAGGGTCAGACCAGGTTGCTCAGGGTTTTGTCCAGTCAGGTCTTGGAACCCTCCCAGACTAGACATCGAATCAATCTCTCAGTGAAAGCTCTGCTGCTGCTTGATGATCTTCCCTGAACACTTTGACCAAGAACAGATACCTGGGAGACCTGGTCAGCCCCATCCACCACCTGTATTGAGAATTTACCCTGAGAATGCTCAGAAACCACTGACTGGTTGTGTTCCACAGCAGCCCATCCAGCAGATCTTGGGTCAAGTTCCCCATGAGAACCCGGGTATGTGGCCAGAAATATCCTTAAGTTTAAAGAAATATCTGTCCATTTCTTCACCTTAACCATGGGGTCTGTAACAACAACCCATCACAGTGTCTGCCTTCCCAGTCTCTTCTCTGACCCACAGGGTCTCCACCTGCTGAGCATTCATCCCATAGAAGAGCTCTGTAAATCCAAGCTGCACCTTCACACAGTGGGAAACCCCTTCTCCTTGTCTTCCCTGCCCAGAATTTCTGAAGAGCTTGCTTCATCCTGTTGCTCCCTCCAGCTGTGCAAGCTGTTCCACCCTGTCTCAGTTATTCCAATATTTTTGTGGCTCCTTGCAGAGCTCTGCTTTCTCCTGCTTCCTCCACAGGTTGCAGGTCTTTGTATACTCTTCAAGTCAATGTCTCTTTACCTTTCTAATTGATTCTGAGGCATCTCTTGTCCCTGCCACCCTCCCCCTTTCCTTTCCACCCCGTTCAGTGCTGTCTCCCACGGGTTGTTATTTCCATCCCTCACGATTTCTAGGTCAAAGCACACCTCACCAGGTGGGCCATCATGTGAGCAAACACTCTCTTGTCTGGCCTTGTCAGGTGGACCCTATCTCTCCCTAACAGTCCTCAATCCTCACAAAAGATCCTGTGTTTTTAAAAGCCAAATCCCTTTTGATTACACCAGTTGCACAACTGGGTATTGATTTGCAGGACCATCTGTTCCTTCTCATGTGTTTCCCCTTCAGCCCTGCCCTTCACTCCTGTATCTGGAGCCACTCCTGACTTCAACTAGCCTTCTATCAACAATAGAAGCAACCTTTTTCATGGCTGAAATTAGGTGTTTGTACCAGAAACATTCTGAATATAGATTCTCTTAAACACACAGTAATTTTAATTTCATGATATTAAATATTTTTCTGTTTGATCAAGCATTGAATCTTGGAAAATCAATTACTTAGAAGTAGCTACAGTCATAGAAATCCTTTGAATTTCCATTGAGGTATTAATCTTTATCACTAGTATTTCTTGATAAATTTATTTTTCTTTTGGATGTTAGGGATAGTATTTCAGCTATCCCTGTAGACTACAGACTGGAAAAGTCAATATCTCTCTCTATACCTATAGACTTTTCCAGTGATTTGTTTGTAGAATTCTGTCTTTCTACAAAGTAGAGAAATCTCTTAATAAGAAGTTACCTTCCTGCTGCTGAAATATCTGTCCCTTCAAGAACCTAGGAAAAAGTGTCTGCCATTGTTGAGAATACTCAACAGGAAAGTTAAATGTTTCCATTGGAACTCACTTCTTTTATTAGATCTTGCAAAACACTTCTTGAAGAAATTCTCAGCTCCTCCTGACATAACACTATATGTTTTCTGTCTTAAAATACAGTTTCCAGTGATAATAATTCACTAACAAATTAATTCTATGATTTCAAAACACCTCTGCAGTGCCATTTAGTAGTGTCTTGGCTTCCCACTAACTTCAGTAGTGAGGGGTTTTTTTTACAACAGCATTTGTTCTCAGTATTTTACCTTTTTTCTCTAATTACTTCTGCTGTTAAAATGGTCACATTTGTAAGTCTAGCTTAAAATTCACAAACATTCATTGTCTGCACAAATGGAATGAAATCTCAGCCGTAAAATGCCTGTTGATTTTACAGCCTTGAATAAAACACTATATTTCAAAACATGCAGAACAGCTTATTTTTGTTGTTGTTGTTCAATATTTATACCGAATATTTCATATGAATTCCAAATTATAAAATGAACATTAATCTTTGTAGGTTTTAAGTTTAGAAAACCATATGGCAAAAAGTTACCAAAGCAACAAGGTTGTCTAGCCCAGAGCAAACTACACATTCTTCTGTAAAATAATTGTTTTGTATTAATATGTGGGAGATATGAAAGAATAGCTATAAGGAATAAAAAAGTGTTTTTATTCTACCACCTCATCACTTCATGCAAAAGCACATATGGATCCAGCTAGCAATAACAAGTGAATAAAGTTCCAGGGGGTTTTTTGACTGGCAAATCTCTGCCTGTGTAAGGCTGGAAACAGATTTCACAGCTAATACATAATTGTATTAATGATTAAGACATAGTTTAAATTGGGCAATAGCACAGAATGAGGCTGTCTGCCCAGAAAGGAGTTAAGTTTAGGTAGGACTCTGTGTGTGTGACACCTTAAATGTAATGGAAGATGTGTGCATCTTGCCTGCCCCCTCTGCAAGCACACAAAATTAATGGAGAGATGGGGGAACAAAATTCAGGGCCAGTCACTTTTTCTTACCCATAGATCACTTGTTGATCTAAAATGAAACAAAATTGGTGCTTCGTGGTCTCCAGAAGAGCAGTAACCAACTGGACCTGTCTCAGACCTGTCTGGTTGGAGATGAGAAATTCTTGTGCAGACAGAGATCAATGGGAGAAACAACCTGGCCTGAAGGTGAGGAGATTTAGCGGAGACTATAGAAGCAAACAGGAATAGTTTGTTTTCTTTTCAGGGCAGAAAAGACTGTGCTTGCTTCAGGACCAATTTTACCTCATCTGCTGCTAGCAGGATTGCAGTAGCAGTTCCATTTTTTAGCAGCGTGAATAAAATTTAAATTCAGAGAATTGTTGTATATTCCCAAAGTTCAGCAGTAATGAAGTCCTCTTCTTTCAGGTGAGGGACTCCTAAGGGTAGTTGGTGATAAGCTCTGGCTTTCCTCAGGGATGCCCTGAACTCAGGTATCCAGTCCTGCGGCTAGCCTTGCTCCCTCTCCATCCCCAGCCTCTCCCAAGCTACCCTGGAGTCTGCACCTGCTAACTCCTGCATCATGTTGGGATGCTCATGGAAACACAGCTCCTGTTTACACTTCCCATGTCTCAGCTCTCTCAGCTTTATGGCTTGGGGATCTGATCAATGTGGATGTCTCCACTAGTAGTAAAATGGGAAGGTAAAAAAGACATTTAGGCTTGCTTGTTAGCTTTTTCCATTCATCAATCACCCTCTGTCTTTGCTATATATTGTCACTGAACTTCTTAAACTCTGATTATCCTTCTTTTTTCTTGTTTTAGGCCTCAGTCATCAAACTTGCAATTCTGGCAAGATTAGTAGTTTGAAAGAATTTTAATTTAAAAAGCACTTTTGCAGTAGGAATGCTTTATTTTAATGGCCATCTTTCTAGCAGCCAGCAACCTTGGAAAATGTTGCCTTTGCCCTCTGCTTTAAAAGGAATAATTTTTCATGAGTGGAATTGCCAATGAATTCTTAATATGCAAGCTTTATGGAAACCAACTTAAAATGCTGAGCAGCAGAGAATACTAAGACAGGATTATGCTACATAAGGAAAAGCAGTTGGAAGACCAAAGATTTATTTGAGCATGGAAGGTCTTAAGCTGTGACAAAGTTAAACATCATATGGCCTGTTTGTTCATCCTCTGCAGCAGTTTTTCCCAATCATCACATCTGCAGTTCCCCATTCACTCTGCAACTACTAGAGGCAGCACAGGCTTGTTATAAGCAGCAAAGCAGGAAATGTTTGGGATCTAGCAGCTCCTTTTGAACAAGAAAGCAGCACTCTTAAGGTGTGGCTATAATCTTGGTACTCTGTTAGTGTACACTAAGTCCTGCCTCCTAGAAGGATGAAAGAAACCCCAAATCTCTTATCTCTCATGAAGTGTTTTTAAAACCTCACACTGTCTCCTGCTTGCTCAAATCAGAGAGAAGTGAGCTGTGCCCTGCAGTGGGATGTTGACAGTGCCTCTGAACTCTGTCTTTCCTAAATGATACCCACAGAGACGATGAAATAAACCAGGATTGTTATACAGTTGTTATATATTTAAAAATGCTTCATGATACTTAGATGTAAATCCACCCTCTCAATAAACAAATAGAAAATCTGATAGAAACACTATCTCAGAAAAGTGTATTTATTAATGTTTATCTTCAGCGTTTGTGTCTGCATGCAGAGCTATCAGCTCATGTGGCATTATTTTCCTTGCTTGTGCAGTCCCTATAGCTTTGAAATCTCACAGCAAAACAAGAACAATAACATTTTGAAGATATGTTGAGTTATGGGGGAAAAAAATTATCCAAGCAGCCAAGTTGGTAATTTAAGAAATACTTTACAATCTTTGTGTGTGTGCATGTGTGGTTTATATTTGCTTAAAAAAAAAAAAACAAAAAAAAACCAAATAACCCCAAACCAAACAAGTCAAAAAATTCCCAAACACTCTGGTTACAGGAATGAGAAGCAGCATGGGAAATTCTATTATTCAGTTGGATTAAGTTATTTTGGTGAGATAGAAACAAAAGAACAGTCTGAAAGTTGAGCTTAATTCCTCCTTAATTGCAGGGTAGAAATGCTACTGTAAATGAACTGTTTATATTGTCATGTGTACATATAGTATGTATATTACAACTCCTTGTGTTAAAGCCACAGGTATGTCTTGGAGAACAGCTCCTCTCATAAAACAGTTTCACAGATGCCCTGCACTGAAGGACCTTCATCACTCAAAATACTCCCTTCCCTTTAGTACAATACATGAATAATTGTTCATTTACCAAATTGAGCACAAACACCCATACCTCAACCCACATCAAAATACTGATTTTATAGACTACACGGTTGTTTGGAAGTTAGAGGTTTATTAGATTGAAGAAAAGCTCATAAAAATAACTGTGCTTAAAAATGAGTGCAGAAATAGGTGTAAATATATTTTTCTATTTCATGCAAAAAGTGGATGCTCTTGGAAGGGTTATCTCAAGAGACGACGACACTAACACAGGAAATATCCCATAAGCTTTCAACACCCTTTGTATTTCATGAGATTTACTTCAGGACTGAGCCACAAAGTATCAGTCTTTTGGGACTTAGCCTCTCTCATGTTTTTAGTTTAGCAATAGTTCTACTTGAAAGCAGGATATTTTTCTCTCCTGTAGTCCTTCAGTGACAGCTGTGAATATTTACTTGGAGGGGCATATAATATGGGTGTCTGTCTGAAACTGCAGAATAAAAGGAAAACAGAAACTGGGGACCCCTCACTCAGAGTAAAGGAGGGAACAGGCCAATGTATCTCAGTTTCAAATTGTCTGGATCATTCCAAAATATTCTTTAAAAATTGCATAACATATCTTTTTGCCTTCTGTCCTCAGCTGCACACAGCTCCCACCAGCTGTGTTGATAATCTCTCTCAAACCAAGACAGATGTCAGAAGAGAGCATTTACCCATATTTGCAAAGGGGGTATATGTCCAATAAAATATAAGAGAGCAGCTCCAGAGCACTAAAGCAGCTTCCTCAGAGCAGTCTGAGTGTTTGAATTGCAACTTTCTGTGATGTGTTTGGAGCCCAGCTTTGCCCTCTCACTTGTTTCTGTCTGTTATTTTCCCATATCCCAGGTCTGGGTTTCTGAACTCTCAAGAAAATGGGCAGATTGACCAGGCCCTTGGGCTCTGCACACCTCTGTGGCACTGAAAAGGCTGCAAATGTCAAAGTCCTCAGGCTTGGTGGCATCCTGGCACTGGATGGATACACCTATGGATATACTGAGGATATACCCCTCAACACAGTACTGCATATTGGGATAATTTTAATTTTTGGGGATCCATATTTCTACCCTGATATATGAAAACTGTCTCCTTGCTATTCACATGGGATACAGCAGTGTTAGCACAGTTGTTCTGTACACCCTGCACTGGAATGCAGAGGTGAGGTTTGGGGATGTCAAGTACCTTAGAGTATTTGTTCAACAGTGCAAACGCTAACAGCCCTTTTAAAGTTCTGCCCTGGGACCAGTTGCAGAATGTCACAGCTGATTCACAATGCAGGATTGTAATGGCATGTTGTAAACAGACAAAATCCCACCCATCAGCTTGTTTGCATATTTAGAGAAGACTGATCCAAAACTTTTTTGATTACAACTGAGACCAGAAGGCAAATGTTTAAGGGAGTATTTTTTGTGAAAATACACTCCAGAATAAATTTCGCACTCCAAACTCCAAATGAAATCTTTAAACCCAGAATTGTTAAGTTCAAGATTGATCAACACTTGAGGTTTCTAAGGTATATGTAATTCTTGCCTCTGAACATCTAAAAAATGTTGTTTGATTCAGAAAGGTAGAGGTGTATTTAGGATGAGCTGGTGAAAACTTTTCTGTAGAATGAAGCTGTGAATGTAGACTGACGCTGAATAAATCCACTGTGCATATGATGAAACCAAACTGTGAAAGATACAATAATTGTTGTTTATTTTCACAGTTGTAGACACTGTTCTGGACTCACTGCTGTGCCCTTCAGGGTGACAACCAACCCCCTACTCATGGCACCCCAAGCAGTCAGGCTCACACATGCCAAGTGTGACTGGAGTTTCCCAGCCAGGACTCCAATTTGTGAAAGACAAACATCACACGTGGACATAAATAAAATAGTACACTTGTGCTAATCATCTTGTCGTAAGGAATCATTGAAGATTTCAGTTAAATTCCCTGTGGTCATCACAGGATTCCACTTTGCTGCCACATCTGCTGAGAATTAAGGTCTCAGTTGTTCCCCTGGAATTAGTTACTCCTTTCTGCCTGTGTGCTTTCCCCTCTCAGATGCTGGCAGGAACTGGCCACATCAATGTGGCTTACAGAAAGGATTCGGGTTAAAATNTATGGATTATAGAAAAGAATGTGGTTTAAATTATCCTTTTTTTTTTTTTTTTTTTTTTTTTTTGACAGTTATAGCCCTAGAAGGTTCTCATATGGCCCAAAAACATGAGCTAGAGGGGAGAGAGGAAAAAAAGTGAATTTTCAAACCAAGACAGGCAAAAATAAGGCTGGAGCATCTCTTCCTATTTGCTCATGGAAATACAAGGATAGCTACCTGTGTTGGCTCTTTGTAGGTAAAGGAGAGAGATGGGTACCTCCAGAAAGTGGTTTTAAGATTTCTTATCAAAATATATCTACTAATGCTGGTCATCTTTAAAGTGCCTATCCCTCCCCACTGACTGAAGAAAAATCATGGGGAACAAATTCAGAATATACAGCTAATTTATGGACTTATGAAATAGTTGAAATATACCTCCCTTAATAAATTAAGGATTAATTTTATGTGTTGTTAATGTGTTACTGCATTTTTTTCTTCGAAGTCTTGATAATTTGTTTGGTGAATGGCTGTTGCAAGGACAAAAAAGAGTTAAAGTATATTTTAAACAAATCTTTGTGCTGCTTTTAAGCTAATGTAGTACATTTATGGAGATTCTTGCTTATAAAACTTAATAAACTGCCTCATTCCCTGGATAACATGCAGGTCCATTACACAGACGGAAGGTAAATCACATAAATGATCCCCAGTGAGCTGGAGCATGACTTGCACTTTCTTGTGACCAAATCAGAAGAGTGAATCACCAGAGCAGACCTGTCACCTAAGCAGCATCTCTCTTGCACCACTCCTTGCACTCTGCCTTTGCTTGGCCAGTTGTACTGGATGGACATCCCACCTCAGTGGGGATCTTTGCTCAGCGTCCAAGATCTGAACCATGACTGCTCAATTTGCTCACCCTGAGGACCGCAGCAAGTTTCCTTTGGGCAAACTCATCTCTAAGCTGGCTTTCCTGGTCCCTCTATAACCAAAGAAATGTCCAAAGAGATGGACATTTCTGGCTGCTATTCATCTCAGCCCAGAGGAGTTATTTGAGAGAGGTCAGACAAATTTCTGCCTCTACCTTCCTTCTGGGAGGCATAAATTTCTCTCCATTGACTATAAAGTGAAATAGGAGTTTCCATCCAGTGACCCTCCTTTGATAACTTCCCTCCAGGCACAGCTTTATTTCAGGACCATATGTAAAAAACATACAGAAGTTAATTTAAACTGAACATAGGGCTTGTTGTCCATGGGTCACACCATGTAGGATTTATCTTTCATAAGCCATATAATAAAATGATTTTTTCAAACTGCCAAAGCTATTAATCAAATACCAACCAGTATCAAATCCTGAGAGCTTTTTTCAGAAACATTGGGGAGATTAACTTCACAACACCTTCAACTGATGTCTGCAGCCATGGGCATCAGGTAAGTAATATGGCTTCTCATTACAGGCAGCAGGATGAATAGGCTGCAATACAAACCCAGGGTCCATTTTGCTGTTCCTGCTGGCAAAAATTCCCTCTAATAAAGCAGAGAATGATGAATCAACACACTGGGTGCTAGAGAGCTGGAAATAAACAGTGTTCCTTAACATTTGGGTGGAATTAGAAAATGAAAAATTTCTTTAGACACTTTTGGGCCCTGGAAACTACTTAATATATCCTTTTACAAGTAAGTGTCCTAAGTGTTCTCAAAATTTATCATTAGAAACCATTGAAAAGATGGGAAAACCTGTAAGCTTACAAAATTGGACTGAATTGATTTGACAGGAGTTACTTTAACCAATTTTTAGAAAATGTACAGTAATGTCTTGGTTTAGATATTCTGGTTTAGCTTCTATCAAGAATATTTGTTTCTAAATATAGAATTTTTTTTCATATTTCTATAAAAACATTTTAGCATTTAAAATGCTGCAGTCACTTTTCACAGAATCATAAATGTAGTTAAAATGCAGACCTTACTGCCAATTACAAACATTGGCTGTTGAGAGTTGACATCAGAAACACTGGTAGGGCACTGACCTTGCTTTTCTCTATTAAAGAAAAGGAGCAACAAATAAAAAAATCCTGTATTTTAAATGATGTGTGGTTATGGGCTGCAGTGAACTAAGACTTCCTGCTCTTGTCACTAGAGAGCAGTGTATGCCTTCTGAGTTTACATATTTCTCACCCAGCTAACCTATAGATGTCTCCTTATCTATTAGTATTCATTTAAATTTCGCCTCAAGGGTGATGCAGGATTTGTGGAAAGAGTTATAGAATAGTATATGCTGTATATATAAAGTATTATTAGCTGCTAGTCACTAATTTTTGATGAAAATTATGAGCTTCAAAATAGAAAAGATGAAAAAGGTACAGACCTTGTGATGTTCCATTTATGCAGCCTCACAGAAAATCAATTGGTTAAAATGGAATTCCTCTGATTTATATTATTATAGTGGGAGGAAAATATGTCCCGCAAGTCTATGAATTCTTGAGCCTTCTTAGAAAGTAAAATGTACCTATCCCAGGTCGAAGAGAGAGCAAGGTTGTTTATACTCACCTGCTGTATTTAATGCCCTATTCCTTTGAAAGAGGCACTGCTCTCATCAGCACTGAGATAAAGAGCATTGTGCTTAAAAAAAAAAATTACTGTCAGTCCATTACAACGTGTTGAAAAACCTGATTTAATTGACTTCAGCAGTTCACTCTCTCTGTTCTTAGAATTATTTTGAAGTTAACCTTTCCTGTTTAATGCATATGGAAGTAAAAAAAGCTGTCAGCTGGGAGGTGACTCAGGTCTGCTTTCCCACTGCCCATCTCCTCCCATCTCTGAAATGCTTGTTAAACTAAGGGTCTCTGCCTTCCAGAGCTTTACTCAAACAAGTTATCACTGGTGAGAAGTCAGCTGCAATTCAAAGATTGCACATTTCTGATGAACACCACTAAAACAAAATGCTGAAAAAAAAAAATAATGCCAGCACCATTACAAAGAGACATTGCTGAACAGATGGGTAAGTGTCTGCCAGGAGTACCTCAGAAACCAGATCAGTGACTTGGCTGCAGGGAGGGAGAGGGAGGAAGAAAGAAGGATAAAGGAGAAGAAAATAAGATAACTTCATGGGAATTTTTGCCAATTGAGAGCAGTGAGTAAAACTGCCTTCTCTATTACTTTGGAGAAAAAAAATGGAGTTTATTATTTGGTGTCTCCCTTTTATTGGTGCCTCGGGAGTTCAAAGTAGTTGAATAGATTTAAACACTTGAATATGAGGGTAAATATAAATACTTGGGGATTTTTATTCTTGTGTTCATTGGGATTTTATTTTGGTAGGCCAAAGCGATGCTCTCTAGGCAAACATAAGCCTGAAGCCACGGCATGATTAGTTCTCAAGTTTGACTGGATCTAATGTAAGGATATTGTTTTAAAAATAAAAATAAATTGTTTTAAAAATAAAAAAAAATACAGTGGAAAACTTTCAGGTGTTGGAGAGAGACTGAGAAAAAGAACCAGTGCTGCCACTGATATTGTCCTTCCTGGGATAAATTGCATCCTGCAAGGGCAGACCTGCAGCTTTTTTCTTCTGTTGTCCTGAGTTTCCTGAGGATTCTTCTGGGGGAAGCTGTTTATTCCCCTCCAAGGGTTTTCTTCAGCTCTTATTTGCCATTGACTATATAAATGTTATATTCCCCCACCCCACAATCATTTATGGGATCAGCTGGAGGAAGTACCTGGGGTCAGAATTGGCAGTCGCCACTAGGGATGGAAATTTCTCCCTTGAGCAGGGAAACAGGGAAATCACCAGTAGCAGTTTAAATCCATATTTCAAACAATAATGCAATACATTTCATACGCAATATATACATATTACAATTACATATTACATATTAAATACAATTACATATTTAAAACAGTAGTGCAATACAAATAGGAGCTTGTACGTTGAGTCCAGAATCCTTAATTTCTGGTAATTTCAGAATAAGAGTAGCCCACTGCAGTCACATTTTCATTTTTTGTCTGATGACACCCTAGTGCTGTTGAAATGAGGGTGATATAAGTCAAAGGAGAAGCAAGAGCACAGCTTCCACTGCTGACTGCAGCACTTCTACACACATCTTAATCATATGCTCTCTAAAATGTTTCATTTAATTTCCCTTGTGACCAGCTCTTTTGAAGTTTTAATATATGACCTGTTGCCATCTATTCGACTAGCTCTTTTTTTTCCCTATTTGGTCTTTTTCTATGCTCTTTGGAACATTATTTTCCTTAGTCCTGGCCCTTTTACTCTCTTGATGTAATAATGTAATAATGGAAACTATTCTCAGGAACCTGTTCTTTTATCATACCTATGTTATGCAATGAACCTATATAGTTTATCTGGGTCAGATGGTCTACTTAAATTGCACTGAAATGAACAGATAAATGTGAACTTCAGGCAGGTCATTTATTTCAGCTCAGAATGCTACACTGTGCTGCACTGTGCTTTAACTAGAGTTGGCAAAAATGAGTGAAAATCATGTCAATGACTACTGCTTCCATTTTTCAAGGATTTTGATTTTTCAGAGGGTTTTTTCCTTCTGTTTTTCTGGTGGTTTTGAGGGGTTGTTTTGTTGGGGGGTTTTTGGTAGGGAAATTGTATAGATCTGCACCTACCTTCAAAGACAAAATGATTAAGGAAAAAAAAAGTAAGAAATTTCATAATAATTTCTCAGAATTCATACTTTATTGTATCACCAGAATCAATAATTTCTAGCAGCAGACGATCTATAAAGTAAGATTGAGCTATTTTGATTCTGTACACCTGAAATAAGTTGAGCAGAGATTCACACAACCCATTTAACTGGGGCTGAAAATGAAAAGCATTGAAGTCACTTCTAAAAAAGAGGGAAGTAAGGAGAGAAGTCTGTATTTATATTGCTTTGAGCTGCCCATGGTGACTGACCCCACTGTCTGTCTTGTTTTCATTTAGTAACCTCACCTTAATAAGCTTTTTTATTGACCTATAGATCTTTAACATAATAACAACAGCCCAGAGGTACTGGCAAAAAGAAGGTCAATGTGTGCCTTCTCATTCTAGTCTGAATATATTGATGGCATTATTTTATAAAGGCACCAAACTAAATAGGCAGCAAAGTGGCCTCTGGCAATGAAAATGGTAAAATGGAATCTGGGAAGGCTCCATACACACTTGAAAGCTGTGCAGCTTCCAGTCAGCCCAATAAATTCAGCTTGAAACTGCATTCTAGTTATAAACAATTAAACAAGTCAGTAAAAAACAATGACTATATAGACTCTATATAATTATAATAACTATGCAGCTGGAATTGCTGAAAAGAAACTTCTAGAGAAATGTGACTTTGTAATTCCAGGGGAAATCTCAGCCACTGCAGTGTGGGGATTGCTTATGTTGTCACTGATCAGAAAAAATCAAATCATATATAAACTCAAACCACTCCATGCCATTTGAAATATATTAATGAGATTAGGAGGACATTAGAAACATTACATAGTTTATGGTTGTTTTCATCCATCTCCTTGATGGAGTTTTCCCAGAAGCCTCCACTGCCCTGTTTGTGGCAGAGCTAATGAGAACTGATGTCTCTGTGTGCTCCTGGCTGAGCCTGGCTGAAATGAGTGTGCTGGGCCTCTGGGCACTGTGGTAGCAGCTTGTTTTTGGAAGGAATGAGGAGTGTTCACCTCCTGCCTGCCTTTAATAGCACCTTTTGCAGCACTCAGATTCACGTGTTGTGAAATGTGGCTGCATGGCCTCTGCTCATGGGTGATCTGAAGGTCAGTGGACCAGTATTTGCTAATACAGACACATTTAATGTGTTGTCAGTGGTGTTTGGGTATCTCTGAGCACCAGCCAGCTCTGAAAGAGGCAAAGGAAATTTCCTTCTCTGTTTGGAATTTGTATTTTCATGGGAGAGCAGCGCAGGTCTGGTTTGAGTCAGAGCTTTAGGATGTTTCTGGGCTTGTAGCAAAAAGCCTTTATAACAGACAGAGCATGAAGCACTTAGTTAGAAACAGATGGGTACATCAGGCTGTGCTCTGTGAACCCAGGAGGGAAATGGGGCAGGGAGATTGGAAAGGAACTGGAAGTTATGCTTCATATTTCCTCATGCTCTTTTCTTTCTGGTGAATCCTCTGACTTGGCAGTGATAACAAAATTAACTTGCATCATATGAACTTTCTCCAGTTATTTAATAGACCTCAACAAAAGAACAAATCTGACCATGGTATGAGATACTTAATGCGACTGTAATTAGCTGATATCCAAACAAGAAGAAGCTGGAAAACATCAGAATATTGAAATAAAAAATTATACACAAAAATGAGGCAATTTTCATTTGTAGGCTTAAAACATATACTTTTATTTCTTCAAAGTAATTTACAGATTTTAGATTTGTATAAAAATCTGTATACTAATCTATACAAAGAGTATACATTACTTTTTCCTTCCTTCCTTCCTTCCTTCCTTCCTTCCTTCCTTCCTTCCTTCCTTCCCCCTCTCCACTGCCTCCTTAAAGTGGTAGAAAGGCAGGGAGGGAGAGAGAAAGGACACACAAGGGAAGAAATAAACAAGTCTGGCTGCAATCTTCTTTTGTTAAAAGATAGTTTTTGTCCTTTTTTTATTGCATGTCAGCTTTACAAATACAGTGTTTATGGCTTTAGCACAATATTATTACACAGCTGTGTTTTATTGGTTGTTATGAATTTCTGTGTGAAAAGCAAATGAGGCTGGAATATTAAATCTAATAACATTATTTATCACTGATTTTGATAAACTGTTCTGATAAAAATGTTAATAACTTTAATTCATTGAGGACTAAAACAAACAGTTCATTATAATGAATTAAAAAATAAATCAAACCATAGTTTTGTCTCAAAAAATACCCCAAATTTTATCTTTTCACCACTCATTAATAGTTTCATCTTATACCTTTAAGAAGCAGGTTACCATTGACTGGCTTCCAAGGCAAGAGCTTGCCATTGTATTTTATGCTTTTCACCAAAACTGCTGGAGAAAATCTGGAAAAACTTTTTTTCATAAATTAATTGTTTGGTCAAAACAGAATTCTAAGTTCCTGTATTCCAGTTCCAACATAAAAGGTTTTCTTCTCCAAAACAAAATGTCACTCCAGATAAGGCCAGAAGGAGGAGAAGAGTAAGAAAGAGCAATAAGGCTAAAACTGGCCAGTTTCACATTGAAACTGTGGATGGAAGGGGGATCCAGGTCTGGATTTGAACGTGTAGAGGCACCAAGTGGGTACTGGAGCTGTCCATGTGTGCACAGGGCAGCAGCCACCTGGTCTGCTCGGTGGAAGCTGGAAAGGAATTCAGCTCACGCTGAACTTGCCATCAGGGACCCTGCTCAGCTGCCCAAATGCACGTGTCCAATGCCATGGGGGACAGCCCTGAGCACACAGAAACTCATGGGCACGTGTCCAATGCCATGGGGGACAGCCCTGAGCGCACAGAAACTCATGGGCACGTGTCCAATGCCATGGGGGACAGCCCTGAGCACACAGAAACTCATGGGCACGTGTCCAATGCCATGGGGGACAGCCCTGAGCGCACAGAAACTCATGGGCACGTGTCCAATGCCATGGGGGACAGCCCTGAGCGCACAGAAACTCATGGGCGATGTCCCCTTGGGTCTGTGTGTAGGCTTGCTCTCCAGATCCTCAGAGCCATCCTTCTTAACAGCTGTCAGTGTCTTGAGGAGCAAAAATACTATGCCAGGTGCATAAAGGAGCATGGTAAGGCTCAAAGCAACCAACCAAACCATATGCAACAGGTGAATATGTACTGGAGGGCCTAGAACCCAAGGGGGGCAGTTCTGCCAACACACAGCATAAATTTATTTGTTGATTTCAGCAATCCCATCTACACAAGTAGATGTACAATCTACAGTGTCTAGCACAGAAAGAGCAACCTGTCAATTATGGTTTTATTTATCAGAGTGTGAATAATATTCCCAAAAATGATTTTTGCTTGGAATTATTGATTTGTGACAGTTCCTACCTCTCACACATACACAAGTTTTGGTCTATATAAACCATATTTGAGAATTTAATAGCCGAGTTTTAAAGTCCAAGTTGTCTACATCCCAAGGAATTTGTAAAAATTTGTGCTTTAAGCTCTCTTGAAATTCTATCACCTTTTACTTTAGGAAGGCATGGAGATAAGAAAGGGAGAAGATGCTATAAAAATAATAAATATGCATGCTATAGTATATTAATCAATGCTTCAGTACACTGCCAAGATATTTAGAAGCAGTAAAACTCAGATGACCTGGAGAGAAGATGAACCTTTCTCTTGTCCAACCTTGATTTCATGGAAGGAGATAAGTGCTCTTGCCACATCTTAAAACATGTTCTGGTACTTCCTTGGAAAGATCATTCATAACTGTAACTCATCTCCCAAATTGTTGTCTCCTGAATTAAAAAAATGAACCTAATCCACTATAGAAAAAAGGTTGCAAGTGGCTTTGTCATATTGCACTGATGGCAGAATAAGGAACAGGCAGTCTTCGTATAATTAAAAATCTGCAAATAAAAAGACTCAGGTCAGCACTGGTTAAGGATTGCATCTAGAGGAGGCTGCTGAGGTCATTGATTTTATTTTTAACTACTAACACATTTGTTTCAACTACAGAAGCTGCTCCTCAAAAGAACTCTGAGAATAAACATTCTTATTCACTGCTTTCTTTTTAAAAATAAAACCAAAAAGCCTTGAAGATTAAGCTACTTATCACCACTTTCAGGGCTATGTTCTCCTTTTTTTAATGTCTTGTCTAGCTGGAGCCTCAAAATCAATTAACTGAAAGGTCTTCATCACCTCTGGAATTCTTCTCGTTCACATCAGTAATTACAGAAGGTCTCCATGAAGCAGCGGTTTCTCAAAGAGTTAATTGAAATGCAGGAACAGCTTAATACTGATTCAGCAGACTTAGCTCTAAACTTCAAAGGAATTGTGATTTACCATTTGGTTCTTTGTCTATTTAAATTAATCATGTTGCTCAGAGGCAAGGGAAATGAAACATTGGAGATCTCAGAATCATTCCAGCATAAATGTTAAACTACTTTAGTCCTTTGAGACACAAATTCTGAATTTTTATTTTATTTTTATTTCTTTTATAAAATATTTATTTCACAAAGTATCTATTTTATCAACCTTTCCTGGCAAACATATGATTTGCCCCCCAAATCTCTGAACTGTACACCACATCTAGGTTTATTAATATTAAATACACTAAAGTAAGAAAACACCCCAGGGCCTGATTGAAGTTTCACGAAGGTAATACAAAGCTTATCAGATCTATGGTTTACTTACTCTAGAGATGGAGTAGGCTGCCCAGCACGATTCATGATTCATAACTTCAAATAGATACCTACCACTGCTTTAGATGGCCTGAGATTTGGCAGCATTTTATCTCGACACACATGAAATGAATCCGTTTCACACCTGCACTGTGAACTTGCATTTTGATCCCCAGATATGCAGAGACACTGATTTCACCCCATAGACTTCCCTGGATCTGACATGCAGTATGTTCTTGTTGCGCTGCTGAGGAAGCCTGGCATTATGCCCACCTGTTATCCTCTGAAATGATGGGAGAGTTGAGAGAATTTAGAATCTGTGTGTGTCTCCTCTCCTTTTCCTCTCTAGCCTGCTCCGTGCTGTAGCACACGACAGTGATTCTGTTGTTGATTCCTTGCTTGGTTGTGTGAGCCAATGGGTCCACAAAAACCATGGACCACACTGGCAGCTGCAATCCAAAGCTGCACTGTCCCACTCAGAAACCTGTGCAAACCTGTTCCCTTGGGCTGACTCTGGGGCTGGGACCCCATATGAGAAAGATTGTAAGGATGCCTCCAGTATGGCAGTCTGGGAGGAGGATCTACGTTGTCTTGCAGAAATGTTGGAAGCGACCCAAAAAACCAGACTGTCTGTATGTCTTATTGGTGTCTTTTACAAAGTGATTCTCTGTTTCTCAGTAAAGGGGGAGCCCTGAAAGGCTCACAAGGTAAGCAGAGACAGCATTTCCTCACTTTTCTGTGAGGAAAATTTAATTATTTCCTATAGAAACCCTCGAGAAGGGTGGTTGATAGTTTTCTCACTTCTTAGATGTGCAATCTCCTGATTACAGTTTTCAGGATGAGCAGATAAGTGTAATTAGATATTTATCTTGGAGTGAGTGCAACGTCTGCTGCACCTTTCACATTCTTTGAAGTGAGAAGGGTCAGTATGTAGCGCCATTTCCTTAGTCATCATTTTTGTCTGTGTGTTTTCTGTAAATACAAGCTTAATTACTAGCTCTTGATTATTAATCACTGCCAGTACAGGATAACTCTGTTGTGAAAAAAGACTGTGGTAAAATGATCCTTTACTCAACAGCACAGTGCTGAGTTCTCACAGCAGTACCTCAGTGGCTAAGACTGTGATTTTCAAAGTAACTCCAACCCACCATTGAAATGAATCCTAACCCCCTTAGGCTCCTTTGAAAATCTCAGCCAGGGATTACTCTTCCATGTTTTTTGATTTTGCTATCAACTACAGAACCAGCATAGCTCGGATTGACTGTTCTTGCCTGTTCTCCCCGAGAGGCACTGCTGGCAGACCTGGTTTGGACCCGTGGCAATTGTGTGGTTCTGGAATCCTGGTGGGAGCCATGGAAGTGTATAGCTGCACTTCCAGGTGTGATGGGAAGAGGCAGGGCTGATACCTGTCCCTGAGCTCCCCATGTCTGCTGAGGACCTCTGTGCATTGTGCAATGTATGAAATGGAATTATTAACTCTCAGCCAGCTGACTCTCAGGACGTTGTTTACTGCAAAACTGACTGTAAGAGTGCCACCAGCCATAATCCCCTCCTCGGGTTTACCAGGGTGTAAAATGCAGCACAACAGAACTCAGACACTTTGGTGAAAGTTAGTGAGGAAAGTCAGGGTGCTGGGAGGCATCATTTGATGAAGGGCACATCTACTGCAGTAATCAGAAGTGTGAGTACTCTTTGCAGAGCACTGCAGAAGTGTCATAACCTGGTCCTGAGAAGTAAGGATCTCTGAAAGGCTGGCTGCCTCATGGTAGTGCTACAAATGAGCTGTCTCACTCCAGGCTGGAACCTCATTTCTCCTTCCCTTGGATATTTGCACTGTTTCAGCCTTAGCTCCTGATCTACAGTTCATAGATTATTCTAGAGGGTTTTTTTTCTTCTGCAGTTGTTATCAGCTGCTTTTTGGTTGTTCTCTGTTTAACTACATGACACAACTGCTTTTGTTGCAGCTTAAATGCCACCTATCACAAGCACTTTAGGACTGAAGTTTATAAATATAATTTTTTGTGCAGCAAGCCATTAAACTTAAGTAATTTTGAGAGGTTTAGAAAAATTCATTTTGTTGCAGCTTAAATGCCACCTATCACAAGCACTTTAGGACTGAAGTTTATAAATATAATTTTTTGTGCAGCAAGCCATTAAACTTAAGTAATTTTGAGAGGTTTAGAAAAATTCATTTTGTTGCAGCTTAAATGCCACCTATCACAAGCACTTTAGGACTGAAGTTTATAAATATAATTTTTTGTGCAGCAAGCCATTAAACTTAAGTAATTTTGAGAGGTTTAGAAAAATTCAATGTACAAAGTTCCTTCCTTGTTTTTCCCTTTTCCGCAAGAGAAAATTTGTCTAGTGCAGTGCTAGAGAAATGGAAAATAGGGATGGCAAAACAGCCATCACAGCTACAAAAACTCCAGTGCTGGAGCACACAGAGCCTCACATGGCACTAAAACCTACCACAGGGTCACAGCTTTGCTCTAGGTCCCTCCCTAAAGCCTGAACCTTCCAACACCAGCTTGCCCTTGTTCTTTTCTTTCACAGATCACCACCACCCTGTCAGGTGGAGCAGTGGGGACATCAGAGTGGTGGTGCTCTCTGAAACATCTCTCTGCCTGCATGGTCTGGGTGGAGAGGATACCTCCCAAATCCAGCCTAGAAGCACCAGCCCTGTCCCAGGTCCTGGCATGTGGACCATGCTGCAGTTGCCACTGTTTCATGACCCAGTCATAGAGAGCTGTTTTTTTGTCTCTGAATCATATCATTCTTCCTGCTTTCTTTCTACTTATATCCTACACACTTTTTTTTTTTAAAGGAAAGTACATTTTCTCCTTGTATCTGAAATATGGTACATCTCTATTTACCTTAATAATTCTGACATTATTAACTTTCCTTGACAAAATTTCATTTTTTGGGGGAAAGGAAAAGAAACCAATATTCAATTAGTAATAGGTACAGTTCATCTTGTTTTATTAGCTGAGCTATTCCCCTGCCTAGAGCAGAGCTAAATCTGGGCAATGCTAGACATCCAAAGCTGGTCATGCTATTTTGAGGGAAAAGAGTGAAAAGAGCAACCAGTTCTAAGCACTTGAGTATTTTCCCAGTAGTTAAATACTCCTAGAGAGCTTAACCTGTGCACTGGACTTCATCAATTATTCAGAAAGGTCACAGATATTTCATGGCTTATTATTTTTTCCCTGCATTGTTTCCTTTACAGGTATCACAGAGGTAGATTAGACAATGACCAGGTCATATAGAAACAAGTAAAGTACTGGCTGTAGCACAGACCCTTGGAGCTCTGTATGGTTCTACTCAAGTACAAACTACTGCAGAGAAGAAGCAGCCCCTGGCTTCCTAAAACTGAATGTAGCAATTATGAAAAATTGCCAGCATCAGCTTAAGTAAAGGATTTTCATGACATCAATGACTTTTGCTCAAGACCTAAGGTGACAGAGAAGTAGCTATGGCATGTCTAGCCACAGTGCTGTGAATTAGTTTAAATTATTTGTACTGTAGGTCTATTAGCAAAGATTATCATCAGCAGTATCCCTCCATTCATGCAAGTGTGTGTGGAGGAGGAGTTGACAGTTTTGGCTGTATTAACCTGTCAGATAAAACAGAAATTATACAATATGGCACATCTGCCTTTGCTCTAGACTGTGTTATATGTGCTTCTCTAAAGATGAGACAGACAAATTATCCTGTTTAGCTGTATATGTAACAGCCTGAGGCAACTGAGAAGGGAGTTCTGCCATAAAATTTATAATTGCTGGAGGCATGTTTGTCTCTGGTTGATGTAATCTCCAGCATCCCATTTCCTGCTTCTCAGAAAGAAGCACCTGCCTTGTTCCCAGCCTCTGATACCAGAGCTGACACCTCATTCCTGGTCCTTGCTGTGAGATCAGTCACCTGTGCTGTTTCCACTTGGGAGCAAGGCTGGTCTGAATTGGGTTTCCCAGCTATTGCTATGAATACCATCTTTTAATTGTGGTTGTACAGGAAAGAGTAATATTTAAATTTTATTTTCAACATTCCACTGTTGTGAGCCTGGGCAGTCTAGAGTGTCTCCCTGGCTGTGTGTGATGTTGGCAGTGGTGGAAGCCAAACAGTTTGGGTGTTGTCTGGAGTGTCCATGACTAGGAATTCCTCTGTTCAAAGGTCAAGACCAAGATAGAGCGAGGCATTTCCTAAATCATCCAGAAATGTTTCTAACTGTTACTATATCAAGTGGATGGTTTTCAGGCTTAATATCCTATTGGTGCCTCTTGGATAGGTGTAGCTTGGTGGCACAGGCAGGCTTCTGTGATTAATAAAATATTTCCTGGCTGTGTTAATTCTGGACATTGGGTCTGAAGGGGGACTCAGAGGGAGAACACTTGCAGCTACAGAAGAGAGAGGCCATATAGAATGGTACATTTGTAGGAATGGCAAAAATCACATAATTGAAACCCCCAGGCTGAGGAGACAAATCAAACCTAGCTCTGCTCCTGCTGATTTAGCTCCTTAATTAAGGGGTACCCACTGTTAGATCAGATTTTTAATGCCAGGCAGTTATAATTGCTTTGCCTTGTCCCAGTTGATGTCCCCTGGTCTGGCAGAGCAGACTCCTCACAGGATTAGATGGAGCTCAGCTGCCTCCTGCCTGTGGCTCCTGGCAGAGCCTGTGAGAAGCGGGTTTCTGCTGTGCAGGAGAGGACATGGCCACCCAGCCGTGTGCCCAGGCTACCCTGTCACTGCCAAGGAGGGGAGCAGGGACAGCCTTGAGATGCAGGGAGCTGCTCCCAAGGAGCTGCAGTGTCTCATTAGCCCCCTCTGAGGCTGTCTGAGCTTCCTCTGGAAATGGCAGCTTGGCCACAATGCCTACAGGTGCCTTCTGGCACACGGTTGTATCCAGGTGAGCCCGAGGCAGACATCACCCCACTCCATCCTGCCTCTTCCCACTGAGAGTAAGGCTGATGCAGGCTGCAGGGAGTGCAGCTTTACACTGCAGCAGCTACCTGCCTAATGTCTTTGGCATAGTCTAAATCTGTATATGCCTTGATCCATTAAATATGGTCAAAATATGTTTATTTTCCTTTCAGGAGAAGCTTAGCACACTTAAAGCAGCCCATAAAGCTTTTTTACTCACTTTTTCCTGGTAGTCAAAGTGTTCTTCCTTCCAGGGATGAGATAGTGAAATAGTTTCTTGCTGCTCAGTAACTTAGAAGGAAGGGAAAAAACAGAGAGAGTGAGCTGTCAGCTGGGTGACCCCATCATCTGAGTACCTGTCTGTGTTGTGAAGCTTAGGCACAGAGAAGTAGTTTCCTTCTGGTGCAGGGAATAGATCAGATCCAAGAAAGGGTCTGCTGTCTCTTTGCTGGCCTCTTTTGGGAATCTCAGACTATGAGGAAAACTCTGTCCTTTTCTCTCTACCTGTCAACACCCTTGCCCTCTGCAGTACGATCTTTTTGGCACTGCTGTGATGAATTCCTTTTCAGGAATGATTTCAGAGGCAGGAGGAGATCTTTGTGTGTCTGCTGCAGCACATCCAAGGCTCCTACCTACACCCCTGCTCAGTGATGACCCCTCAGGAGCTGCTCCTCTCTTGCTCTCTGCTGAGTTACTGACATCTAAAAGATACTAAACACACTGGACTGTCAAGGACTGAACAAAAGCATTTCACAGCTCCAACTGAGTTATTGAAAGCAGTTTTCTATCTGTAACTGTCTTAGTTTGTGTGTGTGCCACATTTGAATATATCCTTGCATAGGGTTAATAGATGCACTTTGGAGGTAGCTGCTCACAACCAATTAATGAGACATTTCAAGACAGAATCCTTACCAGCTAATTAAATTACCTGCCTAGCTTACTAGAATTAATTACTGCTCTCCCAATATATTTGTGTAAACAGACAGATTTTCGTGTAAATTAAGTGATGTTTGAGATGGCTGATGAATCTCTTGTTTGGCAGTTCTGATACTAAGTACAGAAGAAAAAGATAAAATTACCAGAAACCATTCTTTGTTACTGTTACTATTACTTTGTTACTGTTACTGCTACCACATAGTCACACTACTTTACCAGTTTCTATAACTGTATATCACACAGTGGGATTAGCCTGTTCTCTCAGAGGAAAAAAAATATCTTGTAAAGTCTGATTTCTGACATTTAATAGTCAAGCATGAGAGCAATCCTGTAGCTGTCACAGGAATGAGTTTTGGGCAATTTAAGGGACTTAAATTATGGAAGTCTTTTGTTGGAGGTCCATATTTCTCCAGAAGGCTATAACAACTAAAAAAATACATTTATAGATATATTTTAGACTTAAATAACAGAAGGCTTAAACATTTCTCTCTAATCCATTCACTGCTTTCAGGGATGACCACTCCAGTAGAGGAGAGAAAGGCTTTAAGTTTTTCTATCAAGAAAGATGCTAGAATAAGAATAAAGAAAACTGGGTTCTTTCTCTATCCCTCTTTCCAATTCAGCTGCATGAGCCACTTTGTCCTTCAGTGCCTAAGCTTCGTCCTGCTGTTTGTTCCCTGTATCATCAGTTGCAATGCATCCCATGCAAATGCTCTTTTACTGCCTATAAGGAGTGAGACACCAATAAGAATGGAGTAAAATAAGATTATCTCAGTTTACCACCTCCAGACAAACTATAAAATTCAAATTGATTTAATAAAATTTAAATTTTTTTTCAATCATATTATGGAGGATGAACATACCTATGTATATACCTATGTATACCTAAGTAAATTTTCATGTACAAAAACAATTCCTAGGACAGGAATTTATTATAGTTTATGGTTTTACATTTTCACTAGACCTAAATATCCACATCTAAAAGTCTTCTTTCAGCAGCTGTATTGACATTAATTCAATTCAATTCAGCCCTGGATACAGATGATGAAATTGCATTTGCTACAGCAAATGTTGGAAATCCATTCCTTGAAGCCTTCGGTATAAGGTTGATCTGGCTTTATTCCTGTGCAGAACTGCCAGGTTAAGGAATGAAAATTCAGACAGGCATAACTCCCAGGTTGGGGTTGCAGAGTCCTTCTTCTCACAATGTCTGTTCTGCTGCTGCTTGCGTTTGGTGGATCAGCATTAGAGCTATTACAGGTAGAGAGGAAATTCAGCCAAGGATGATGGAATGATTAAATTATTGATTTCCTCTTCATCTTGAATATGCCATCAATCTCAAATATTTGTTCAATTGCAAGGTTTCCTGTATTTCCATTTTCCAGAAAGTTCTAGCATAAGCAAGATCAAAGACTGTGCTTTCACATAAATGGTTTCTTTTATGGAACATTGTTTTTAACACATTCCTATCCCAGAACATTCAGAACCATACTTAAATTACTTTACTTTTTTTGGTGATATTTTCCTTTTAAAGATTCATATGTACTGTCTCTCCTAGGCTCATGAATTGTAGTCCTATGTGTGAATATACTTCTGTGGCTTTCAGAGGTCAGTTTATAACACGCAAAGTTCATGAATGCAGAATGATTAGGCACCACTGCTGTCAGTAATATTTGGGCTGTTTAGTTTTTGTCAGCTAAAGGACACAGCATGGAGTATCAGACCCCACCTGCACTGATCTTCCAAGAGGATTGGCTTTGGTGAAGTGGGTGAATCCCACTTCCCTTTTTCTGTTTGTATTAAAATATTTACAGAACAAAATCCTGCTGTCCTAAGACAATTTCTTAAGAGTAACAAGGAATTGCCTTTACTCTTGCAAGACATATTCTGAGCTCCCTAGCAGCATTTCACTGCACCTTTTCCATTATTGGTGGAGTGGTTTTTTTTTTTTCCCTTAGGTCAATCTGATCAAAGTGTTATACAGTATTCCAAATAAGGTTTTCTTACTGTTATGGGTGTTGTCATCAGTGCTTGCTTGTCTTCACTGAAATCACTGTGTTTGATCCAGCCTGGGTTTGCATTTTCCTCTTACTCATCCTTCTCATGTAAGAATCTCCCTAATAATGCTTCCTAATATGCTAATAATGTGGTATCTGTTCTGTTTATGTCTTATTTAATTTCCTTTTGTGTGATGTCTGCTTAACTAATTACTATGCCTTCCAAGCACTTTGCTGAAATAGACTGAGACCTTAAGTATCACACATATTCACCACCAAAAAACCCCCAAACCTTAACCAAACACACAAAAACTTTGTGTGCATTCTCTTATTAATGAAAGCAAAATTATTTTTTAGCCAGGTTTAACAAGGGTGTAGTGAACTAATTAAATTGCTGTAATATTCCAAGGAATTATGATGGCATATAAGGTAACATTGGTACTGTCTACTCAGGCTACTTAAGCATCTTAATTAAACTGTGATTTAAAAGACCACAGGAGTGTGATTCGAAGGGCTATGCTCTGTGAAGGCAATGAAAACAAACAAGCACTTTTGAAGGGCTCAGTTAGGCATGCTGGTGCCTCGAGTAGGCTAAATTCAAATCCTCTCCCATGGAAGAGCACAGGCTCCAAACTAGCACCAAGTTCATCCTTTGTGAAATTAAAAAAGTGTTTTCAACCCAGAGGGTCACAAGGGCTTATGAGCTTCAAATATAATATAAAATAATGTAGGTATTAAAGCATTTCAATTATTCCTGTACCTTGCTTCCATGAATCCTCTTGTTTCTGTGAGGCATTTCTGACTCATGATATCCTGTCCATTTGAGCTGATATTTCTTCAGTGCTGACTGAAATTGGCTTAACTTTTAATATAAAAGTACAAAATATGGATCATTTTTTAATAAAGCTTTGCTGTGTGTATTCCTTAAAGACTTGTGGGATGTGATAGTTTTAAAAGACAAGACAGAATAGTTAAAATGAAATATTTTTAAAAAACTCTGAAGATTTTATTTTCACTTTTCTTTGGAAGTGATCAAGTGGGAAAACATAATTATCTAATGAATATTTCTCCCATTAATAACCAATTAACTGTACAGTTCAGAAGATCTGTCCACTTTGCCCTTTTCAGTGTGTTTTTCCCAAATAATCTGTTGTTTTTGGCTTATTTCCTGGCAATAAAACTAACTGGTTTGGGTTTTTTTCACCCTACTCTCAATAAGGTCAATCTCTCTGTTCACCTGACACAGGTTATAAGTCCTACTACAGCCCTTTTGATCATAACACCAGGATTATTGACAAGCTGCCAAAACATGGGTTATAGCTAGTGCTTTTCTGGGCTTCAGTATTGACTATATGCTCTACCAACAAAGCAGCATCATCATCATAATTCCAATCCCCAAGGCAACAGGTTGCAGGTACCAAGCAGTGAACAACTGCCAGACTGAGCCCTGTGGCAGAAACAGCTGTCTTACAAGATGCAGTAAAGTAATAATGGTTGTGAAGAATTATGTTTCAAAGTGGAATTTTAGAAGAGTAAGGCACATCAAGATTTCTGAAATATGGCAATTATCAGTTTCATTTTCCATTGCAGGCCTTTTGAAATAAATGCTCTTAATAACTCTTGCTTCTTTTCTCCTGCTATGCAGAAAAGACAAAAATTAATCTCAGTTTTGTAGCATATATACCCTCTATATAAAACATTTTGTCAAAAATCAACACAGTGTTCTTGTGTTGTTGTGTCTAGCAATATCTGCTAACATTCATCAGCAAGAAAATTTTAACTAGCAGCTTAATAAAAAGATGGAACCTAGATGGGTGAACAATGTAAACAACCTGGAAAGCAGAATCTTAGGACACTGTATGCATTCAAAGATTGATAGCTCAGGACTGTTTCCAACCTTGACTGTAGTTTCCAGCTCTGTCTGAGAAATATTAATATTTGAGTTATTGGTTTCTTGACTACCTCCTTGCCCAGGCTACAGGGAGAAAGAGTGGTGTTCCCTTATCTTATCTTTGAAAAAAGTCCGTTGAAAATGTCACACTGTGACTATTTTCCTGGCCTTTTGAGTAAATATAAAGGAAGAAGAAATCTGTCCATTCTTATATTGGAAAGATGGGATTGAGTATATCAGTAGCTGAATGCTATGAAAAGCTTAAGTGGGTATTTAAGCTGGTATCAAAGGCCCAGGTTTAGGTAACACCAGCTGCCCCATAAATGAATTACTGTGGTGGCTGTGTTTTGGCTGCTTGACACTGAAACTCAAGCCATCTGGAACTATAACCTTTATTAATTCCATCAGCTCATCTTTAATCTCTACTTTTAAAAATAAAGGTACCACTTTCTGTAATGTAGAACTTTTATTGCTGAAAGTGATGTATGTGCTCTGCTCATTCAGAGAACACACACGATTTTAGGGCCAATGCATCACTTCTCCTCTCAAAATACCAGGGTACTTTACAGACAACTACACTGAACAAAGCAGGGCATTCACTGCCTTGTTACCCTTGTTGAGGGTACCTCTAGGTGCAGGGCATTTTGACTGACTGACCATTTTTCCATATGAGATGCTAAATTTACTCTCAGACTGTTTCAGAAGCATCTCAGCTACATGGTCTCAGGCAGTAAGGTAGAAGAAACACATCTTGCTGGTTCATCAGATTCCCAGGAGATTTCCCAGGGAATCAGACTGGCTGCCATCTGTCTGTACCCTACAGCCAACACAAAACCAGCTTGAGCCATGCCTTGCATGGTGTGGGGGGTAAAGAGTCAAAGTAGTGAAGTGCCTCAAAGTAGAGGAGAATTTGGACTGTGGTTGTGGCCATATAAGCCCTTTCCCACTGGGAAGGATGGGAGGGAATAAAGCAGCAGCTACATCAGGAAAGAGACTCTCTGCTCTTTTTGTGATACTCTGTGCAGCAAAGGCTAGTTTCAGCAGAAATCCAGAAAGAGGAATATTTGCCAAGGTACAGGTTTTCAGGGATGTGTCTACAGTAATTGCTGGTGAAAAGATGTGATCAGAGATGAAGCAGCACAGCACAGCACACTCATGAACCCCCAGGGATAGCAGGGGAGAGAGCACTGCCTTTTCCTCTGCCTGTATTTTTGTCCATGGTTTCATGGCTTTTGTTATCATTTAAATAAGAGGGACAATCCAAAGTGCAATATTTCAAGCACTGATTTTAACACATCTTTTACATACCCAAGGCAAAGAGCCTGGTAAAGTATCCAAATTCACATGCAGTCTATGCAAAGGCTTCTGGCTTTACAAAAGCTTTAATAAAGCTACTGGAAGGACCCACAGAATCATTCTGCTTCCATATGGCTGAGCTTCTAAACTGCATTTTAAACTTCTAAATGCATTTTATGAACCTCAGAGGCTCATTTAACTTTTACCAAAATAATAATTTTTGAGTGGATTTCATCTGTTACTCTCCCCTTACTCAAAAAAAAAAATCATTAGAGGGAGTCGCTTCTGAGCAATTATGCGTTTTTTTGGTGTTTTTTTTAAAAAGCAAGATGGGAAAGCTCAAAGCAGTCTTGGGACTTGACTATGTCCAGTGCTACATCACATTACAAATTGATATCATAAATATTTCTGAGTTGGTGCAAATGAAAGTAAACAGACACTAAGTAAAAGGAGCTAAATTAACAACATTTGGAAAATAAATCCCCTCTACAGTCACAGAAAAATTTTATCCAGTTCTCAGCTTCTTCCCAATCGATTTCAACTCTAACCTGGTGGGCTGAATATTTTGGGGGAGAGGTTAATTCTTTAACCTGCATGGATGGCCTAAAGGCTGTCCATTAGCTGTTTTCCACAGACTTTGGCCTGGCCATGTATTTGCAGGGACTGTTGAACTGATACTGCCAGGGAGCAGCTGGATGGTGGTACAAGCAGCACCTGTGATCTGGAGTTGAAAATCTTCATGGTTCTTCCCTAGGTCAGTTTCCTCAATTATAAGCTTCTGATGGCAGATGGATATTTTTAATTCAGATTACACTCTGGCAGATTTTTTGATCCCTTATTAGACCTGATGGCCATGTGTAAAATATGAGCCTGGGTTGCCTAGGTGGGAACTGTTCATTTACCCACTAACTGCTGTAACCTGGAGGCAACAATATTAGTTTAGAAGGTAAGAACAACTTACTCAGCATTCCTCACAGGCTGGAAAGGAGGAAAAGGCAGCTGACCCCAAATGCTTTAAAAATACCCCTCCTAGCAGTGATGTGCTAAAGTAAACACTGAGGAGAAAATGCTGTGAAACGGTTTCAAGGACCAGTGTAATAACAGAGCTGCTCTAGTTGGGCTAATTAAATTGTTTTAGCTACCAAAGGGATGGGGTTTTCTAGCTGTGTGCAAGCAGCAATAACAAACTTTCCTTAGGGTGCAGATTCTTTCCTGGTTCTTCAGCTTCACACAGCTCAAATGTTATTCTTACTCATGACAGTCTCATCAGGTATTTGGCTTCAGAAATGCTTGTCTGGCTGCATTAGCTATGGAAGAAAGCGAGGAGGGTGAATTAAATCAAAATCCAGTGTCCTTGACAGCAGTGGGGTTTTGGGGATGAGGTGGGGAGGAGGGAGGATGTTCCTGGTAGCAGTTTTTCTGTGGGCTACTGTACATTCTTAGGAATTTCTTCAGCTGTATTCAGCCTGAATTTGAGATCCAGATTTTTCTGCCTTCCTTGTATAATTAACTCTTATTTGTTTGTGCAATGTTTTGAACTTCAGTATTTTCAAGACTGACTCAAAAAAATCAGGTTCCCTTTTCAGATGCCTCCTGGGTGACTTTAATATAGGATGGAAATATTGCTACAGTGTTGCTGCTCTTCAGGGATCACTCCCTACAAGTCAAGAGAGAAGTGAAGATTATTTATTAACAGCCCACTATTTATTCTAAGAATGGCAAGAAATTATCATAGAGCAATACACAGGATAAAAGATGGAGAACTTTTGACTGTAGATGAATTCATATACATATATATATATATAACATCCTGATGAATGTATGATTTATTTTCTGATTTCAGTCATTAAGCAATTATACCTGATGAGTAAGGAGAGAACAGAGGGTCAGATGTACTTTCTAAATTATACAGACGGTGACAGGGCTTCATTCATCATGGCAACCAAGATCTTCAGTGTCCATGCTTTAGTTAATAATATGTCCAGGACAGGGAGCTGTAGCTCTACTCACTTGCCAACCCAGTCAGAGAGAGGGCAATGGAACTCTGAAATCTGAGTGACTGATGTTGCAATGAATATGTGCTTGTCATTGATGGCAACCTTGGACTTATATATACTTTATATAGATTTTAAATTAGGTTTGTTGAAGATATAAAGAGAGACACGTGAGAGTATCAAAGCACTATGGTACTTACTACAGAGCATTAATTCCAATTTATTTGGAATTTTTCTTGTGTTAATTGGACATTTGTATGTATATAACATGTTAAGAAAATCTTAACAAAATCTTACAAATTTCAGGATAGATATACAGATAGAGTTATCTTAATCTGAAAAAAAATAAGACGAGTCAAAAAAAAAAAAAGCTTCCAAAACATAGAATTCACTTTAACTTCATAAGAACTGCAAACATGGCAAAACTGATAAAAGGATTCATATTTCTGCAGCACTTAACACTTAAGAAACTAGTACGGAATTGTTAAGACACTGAAAGGTCTTCAGGTGCTTTTGATGAGGAACTTCAAAAGTTGAACCATTTTCCCCAATATAGAAATTTCATAATTTCTATCATTCCCCAAGTCAGCTCAGTGTGCAGCAGAGATGTCTGCAGACCCTGGGGAATGTTTTGGGCTGCAAATCCCCATCACCCTTGGCTGGATCATGACTTGAGTGTGGGGAATGACCTGGTTAAGGTCTGGAAGATGCTGCCAGCAGTTCCTCCACTTGCTGCTGTTGTTTTCTGACCAGCTGCTCCTTTCCAGCTGAACATGCAAACATCTCCCCCTTTCCCAGTCAGGCCTAGTGAGATAATTTGGGGTTAGAATGGGATAAGGCTTATAAAAGGTTTAAGACATTTCACACAGGACATCCATGACTCATTAGCTCATTGTTCTTCACTGATGTACAAAATCTTTCCCTTCATACAAGATATTCCTTATCTGTCTATTATGTTGACATCTAGGCACTGACACTTCAGTGTTCGTGCCTTATGCAACAGACAGCTTGGAACAATCAAGCAGATAAGCAGGGAATGACTCTATAATGCTGCTCATACCTTGCACTGTGCATGAACTATCTTCTTCACTGTAAGCAGATAAAATACAGCAAAGGTATAATCAGCCCTGCTCTGGGTAGCATCCCAGCAGTACTTTGGCACAAAAGAAACAAATGTGCTTTTGTTCTCACAGAAACAACATCATAGCCAACAAAACTCCAGCTCTTTCTGCCTCTGTGCTATTCTGGGTTTCCAAGAAATGCATGTTTAACCTGTAAAATGTATTGGGTTAATTTTCTGCTCTATGCCACATTAGCAAAGCCTCATGTGAAAAGTGGTGCTGGTATGAGTCATGGTACTTACAAAATGTATGAGAACACATGAGAAAGCTCACATGAGATCAACAGCAGTTATCAGAGAAAACACTGAAGTACTTTTAGAGGAGCAGGTGAAGAAATGAGAAGATAGTACACTTCAGTTACACACATACTGCACACTGAAAGGTACTGAAAGGATTGAATCCTTTGGCTATAAAGAAATTGCATGGAAAGAAATATTCCTTGGAGGCTAACAAGTAAACCCAACACTTTTGGTTTAGGAAGTCCCAGGCCATACTAAAGTGAAGGGATATCTTGCAGAACTGCTCAACCTGTTCTTTTACACAACCCCAAATATTTCCTCTTTCTAGATGAACATTCCATCTGACCTTGAATGGCTCCTGTTTTCATTTGTTGCCCTTCTTTCAAATAATACTTTATGACAAAAATTGTACTTAACAAACACATTGCTTCATCTGTCACTGAGGCAGCCAAGGAACCAGGCCACTGTCATGAGTGGTTTGCATTCAGGGATCTATTTTTCTTCTGCTCTAACACTCTAAGGCTGGTGGTTTTGGTTTTTTTTTTCTCTTGTGGCTTGCCTGGACTTCTCCTACATCTATCACACCTTATTTGATCTCAGAGATCTTTAGGGCTGTTTGCTGATACACATAATGTCTAAGCTTTCTGGTACAGGCCTGTATTCTAGAATGAAGAATTTCTTTTCTCAGTGGTCTGAACACTGCTGTTGGACTGCAAAGTACATTTTGATGCATTCTTGGATCTTTGTCTCACGTGAGTCTTTCTAGCACATTTTGGTAGAATTGAGATTTCTTTCTGTTTACCAGACAGATGGAAGGAAAAATGTTATGAATAGTTGTAAATGTTTGTCATATGTTTAATACAATTCTCTCCAGACCTCCTCTTAAAAGGGATGTGAAAATTTATTGTCTAATGGTCTCAGTGTTCTCCCATCTTTTATATTTCTGAATAGGGTTGCAATTTTGTATTCTTATTCACTTGTCTTTCATTTAATGTTACAATTCCTGCCTGGATAAGTTGTGAGTAATTGCAGTCCATTTCTTGCAGCATAATAGTGCTGTTCCCTCGGAGCATGTGCTGAAAGCACTCTGGAGCAGCCTGCTTTTAAGAAACACCCTCCAGTGATTTATGGCCTTGTTCTACTTGAATGGCTTCCTCCTCCTGAAAGAGCTGGCTGAACTTTTCACGCACAAACATCACTGCAAGACATTTCTTTCAATTTTTGTCTATCTTTATTCCATTCATGTTAGTGTCACTGAGAAGAAGTTAAGGCTGTCCCTTTCACAGGAACGAGCTTCAACTCTTGCCCCATCACTCTTGTCTTTACCTTTTCATTAAACATTAGTGTTTTAGAACAGGTCACTAATTCTTTGACATATGGGACAAATGTATCAAGAAGAAGAAACCATGGTTGTTCCATTCTCTGGTCAATCAGCGCCTCAGATTTTGCAAACAACTGTGATTTATGGGCAATATTTTGAGGTTTGGACATTCAGAAACAGTGTTTCTGAATTGATTTATTATGTTCACTTAGGGTTTGTAATGATTTCTCCTTTCCAGGGTTTGTATCCAAATATTTCCATAAATAATCAAGATTTCATATGTATCCAGGTCTAGATATGCTGACTACCTGTTTGAAGAGTCTGTGGTCCCAGTCTGATGCTGCTGTCTCCCACCTGGGCTCTGGGTTATTTGCAGGCTGTTCTACTGCTCAAATCAAGGCCTGCCTTGCAGAATGTTCATCCCTTCTTCCAGAAGTCAAAAACTGATATAAATACCTCCTCTTTCAAATTATTGTCAGTATTGTTTTACAGATGAAACTCTTGGAAATATTTTTGCCTTTCTTAAAGTGCAAATAGTGCTTCTTTTTCATTTGTTTTTCCTCTTATCTATGTATTTCTGGATTGTACAATTGCAGCTTTTGTAGCAATTTAATACATCTTTCTTAAAATTTCCATATTTATTCATATTATTTGCTGTTCTAGCTCTGTGCCTGACTCATATGCTCTATATTTGGTTCTGAGGTTATTTACTAGCTCTGCATGTTGCTCTTAGTTGATTTATTATGGGCTGTCAGAGTATTCCCATTTGAGCTACTTCATACTTCATGGCCATGATTAATCTATCACAACATTGGTTCAAATTTTAAGATTTGATCATTAGTCAGCCATTTTGCAGAGGTTGACAATATGTTTATTTTGTACTTTTCCTATGGAGATATGAGTACAGTCTTTAAATAAGAATCATTTGGACTGAAAATACTTTTGGACTAATTCTAGGATCTTACATAGATATCCTGGTCTGTTAACAAGATGGTCAAGGTCTGCCAGACATAGGAGAGCTTTTGTTATCATTATGAATAACACAGTTCTTGCTTTGTTCAATTTCTATCTTCACTGTAATTTCAAGTATTGGCGGTCAATTCCAGACTAACCATTGTCTCCTTCACTCCAATGCCTCTCTTCCCTTCTTCTGTGCAGTTGGAGATGCTAGTGTTGATGAGAAATTGTGATTGGAGGCTGCAGGAGAAGACTCTTATTTTAGTACTTTGGGATAAAGACAAGGAAACCAATATCAATTGAAGATTATAGCTTGTCAGATAAACTCTAGTGATCAAAAAATAAATGTTTATTTTAATAACTGATTTTCAATAGCAATGACTTCTACCCAACCCTAAATTTTCCTATCATATGTTTCAATGCTGCTGTTTAACATGGCCTTTGCAGACTCTCAGTTTCACTCTGATCAGTGTTTACCAGTGTTTGAAGTCCACAAAATAAGTCTTCTCTTTTGCAGGTGATTTTTTATGGATTCCTCATGCAAAGCTGACAGCCAACATTTTTTTTGTCTACTTCAGTCCCTTCTGAAACACATAACTGCCTATGGTAAACTGTAGTCCACTAATTCCATTAACTTAAGGCTGGGAGCATTGAAAAGAAAAAGTTGGCTTAAAATCTTTTATCACTCAAACTAATTTCATACATGACAGTTCCAAGAAGTTAATTTTTGTTTATTTTAATTGGAGTTTTAAGTTATACAGGCCCCTATGATTAATCTGTCACCCTGGACATATAAATTATACAAATTTAAAATTTAGAGCACTCACTTTAAATATAATTTCATCAAACTTCTTTAAAATTGTCCCCAGCAAAAAAGTACAGCATATATTTCACAGCTATTTCTAATATACACTCCCATTAATAGGGAGCAATACAAAAATAAATTGGGGGCATGCTGAGCTATAAGACAACATTTAGATGACAGAGAATTGATTTTCTATAAAGCTGAAGGATTTTATAAAAACATAAATAAAATCTTCAGGGAACAATTTGCAAATGAAATATGTGAAATTGGATGTCTCTAAGTCACACATCAGTTTGACCTTCATAAACACATTTGCTTGTTGATGTTGTAAGTGATCATTGCTCAGTCTTCTTGCAAACATCAAACGGGGCATGATAATTATAGCAACAACATAATTAGGGCTGGACCTCCTGGAAAGCTGGAGCTGCATTTTCTGTTGGAGTTCACCTTACACATCCATGAAATTGGTTGCAAATTATTGTCTTCAATGGGCACTGATAGAAGGCTGATGTGGGACCCTTGTGCTGCTGAGCTGTGGAGGATGGAAGTGGGACAACCACTTTGTGTCACTTCATCACACTCTCCTGGCAGGAGGGCAAGACCCAGGTTATGGCATAGGCTGTACAAGGGGTACCCCAAGAGACCTGCTGGGTGGGAATAATTCCTTCCCCTGCTCCCTCTTTCTTCTTAATTAGGAGCGAACCATAGCAAGAAGAAGCACATATTTTGACATGGCCATTATGAACAATATGGAACTGTAATACAGGATAGAATAAATTTTTTCAAAGTTCAGTGTAAGCTAAAGGCAATCTATGAATTTTCTTGTAAGGGGTTGTTGAGATGCAGTTATCAGAAAAACAGTTCTCAACCCAATTTCTTGGAACAGATGCATTAAACAATTAAAACTAATTTCAACCTTATTTTGTAATCAGACTGTATATATTATTTTAAGCAGTATCCCTGCCTTGAAGAATATGAAGAAGGAGATAGATTTATGTGGACAGACATGGATATTTATTTCTTTAGTAACAAAGTAATTTGCAGCACTCTAGCTACCGCTAGCAGAGAATATGTAAGTCATAAAGTGCAGTTAGGTGATAAATTTATTTATAAAGTACCTTAGCCACCTTCTTCTTCTCTGCTCACTAATCATTCTCCCCCAGGAGTCAGTCTAATTTTAATCCACCAAGCAGATAGGCAAGTGGTATGCAAGGCAGATAAGAATAAATCCTTGTCTCCTGCAAACATAAGATTTTCTGCTCAAATTTATTCGAAACTAAAGCACACCATGAATGTGGACCAGTCTAATCTGACATTTGAAATTAAAAATTCCCAGCCATGGAGATATTGTTTTGTTGCCATGAAAGCAGGACCTATATCTCTTCAGAACATGGACTTTTTCAGTTTCTCATTTTGAGTCCCAGAAAGCCTTGATAAAACCTCTCTCAAAGCTCTGATACCTTAAAGCTTCTTTGGGTTCTTGTTAGCTGGCTTTCACTTCTTTATGCTGTTGAGTTCCTGGTGAGGGAGGCATATAGCTTTGTAAGACAAGAGTTAGAAATTACCTGTTTCATGCAGCTCTTTCACAAATCCCAAAACATTACTACAATATTTGTTCTAAAAGTCTGGTGCACCTCATGATAAACAACACATAGTACCATAATACCTTCCCCTAGATGAGTGTGTTGCATGAGAACTAACAGGGCACGATATAACTGCTTTTGCTCTGTAAACAGGAAGCCAAAAATTAAAAAACAAAACCCAAAACCAAAAAAAAAAAAAAACCCAAACAAAGAAACAACAAACCCAACAAACCCACCAAAACACCAGAAAAGAGGCAACTTCTAGACAGAAATGTTTCTGTCTTACAATGTTCAAAAAGGTGCCATTACATGCATTCAGAGAGCTTAACTTTGATACCTGTCCCTTTCAACTGCTGAACTGTTGTATCTCAAAGGACCTTCTTATTTATAGGATTTGTAATAGGAGAGAGTTTATGTTTAAAATAAAAGCAAATGTTTAAAATGAAAAAAATTAGAAAATAACTCTTACAACATTAGGCTATTGTTTTTCAAACTGGTTCAGAACACTGTCAGAAGATGGTGCTCTCCCTGTACATCCTGTTCTCTATATAAATTACTCATTTCCTCTTCTATCATCTGCCTTATGCTTGCAAGCAAATCCAAGAGCTAAGCAGAGCAGAGGGATCACCTTGTAGCCAATCTTTATTTTGCATCAGCCATCCATAAATGTTGTTAATTGCTACTTAGCTGCTTGATCCAGATTATCAGGATCTTGGAGTGAAAAATTGAACAATGAATCAATTTATGATAGATATTGGACAGCAGTTCTACATTGGCTTCTGGGATAAAAAGCAACTCTAAAACCCTGCAAAGGGAGCTCTCTCATAAGTATCACCAAAGGCTGATACAAAAGTAATTCAGAAAACAGAAGTAATTTCTGTTTTCCTGGAAACATTTATTCCCTACTCCTTTTTTCTCACTGAAATCTGTGTCTCTAATATATAGTTAATAAAAGAAGTAGATATAGTTTAGGTTGTATGTAAAGCAAACTTTTACAGAACTCAGGCTGAGGGACTTTTGTTTCCATAGCTCTAGCACTTAATCAGTACCCACCCATGATCATTTTATGGCATACATGCATGCTGTTTACTTAACGGTAATGCCAAGCAGGTGAAAATCTTCAAAAAAAGATAATTAATTCCAACTTAGTGCCTTGTGGATGAGGGAAGTAACGACAGAGTGCTGCCTTTTAATGTGATAATTTTGGTGATAACATGACAACAGCCATTCTCCAATGAAAGCAAAATAAAGAGAGGGCCTTAGTCAGTTGCTTGAGCAGCTTCACAGCTGTCTGCAGCTCCATGAGAAGCATGGCCGTGAGATTTGTTTCCCTACACGTGTGTGATGTGTGTTACCATGATGCCTCCTACAAAACAGGTAACAGCTGGGTGTTGCAAATCAGTTTCTCATGGGAGGAGGAATTGCTTGTAGGATAGCTTTCACTGTAAATAGATTATTGCCATTATGTACTGCACCTGGACATAAATAGTCATTAAAGACACCTAGGCAGTCCTTTATTCCAGGAATCCTGACATGAGCCTGGCTATCCAATGCCAAGGAATGGTTTCCTACACCATTCCTTGGCATTGGATGAAGATAATGATGATATAGAATGTTCCTGTGTCCAGATTTCCCTGGGAAGAGGGCTAGGATTGTGTGGTTTTTCTTACATATGATAGCCTGTGCCAGAAAACCTCTTCCTCAAGGTGTTTTTGGAACCAGCTGTGCTAGCAGCTGAATAGGGTCAGGGGCCAGGCTTGGGAAATGCCCTTGGGAACAGAGAGTGGGCCTCACTCTTCTAATGGTAATTTATTGGCACAAAGACAGGGTATCTGGCCAGTACTTTCAGATTGCTGTCACTGTACCCCTGGGACAGCACAGGTACAACAAGGTGGATCCTCAGTTACTCGTCTGGCCAGAAGGAGAAGAGACTTAGAAAGAGGTGACAAGATGAAGGGATATCTAAGGTCAGGTGGAAGAAAGATGGAGGGAGAATTTGAGGTTAATAAGAAGGAGAGAAGATGAGAAAACAGGATCAGTATCAGTAATAGTCTTTCTCCTCTTTGCATCCTTTTCAGCCTGTTCCCTACAGACAATCCTATAGGCACCCATCCTCCTCTACCTTCCCACCTTGTACCAAAGGAAGATCACTCCATTTGTCTTGTGATTGCAATCAGAATGAATTTTGCAGTGCTATCTGTGCACTATTTCATTACTGGCACTGTTTGTAACTTCACAGAGGAGTCAGCAGCCCCACTGAGAGAGAGAGAGCTCAGAGAAGAGCCCTCAGCACCCTCCTGGCAGGGCACGGGCTGCTGATTGCCACCTTGGGGCTACAAGTGGGGCCATTCTGCTGCAAGAGGACACAGTGCAGCTGAATTTCATCAGACAGCTGAACGGTTTTGTTGCTTTTTTTCCTCTCAACTTCTTCATCTTTATTCATGTGGAAATTTATTATTTTTGTGAATACAGAAGGAAAAAGCACATTTGAAAGCTTTTGCTTTCACTGCAGAGAAGTACCACATGATGGACAAAGAAATGAATTTCCATGGCTAAACATAATGTGTATGTTTGCTGTAGACCAGCTTCAACCAGCACAGGAACAATATGCTTGCTCTTCAGGCAAATAGTATTTAGGTATAAAAAATAAAGATGTCACATCCATACTGCTACTGCATATCACTTTTCTGATTATACTGTCATCTGGAGGAAAAAATATAACTTTGTATCATTAATCAGCTCATAAGTTAAATTGTAAACTAAATATTCATTAAACTTTGTTCTCATTCTGCAGCTGGATAGAATTTGTGTTTCTGTAGCCCACTCTTTCTTGAGGTTTCTAATAATTCCTTCAGATATAAATTTCTTAATGAGAAATATGCTGAGATGTAAATCTATAGCTTTGCTTTGATCAAAAGTTTCAACTGTGGATGGCCAGAAACTTCTTGAAAAAATGATCCATCTTTATATTCCATACTAGGTGCACAGTAGTGGAAAATCAAATCACTAACAACAGTTTTATTAATTTTAATGTGATAAAGTCAAATTTATTACTCTAATTTGAAATCATTACAGTGATTCCCTTTGAATTCCCTCTGAATCGTCTTCTTTATAAGACTTACTAACAAACGTGCCAAGGCCTTTCATTAGCACAAATTAGAGCAAATGCAAGGATTTGTACTTCAATAAATTTTCACGGATGCATGAAATTGCATAGCCAATAATTGCAGCCAGCTCAGTTATTTCAGTGATTATACCGTGTGCAGAGGAAATTAAACCAAGCCAGTGCAAACTCCAATCTGGACAGTTATCCACAAACAAAGAAAAATCCTGCTTTACTCAAATGAGGGCTCTCAAGAGAAAAACCTCATTAATTTTATTTTTGTTATCTGTGACTTTGCACCTCATACACCATGCTGTGACACGAGCTCAGTTCTGGCACAGGTTTCCAAAAGGCACTGCCACTATGTCTGTAAAATCATGACTCATTGGGGGACTTTTAGAGTTCCTGCAACAGTTTTCAGAAAGCTGAGATTTCTATAGCCTCGAGTAGTAGTTTTCATTCTGTTATCCAGGATTTTTAGCAGAGCCCTTGTTCTTTGCCCTGCGTTGTTGCAGTTTGTGTACTGCTGATACAAACTGTTAAACAGCTGCTGGGTTCCACTAGAGAGCTTCTCTCCTACTGCAATTACATGACTGATACACAAATCCTTACCACTAACAAACAAAACTGAATGACAAGGAAACAACAGATGAAAACGCACAACTGAAGCTGCAGTTCAGCAGCTGAAGCAACTGAACCTGCTCACTCAGCACATGCCAGGCTCAGGTTCAGAGCAGGGAAGTTTCTATACAGAAAATGGGAAAGAGTTCAAGGCTAGATTGGATGGGCCTTTGACCAAGCAGGTCTAGTGGGAGGTGTTGTTACAGCCATCCCCTAAAGACAAGGGTAACACAGTTTCTTGGTAATAGATCCCTTGGAGTGAGGGGGCACTAGAGTGAAACAACACTGAACAATCAGTGCTGATAAATATAGGTATGTAGGGTTTGCTTCAGAGCAATTTGGTTGCAATGGAAAGTAGTATGTAGTCATTTTGGTTATTATCTATTGTAATACAGCAATATGAAAGTGTAAAAATATCACTTAAGTGAGTCTATAAGGGAAAAGAAAGAAAGAAGGAAGGAAGGAAGAAAGGATAAAAGTAAAAACATATCACCACCCTTGGATCTCACAACGAGACTTGATTGTTGCAATTTAGATGTCCATTTGTCAAAGTGATGGTTGTTGAAGTGATGGTCACCATCTTGATGCATCAGATTGGGGAAAAAGCCTGCAAAGCACCAAGTCAGATGAAACCTCAGTAACTGAGGTGGGAACACCCAGGTATTTCCCCTGAGCAGGGGGAGCTTTCAGTCCTCTGGTGGAAGGTCTCAGAAATGAGTCTGGGGGTACTTTGGGGGTCTTTGATGCTTTATGACACCTTCTAAAACAGGACAGCTGGCTCTCACATCAGTGCAGTTGAGCCACTTATGTCCTATCAGAAGGGATGGACATCCTCAGGACTTTCCATGGGGGAGAAAGGGAGTTTTACAACTGAGTGAGTTGTGTAGGAGATTGGCATGATAAGAAGCACATCCCACCTTGCAGGATCTGCCTCTTATTACCCTTAAAGCCCTTGTAACCTCTGGTGGTGATTGTTCAGCCCCTCTGTCTTAGGCAGAGCAGAGTCTTGCCATTACACCAAAACCTCACCTCCTCCCCCTTGGGGGGTGCAAACCTGCCCCTCCACAAATGGGAAATAGTTTTCAGTCATTAACCATTAACATTTCAGTTTCTTACAGGTGTCCCTGCTCACAGCAGGAGGTTTGGAAATAGATTATATTTAAGTTCCCTTCCAACCCAAACCATTCTATGATTCTATTGAATACACCAGTTCACTGGCAGAGCCCAGCCTTGCCAGACATGTTTCTGCAAAAGCCACCACTCTGCCTGGTGTCATGAGCCAACCAGGTCCCTCACCATCAGCCTGCATGCCAACCTCTCAGCCAGGCAGGGCAGTTTGGGTGGGCAGTGAGTGATACTCACATTCATCCTGGTGTCTCTGGACTGCAGCAAGTGTTCCCCATAGCTATACACACAGATCTAAATACACTCTGGAGCAGTCTCAAGCACTCTTTAATTATTCCTCTTGCCTGCAGCTCATGCCAGGGACATGGTGTGTAGGCATTGATAATGAATCAATATCCAAATCTCTGGTGCAAACCAGCTGTGACAGTTACAGGGAAAAGCAGTATTGGAGAGAAGAAAAAGCAACCTGAAATTAAAAAAAAAAAAAAAACCACTAACAAATATAGGATGTAAAGTGTCAGGGAAGCATCCCTTCATCCCAAAATACTTGCTGAAAGGAAAGAACCTGGAGTGAATTTGCCATGGGCTTTAGAGCAGCTAATTACCTTACCCTTAACTGGCTGCCAGGATGGCAAACTTCAGAGGATGCACGTCCTCAGTGACTTCAGCCATCTTCAGATGTACAGGGAGAGAATAAAATCAGAGGCTGTGGGGTAAGGAGTATCTGTGGCTGGCTCTGGCATGGAGACAGAGCCTGCAGGAAGGATTGCTATGGCCATGCCTGGTGAGGCAGGAATGAGGAGCAGGCACCTGGGGGCCTGGGGGAGTGAAAAAGGCAAAGATGGTAAGCGATGTGAGAAGAGTAGATACATGCTGGTCACAGAGTATACCAAGTGTGCTGGACAGCTCCAGCTTTCCTTTTCTGGGACTGTAACTGGACACACCATTAGGGATAGGGAAAATGGAGTAACTTGCTGCCAGTGCTGTTTATTCAGAGATCCATTCATTTAAAATTATCTTGTGCATGGGGCAAGCACCCCTCCCTGGTTATTCTAACTCTAACCTGTCCATGCTATCATGCTTGCATCATTGTAGGTTGCCTTCTGTATCTGGTATCATGTTCCTTGAGGAAATGACGTATTTTTTTAAGAAGAATGATATTTGCTTCAAAATTCATGAGCAGGTGTAAGTGAAAATGTGTAAAAAGTAGTATCTTGAAAAATAAACATTTTTGCAAATGTACTTTCAAAAGTGTCCAGAAATCCACTTTTCACTGCAATAACTCAGACGTGGCTTCTTTACAGCATATCTACAAAGATAAATGAACCTTTCTACTGTCCGTAAGTGATTTATTGTCTCCACACTAATGCTATATTTTATAATGGATGAAATTAGGATTAAAATAAGGTTATGTATAATTGCCAGCAGTGCTTGGCATAAGTACCAGTTTGTCCCACCTCTGTACATCAATCCAAGTACTTTAAAATGCAATAAATACCTGTCTCATTATTAACTGCTAATATTGATATCAAAGGAAACAAATGCAGAGTTAAGATGAAAAGATATTCTGCAATGGTTCATTAACATTTGTTTTTCTTGTCTATGGACCAATACATAAAGGATTTTCTCAAAGATGACTTTACCAAAATGGAGAAAAAGCATCTCAGTATTTGACTTTATGACTTTGACCTTCATAATTATAGTTAATAAGAGATGTAATTGAGATTTATCTTTCAGAAAGGAACATTAATACTTGCTGGGAGCTCTGTTCTCTGGCAACCTGTTCTCCAAATTTATTGTGAGGTTGAAATTCACATTGAGTGACGATATCTACTCTTTTGAACATATTATGATAGAAATCACGTAGCATAATTAAGTCTTGTCCAAAATGTTGAAACCTGCACAGGTCGTTCCATTGACATCTTTGTAGTTTCTCTCTGCTCTGGGTTTCTTCATCTCCTGTACAACCCCTCAAACGTTTCTGCTGCCTCTCAGTGTTGGAAACTTGAGTGGAAGAAGGAAATACACTATGGTTAATAGTACACTTTTGCTCTTCAGACTGTTTGTGTAATGATAAATGTACTCCGGGTCTAACTCTGAATAGATCTGGGAACTATCAAACAGACATGCTTTCAAAAAACTCCAGTAAAAAGTGCTCTGTCACCATGTATTTCAGTTTTCTTTTCTTCTGACAGTGAATTTCCTTTCATGTTGATACAAGGATCCTGCTGTTTTAACACCCTAAAATTACATATTTGAACTTATCTTCTTTTACATACTGCATATTTTTTCCCTACATGTTTTCAGGAGATTTGTACACAGAATAAATGATAAATGCAACAAAAGGGAGACACACAGCATGGATTAGGGAAGATCATCTTCATTCTGGATGATTTCTAACAGAGCCTGTAGTAATTGTAAGCCTTATAGATAAGTTTATAAAATTTTGAATTTCTGAGTATGCATATCAATCAGTTGGTGATAAATGACAGAGAAGAACGCAGCAACCCTGGCCTCCTACATGACAAAATTCAATTTGGGCCCTTTTGGTGGCAGCTAAAGTCTTCAACAATTTTAAGAACAGAAAAGATACAGAAATAAGGGCTAACACCACAAAAACCCCTATTTTTTTTCCAAAAATGTAGATCTCATAGAAGATAATATAACAGGTGGGATTGATTTGTCCTAACACAAGCAGTTAGGGATTGGATTCAGTTTATGTTCATATGAGTTATGTTCATAAAAGAGTATAATTCAGCTGTCTAAACGTTATGATCTTCTGCTGTTTGAAGTGCCTGAGGTTATTCCACATGATTTCTTACTGCCCCTCCCAAAGGACATATGTTTCCCATAAATCCCACATCTTCCTGTAGAACATCTCAGAAAATGTCAGGCTCCCATTTTAGGTGTCTTATCTATTTTGGGGTGAACTGAACCGAACTGACCTGCCTTGTGGCTCCACTGGGTGCACTGACTTCACTTCTGAGGAGTTCTAGCAGTGGACCTGGCATAGCTTGTTCAGATGTAAACACCTGTGTTACAAAAACCTTAATTTAGAAGTCTTGTCTGGAAGGTCAGAAGCCTGACCTATATTCAGCGTTGAGCACAGAAGTGTCTGTTCAGTTACACTTGTCAGGTGAATTGCCCTCTACAAGGTCATATCCTGGAACCCATGGAGACATCCTCAGACTGAGTTTCTGACATCTAAGGTGAGGTAGAGTGAACTTATTTGCCTTTATTATTTGGAAAGTTAAGGTGCTACAAGAAGATAACACTGAACAAAATTTGGAAAAATGCTCTAGGAGAACTAAACTGTTTTTCTTTCTGTTGTAGAGTTGTTGGGGATGGCAACATGGATAGAGATTATCTCTGAAGGAGAAATCCACAGCTGTAGTGGCTGTATCTCTGGTCAGCACTAAAGGCCTTGTTAACTGAGGGCAGCATCAGATTTATGGTTTATTTACATTTGCAGAACCATGTTCATTTATGGTGCAGCAATAAACATATTGTACTCATCTCCCAAGATTTACCACCATCTGCTGGTTGTTTGCAGTCAGTTTTCCCAGGTTTAATCTTACTGATTTTAAACCATTTCTGCTTGTGAGCATGTGCCATACAAAGTGATTTACAGCAGCCTTTACCCAGATAATAATACCATTGCCACAGATCCTTTGCCAAGGCTTCTTGACCTTTTTTTATTTACGGTGTCCAGGGTTGAAGGATTACTTGTATGTACATTTTGGTTATTGCAGATAAGGACCCTGACAATTTTGTTCACACACCGCTAACTTTATTGAATTGTTCTCTGTGTCATGGTGTACAGCCTATGCTATGAGAAGGACATGGATTTTTGAGGGAGGAGAGTGGATGACATGGAGGATGGAGGTCATGGATTCGTTCTGTTATCTCTGGACTAAAGTTTGCATGCTTCCAGATTTCTACAGAAAACTCCCCGAAAAATTTGCCATTCTGTTCTAGCCTTTGGGCATGTTCCCAGCTAAAAGGGACAGAACTTCACTGGGCTTAAGTCTGCATGCTTCTACTGCAGAAACCTCAGGTGTGAGTGTTCATGTTCAGAGACGATCTGATTTAGGCTTTGTAGTCTTTGGCACCATGATTCTGCCCTTCTCTCAGCCCTACCATCACATGGCACTCCCTGAAGAATAAACCAGGGCTTTTGCTGCCATAAAACCCAATAAGAACAAATCTGGAGCAAGGTAGATGAAATACCTCTGTAAGAACCTTCATGAGCAATACATTCAGGGTTCATTAAAAAGCATCTGTCATTGCCTCTTCCTCTGAGACACAGCCTGGGTTAACCTTTAAGAAGCATCCATGCTTTAATTTCCTTTTCTCACTTTGACTGAGCATGTACTTTTTATATCTCTATTTCTTTTAATTCAGGGACTAAGCTGGAGGATGAGGTTTATGTCTTGCTGCATAGTGCAGGCACAAAAGCACACAAAGCAGTGTGCAAGGAAGCACAGTCTCACTCAAAGCCAGCACAAAACTGCTCAGTCCAGAAACAAATGGGGTCAGAGCTCCTTTCCTTTGAAGCAAAGGAAAAGGATTTATGTCAGGACTTGAAATGATGCAACTTATTTCTCCCATTCTTCCCTGAAATTAGCCCTGCGCATTGCAGTGGCTGGTGCTAAGCTGTGTAAAGACCCATTTCATTGCCTGCCATCCATCACACACTGCCTGCTCCTAAATGACTCCCAACGGGAGGCACAGCCAAATCATAGGTACTCAAAACCTTGCCTATATTGATTTGGTGAAAAGGTATTAGATGTCAGTATTAGATATCACTTCGCTGATATTTATAGACACCTAAATCAACAAATTCCATCTGAAATCTAAAATTTTATTCTAGGTAAAACCTAACATTTCTTATTTTTGAGCTACTTATACATCTATTTATTGAACTAAATATCTACCCTTTTACCTGTAGCCAGTCCCTGTTATTTCCCATTTAAAAGTACAAGTAAATGCAAGAAGAAAATAATACTCATCTGTAAAAGTGTATAGATTTATATCATTTTTTGGACAGGAGCCAACACATAGCCTACCCTAGCAGAATAATAATCACAGTAATGTTGGCTGGAAGTAAGTGAAAGAAGACTGAACAAGGCTGCTGAGCTGTACTAATAGGACTTCAGCTGTTCACCTGTGAGCCCGTGTAAGTATATAGTATAATCATCTTAACTGTATCTGTCATGCTATGCTTTGGAAGGGCAGGGTATAAAGAATGTGTTCAGCTGGTTTGGAGGAAAAAAAAAAAGTAAAAGTCAATTCTTTATAGTCAGCAAAATTCTTTATAAAACTTCCCAAGGAGAAAGCAGATGCTGAGTAGCACAAAATTAATCTTGTAACATACTAGCTATAAAGTACAGTAACACAAATCAATACTGCAGCCCTAAACTATCAGCTGCTGAGCACAGGAATAGTCAGCTGAATTGTGTAGGACATGTGCTCAGCTCTCTGGTTTTTCACAACGGGTTTCATTTTTAGGTCCTGAGTTAGAGCCTGCTGGAAACAGTGACAGAAACATGGCTTTGGATCAAGCCCTGAGCTATAGATTTATACTGACCAGTACCCAAGGAGTACTGCAGCTGAGTCAGTGCTGCAGTGAAGTGTTCTGGTTATGTTATCCCACACCAGAATCAAATTGTTCTGTGTTAGAAGAAAGCCAATTGCTTTTGAACTGTATGAATTTAACACAGTAAAATCTGACCCTCTAAGTGTAAAATTGCACATAGCAATTATTCGCTTCTGCAGGAAACGAACTCACTGTGTATTTAACGCTTCTGTCCAGAAACAATTAGGTTACTTTTATAGCTGAGTGTGTAGCTCTTAATGCACCAAACCCACTGCCTGTGGCATCCACAGCTTACCAGCTCAGCTGCAGAAACACAGGCTCTTTCTGGAGACACAGGAATTAGCTCTTTTGCAGTTGACTGCAAAAAGCTGCCATGTTCTGTGGCAGCTCAGCTCACCAAAGCTCGGGGAACAGGAATTTGCTATGGGAATTTTCCTACCCTGAGCCCTGCTCTTCATTTTGGGTCACAGCCACCCTTCCTCAGTCCCCATATTTGGCAGGTGAAAGCATGAAACAGGCATTCAGCACTGCAAATGAAGCAGTTCCAGGACTGGGAATCCAACATCTCCTCCTTGAACTGTTCATCTTTGAAGGCTGATATTTGCAATAGTGGATAAAGGCAACTGAAAAATCTTTCTATGGGCTAGTAGGATTCATTCAACAAACTACCTTTGGCCCTGGCCACAAAGCCTAATACCTTCAAAAGCATTTCCCATTCTGCCTTCTGAATGTCTCCATCATCCTTTACATGGTGTGAGGGTCTGCTGCATCCTTCAGCTCCTGACATGTTGTGGGATGACCAAGCAAAGAGTTGTATAAAGTTGAATTAGCTAAATGAGGTTTAGTTTCCTGGCTGCTGAAAGCTTGAAACAGGTTGCCCAGAGGAGTTGTGGATATCCCAGCCCTGGAAGGGTTCAAGTCCAATTGGATAGGGCTTTGAGAAAACTGCAGGGGGGTTGGAACAAGATGATCTTTAAGGTCCTTTCCAATCCAAAACCATTCTATGATACCATGAAAAAGATTGCTTCCAATGAGCCTGGTCGCTGATTTCAGCTATAGTAAAAGTCTTATTCGTAACACACTAGGTCAAATTAAATAACTTTTTGACATACTCCTCTTTTACTGTTTTCTAGGGAACAATGGTAGGATGTAAAGGTTTTTCAAAGTANCAATTCTCCTTAATCAGCATCTGTTGATGAGTTTTGTACTTTATGATACTTTCCCACTTGATATTTACTTACCATATCTATAAAAATAGCAATAAATCTCATAAATGTTCAGTACAGAGAGTTGCTGTGAATTCCAAGATGCAGCTCCTGATTATACAGCATACAGAATGAAGAAGAATGCATAAGGAACACACTGCAAAATGGGAGCCATACTTGGACACATATTTTTTGTTCTTTGTATCAGTGCTATGAAAAGGCAATTAACTTTATTGGTGCTTTATCAAACACTCTGGCAGGAAGATGCACAGACGTTGGAGAAGACATACGTCATTTGTCTGCTACTACCTGACTTTCAAGCTGCTTCAGACACAGAGAGAACTTAAAAATTATCCTCTTTATTTTGCCCTGCACCCTGTTATAGCACTAATTCTCTGAAAAAACCCAGATTTTGTAGTATAGTTACTCATTCTGGGGAGAAAAGTTTAGCTTGATATAATTTTTCACATAACTTCATAGAATTCTGAGGTCCGGTATCCTAAAAAAGATTGGATCTATTTTTAAAAGGAAATAAACTTTTGAAAGAAACCAGAGTAAAAAAATAAAAGAAGAAGAAAATATTCAAACTCTGAACTTCAGTATTTACTCAACTTTGATTTAAATCAGCCTTGGAGTTCTTGAGTCCCTGCCAATTCAGCCAAGTGTACCTGTGCATGACAATGTTTTAGTGTGTAGGACATCAGCATTGCAGAGGGAGGATGCCAGGATATGCTCCCTTTTTTTTTGTGGTCTTTCTGATGGCTACTGTCCCTGCCACCTGTCCCTCGCTGTGACCACTCCACTCTGCTTCCAGAGGAGCTTTAGCAGGAGTGACCAAAATCATAAGCAGAGCTCAGATGCACTTGTCTCTTTTGTGTTTCTGCCCACAGCTTTGAGCTTCAATGGAAGCTGGGAAGGTTACACAGAATAATAATCGTGTTCTAATGTATAATTCTTACTGTGTTTTGCAATAGCAGCTCCTTGTAGACACACTGTTAGAGGCACACAGGTGCATAACTGCAGTTTTGTTTAGCCTTCAGAATGTAATATTTGATTAACTTTTTATTGGTTTCTCTTAATTTATTCCACCCAATTCTTTATGGCTTGCACAGATTTAATGTAAATTTAACATGCCTGAAGACCACTAAGGAACAAAATTGGTAAAGAGCAACCACTGCTTGATTGGTATCTATCAGATTCATTTGGTTACTGACTTTTTAATTGGAATATAGTTTTTGCTATTATTCATGACCATTCATGCAGAATTTCATCTCTATATCCCTTATTTAATTGAATAGAGAAAGTAAGAAGATTTACATTTTAGAAGTTTAAATGATGAGCTGTTAATTGACATACCACAGCTAGGCTCACATAATTAATTTATGTATCAATCAGCCACCTAGTCATTGTTACTCAAATTACCATTGTGAGTTTTGCTTTTATTCTGAGTTGTTTAAATATGTAAGTGCAAACATATTTCTAATATTTTGTCATAGACACAGACAAGCATCACACCACGGGGAACACTGCTCTTATTATTTTAGGAATTGACATAGCCTGTGCAAATACAGAAAAATATCTAACTGGCAAATTCAAATAGTCTCATATTAAAGAAATGGGCCAGTGATGGATAGTAGCCAAGGACATTAAAATATATAAGGTCTATTACCAAAATATATCAGTTAATTTCTATGTAGAAATTCAATGGATGTGTCATATTGTCCTGAGCTCAGTTTTTATTAATATAACAATTCTCAATATGCATTGGATGCTGGAAATGGCAGGTCAATAAGGATGAAAGCTGTTGGATGCTTTTGTAAATATTACAGAAACAAATATGCTGATTAACATTCCATCACAGTAGCCTGTCATCAAGCCTGCTTGTAGGCATAAACTGAGTGTGTTCCCACCATCCAAAACAACTTCTGCTTATCCAATCTTGTCTGCATTTCATCATTTCTGCAGTAGCACTGAACTGCTGCAGCCACTGAGCAGGACCCTGAGGTACCAGATGCAGCAGATGCAGATAACAGGAGCTGTTCTTGAGAGCTTGTGATTGACTCCTCCATCTTCTGCCAACAAATGCCCTGCTTCATTGTGAAGCAGGTGAAAGTGAAAGAGGTGCAGCCTCCCACCTTCCCAGATCTCTTTTTGGACAACAAGGACTTGACTTTTCCCGTTTGTTACGTCTGTAACTTGGTTTTCCAATACTGACAGCAGTGTACCCTTGGTGGCACACAGGCTTTGAGAAAGCAGACCTGTGGGAGCCCCCTTGCCCCTGGAACATTCTGTGAGTGTGAAATGGGGAGGATGGAGAGCTGGAGGCCAAGAAGGGCTTTAGGACCCTTCTAAGGGGGTTCAGTATCTCAGTGTCTAGGATAATGCCTATCTCCAAGGCACAGTTGTGTGGTTCACAGCTCTGCATCTCTAGCCCCAGTCCAAGCCAATTTGCTTGCAACAGCTGGCTGCATCAGTCTTAGGGTTTTGTTAGTGTGGCTTTTTTGTTTCTGTTTTCTGGTTTGTTTGTTTCAAATGTAGTCTCCGAACCCAGGGTATCTATGAATGATTACTGAGGTGTTTACAAAGAGTAGCTATGAAAACCAGAACTACCATCCATATTCACTGTTTTGGGTCCCCAGCTCAGCTGGAAAAGTGGCAAGGTCCTGCTGGCCAGAGGAACCCCTATCTTAAGAGCTGGTAGCACCCCTGCCTCCAAATGCTGCTCCCACTCTTCTCTCATGGCTCCCCCTGTGCACAAGGACTGATGAAACACCTCGAACCTGCCCTGTGCCTTATCCAGGTGTGTCTTTAGCAATCATGCCTGTACTTTTTAGATGACATATAATTAATAAACCAGACCACTAGTTTTTTTTTAATTTCTTTGCAGAACGGATTTAGATCCCAGTAACTGAAAATGCCCTGTACATTACAGCCTATCCAGAGATGCAGACAGTTATGGGGTATCCAAGATCAATACCAATTCACAGAGGATGCTACCCAGGACCTGACGTTAGAAGTTTCATTTCTGGCTTTAATGAAAACTGCATTCTACATTTGGTCACCAAGATTTCTTGCAGCAATAAACTGCACTTTTTACACCGTGTCTCTGCTGTGGGAGCAATAATGTACAAAGCTCCACACCTTGCTCCTTCCCAGGTTATTAAAAGAACTCTACCTACTAGCTATACAAATAATTGTTCAAAGGTTATTTAATAACTGTTAAATATAATTAGTGTAAATATTGATATAAATATTCAATAAACAAAATGCTAATCCTATTAAATATTAAGCAATTTCAAGAGTGTCCTGGGAACTTAATTAGTGTCCATTAAAAATTGATTCTTTTCCTCTGTAACACAGGGCATGAACAAATGCTCAGCTGTTTTGTATTAGAGAACTCAGCTGGTTTCAATGAACTTTAAAGACTGCTGTATCACACTTTAAACTCGCATCTTATTGCTGATGCTCAGGTATGAATGCAGGTGTAAAATTTGTTATGGATTGTGTGTTATTAGGAAAGTCTGAAGTCCTGAAGCAGGTTGGCAGAGAACTTGATGTGTTGTGTTGAATGTCTTCATTACCTTGTCCTTTCTGTTGGTGTTTAGTAGTGCAAATTCTCATGCAGTGACTTGACACGCAGTAACAGAAATGCTTTCAGATACATACAGAGACAAAAAGTTAAAAAGAAGTATTGGCAGTAATGTGTAATATTAATTGCCTTATTAAATCACAGAGATGGTGAGTATTTGATGCACAAAACAGTAATTAGGAGTAATGGAATATAAAGAGGAAAGATGATGTGTTGGACAGTTATCAGGATGTGTGTCAGAGCCTAATTCATTAGGCTGTGAAAAGCAGTAATGCTGAATATGGTGGAACATTAGCATTTTTCAAATTAAAGATATACTAGGCAAAGCACAAAAAAAGTAGTCTCGTGGAAAATCAGGCTGAAAAATCAAGATGTTCTGACTATTCTTTGGGTTGTTTTTTTAACTGAAGCTTATAAACTATAATTCAGTGAAGCAACAAAGTCACACGGGAAATAATGGGTGTGATACCACCAGCTGGTTCTACAACTAGAAAAGGTTGTGACTGGTGACAACTCTTATGTTCTTACACTTAGATTTGAGCAGAAGTGCTTATAGAGTAGGGCTTAAAATACTGGTTCTCTGATAGGTTATCAGCCACTCTGCTGTTCCCACATGAATCGTCCATGCTGGATTCAGCCACAGCCAAGTCAATGGCACCTAAGGATGGTGCTCCACCATCCTTAATGCCATTCCAGCATTTGGAAATGTCTGGAAGCAGGGTACAGTCACAGCTCTGAGAGGCAGGATGAGCTCAGGCACCTGCTCTCTGCCACCCAGCCATAACTCAGGTGAACGTGGCCTCTTCAAGCAACCTCAGATCCATGAAAGCTAAGCAGAAGAAAAACCCCACAGTGATCCCATTCTCTCCTCTGCCAGTGTAAGCTTTGGGCCAGCAATGAATCAGAGTAGATGACAATATATTTTCTCCACCAAATAATGCATTCAGCAGAAATACTATTTTGAATACTTCAGTAGATAGGTTCCTTTTAAACAACAGAAAATCAAAAATGTTAAAATTAATTTTCATGTAAGAATTTTCTTTTACATTTATGAAATGGTTGACTTTTTTAAACATAATTTTTCAATTTTAAATTAGCATCAATTAGAAAAGAAAGCTTTATATTAAAGGCTTTATAACCCATAAAAGAAGCATTTCCTCCTTTATTCTGAGGTCAAGCAACACATTCTGGTTTATCCCACAATGAGTCCTCTATTATTTATGCAGGTTTAATTCTGAATCATTGCCTCCAGCTAGGATGTGCAGAGTTTTGCTAACAGAACTTCTCCTGGCATGCAGGCAAGAGCTGATTTTCTGTCTAGTAGATCAATCCCTTAAGTAGCTTTACCCTTTATCACCTTGGAAAGGGATCACTGCCAAGCATAGGCCAAGCATTTATTTTCCATAAGTAATAAGCTCATGATTATGGTGGTTGTGCAAAACGGGCTTTGTCTTTTTAGAGTTATCAAGGGGAAAGGCAGCACTGATTTATATTTTGTTAAACAATGCTGCTGACTTCTTTGTAAACAGAGAAGTTCAGATGATCTGAGCACACCTGGGAACACATTAATCACTGGACTTGTAGTGTTTTACCATTTCCAGATCTATTTTAAGTTATGAGCATATGCAGAACCTGGAAGATGGTTTCAGTGGGAAAGCAAGCACAGCAGATTAATGAGAGGTTTGAAATTTTCTAGTCACTCCTTTAGCATTCAGTTGAGTTTAAATTGGACTCCTCAGGCTCCTGACTGAAAGTCCTATACAGAAATGAGTTGCAGGGAACATTTACAACAAATTGTGGTACTTGACATTTTGGCTCAAACAATTTTTGTTTTGCTGAAATTGAGTATTGTTTGCTTTTGGAAGCCTAACATAGAAAGCCAGGTACTATCCTACAGGCATTCAGAATTAGAATATATAAGGGTTCCCCAAGATACTGATCTATAGGGGGTTGTATATTTATAGTATATAATAAAATAACTGAATTATACAAGCTGAGTGTAACATTAGAGAAGTTTTCTTGGTGAAATTGCACTTTGAATTTCCATGCTGAATTGTTTCAGTATTTTTGTAAAGCACAAAACAAGCCAGCCACACTGGCATCTGATAATAAAAATCTATGACTTAGAGTAAATAATAAAAGGTAATCTGCCTACTCACTGCAAATTAAACACAGAGCAGAAGCCTTAGGATGATGCATATAGGAATAAATTTCATCAGCGAGCAATCCACATCTAATGTCTTGAATTAAATCAGTATTTTGAAAGGACAAAATGATACACAGTGGCCAGTTCAACACTATTGCAGGAATTTCCTTTTGTTTCTGCAATGAAGCATTAAAAGAACATTCTAAATCAGAGCAGCCATAAGGCTGAATAACCTGTGGGTTTGACCTCCTCTGTTCTTAATCCTTGATGTAAATGCAGGGAGCTAAAACAACAATGGAGTTAGAATGCCTCAGCCTGCACACATTGTCTCTCTGTCAACATCTCAGAGAAATGCCAGCGTGTCCTTACTCTATCAGAGAGCGTGCAGGCCTGTGTGTGTTAGCAAATAATCTAGTAACAACAGATGTACTGCAATTATGACTGAGCTGATTAAAGTGCCAGGCAGAAATTACTACTTTTCCTGTGATGGTTATTTCCATCACAATTCACAACTCAGTACTGGATTCAGCAGGAATCCTGGAAATGAATAGCAACAGGAGTGTATCCTTAAGCAAACATCCATGGCAGTGTGGAGGGTGCAGAGCTGCCGTGGTGTGAAGGCCGCCCGTGGTCACCGCACGGTCAGGCACTCCCTCACTGCTCTCCAGAAAAGGCTGCAGCTCTGATGGCTGACAGCCATCCTACACAGGCCAGAGTATTCCTGCTGCAGAATTCAGAGGTGTGGTTTGACACCTCCAACTAGTGATTTGCGGGAAAAACTCCATGACTCCACAACTTGTAAAAGTTGGGAAGTAGGTATGTATCTTTATTCAGCGCTGGGCACATGTGGAGTATTCTCCTAAAAGACATGCTCGCCCCTGAAAATTCCCAAGTCTCTTTTGTCTCCCTTACTTGTGCATATGCATAGGGTTTCACAATAGGTTCACGCATATTCGTTTTACTAGTTACAATTAATTGTCAGTCCTTGTGCATCTCTGGTCATCTTGACGTCTCTTGCATCTTTGTTAGCCTCAACTTTGGCTTTATCTTGCTTCTCCTGCAGCCTCAGCTTTGGCTCTATCTTGCTCCAAGGTTCAAGGGGGGGCCCTCTTATCTCCCATTTAGCTTGGAAGTTCACATTCCTTTCTTAAGCAGCCTTGAATCTTCTCTGTCCTTTTGCAGGCCTTTGTGCACAGCAAGTTAGCAGACTACACAAGTTTTAAACAGCACTCTTTAAATCCAAAACTGGTTTCTACCCCAAGTCAAATTTCTAACCCTGTTTCACTAGAGATCTCTATTCTCTATGAAACTTCCATATGAAAGTGCAATTTTCTCAGGATCAGCTCCCACCCACGCAGGTTCGCAAAGAGGACTCCCGAGGGAGCAGGCCGTGCCGTTCTTGGGCCGTGGCACAACATGGCACATTTCAGTGGACAAAGCAGAAGAGAATAAAACCATAACACTGAAGTCAAGCGAGGACTGGCCTCTTCCTGAAACTCTTCAGCACATTCTCCCGTGGTACAGCAAATGAGGTGGAAATCATCCTCAGGATTTTATTTAAAAATGAGCACAGTAGAAGAGGCTTTGTATTTATAGAGGGTCTTTCTCTGCTGTGCATCTCAAAGCACAGGAGAAGCCTCACTGCCCAGCAAAGGAATATTTCTACAGAATATACTCACAATGAAGTGTTTTCAATTTGCCAGCCTTTTCCCATGATATAACCAGCAGACAAAATTTACGGTCTTCTTTATAACCCACGCACTTTTAAAACATAGTCATGGCTCGTATCTACACAGTTGCTCCTGTATTCTGCTATGAATTTTCTCTGAAACCAGAAGAAAAACTTCCTTTGCTGGTCATCTTAAAATAGGTTACATAAATTGGATCACTGAGCCACAGGAATAGAAGGAAAAGTAATTGAAATATTTCTGTTCTGCTGAATTCATGGCAGAGATCAATCCTAGGCTGATGGTTGCGCAGATTTTTAGATTCTTCCTTTGGATTTTGTTGTGAGTGCTAGAGGGAGTTAGGAGCAATGTGTAGAATGATCTTGTGCTTACAAATATTGCTTTTCAAAAAAACAGAGTTTATGAACAGTATTTCTGAAATGTATTGCATATTTTGAAGGTTTATGGATCCCCAATGTGCTTTATTTTAAGAATAGTAGGATTCTTTCAGGCAGGAACAATAAGAATTGTGAACAAGTGCACTTTCTTTTGAGAGAATAGAACTCTTTTTTTTTTCTATTGCCTAAAGTGACTAACTAGCAGGAGAAAAATTTTTATTTTAATCAAGATTTATGAAATTACTTTTATATTAGAAGGCTTCCATTAGGTAGAAAAAGAAAGATGGGATAAATAACCACTATTTTCTACTTAAATATCCACTTTTTCCTCTGAAGGAATTCTAGAGCACTTCACAGGCCATCAGACTTGGTGTGCCACAGGGACCACCTGGAATGCTGCCTCCTCTGAGGTGGAGCCAAGCAGACATTTTCCTACACTTAGTAGCAACATATAAACATTTATCACAAGAACTGAGTGTAAGGACTTAAAAAATACAGCTGTCTGTCTCAAAGCAGTGTCAAGGCCACAGAGGTAACTTGCCAGCTTAGTTAGAAGTAATTAAGCCACCATAGCTTAGTTGCTTGAGATAACCATGGAAGGGAGGAATTTGCAACAGGAAAGTGCTAATTTCAGCCCTGATGGTAAGATCTGGTTAGCACATCCTGGTTAATCAAAGAATCATAGAATATTCTGAGTTGGAAGGGACCCACAAGTATCACTAAGTCCAGCTCTTAAATGAATGGTCCATATGGGGATCAAACCACAGCCTTGGCACTGTTAACACCATGCATCCAGACAAAAATTCCCACTGTGACAAACTGTGGGAAAGGAAGCAGCTGCTCATACACATATCACCCCAAGTTATGGGATGGCATCTGTGCCCTGTGGATACCTGGAACCTGGACTGTATAAAGGTGGAACCTGCAGAAGAATGACTGTAGCCCCCACCCCTGCACGGAAAAGCCCAGGACCAACAGAACACTGCTGGATTCACAAGGGGTCACAATCTTCTGCCTGATCTCTCTCTCTCGCCCTCCCTCTTTCTCCCCCCTCCCTATCCCACTTTTCTATTTCCATCTAGCTCTCTACCTCACACTTACTGTTAAATAAAATCTGTTACTGACTTTGGCACGCAGTCTTGTTTGCACCTTAATTCAGGCAGCAGCATCTTTCACTAATGGGATAATAACACTGAGAAATATGTTCTCTGCCTAAAACATGTTAAGAGAAGCTGTAGTGCAGCATTCCTGATGGCTCCTCAGTCTCTACACACACGTAATGACTTGCAGTTACAGTGTCCTTGAGCCCAAGGACAGCACTCCTGCCCAGATGTGCACCTACCTGCTGCACTGGGGGTCGTTCCCGTGCCACGGTGCTTGGGGACACAGGGCTGTCTGTTCCCTCCAGCTTCTTCTGAGGTGAGCCATGACAGTTCCTATTACTGAAGGAAACCTCATATATAACCTCCATCTCCCTGTGCTTCAAAGTCCCATCCCAGAACTTCTTCCTCCTGGCTACCTTTTTTCTGTTATATGTGGCTTATAAAATCTAAGGGACAATTTTAAGCATAATGTGGTACCTCAGCACAGAGCTGAATGCCCTCCAAAAACTCACTACCATTTAACTGTTTTGATTATGCTTCTAAAATGCTTCCCATCCCAATGGCTAAAGGGATAATTTCTCACTTGCAGTTTTTACATGAACCTCACCTCCCTTCAGCCTTCCCAGTCCCGATAGTTGCCAAAGGAGGTGCTGTAACCTTCAGTTACACTCTATTAAACCTTCTGGTTACAGATCCATGGTGAGTGACAGGAATGTGCACTGGGACACTGGTATACTGCACAACCCTGACTTCAGCAAGGCAACTCAATTGTCTTCCACCTGCAGCTGGGAAGCAAGGTAAAGGATCCCTCTGGTGGGTGGACAGACTGCAAACTGCTTTCTCTGCCTATTAAGATCATTGTTAACAATTTTTCTTCCAGTGGAAAGAGTCTGACATTTTCATACTTCTCCTAAAACTCAGTAGACTACATCCATTTCTAAATTTATGGGGAAGAATTTGAAAACACATAATTTTAGAGGATTCTACAATTCATCAGAATGTTTTATTTTGTTGGTGTCAAGAGGGTTTGTGTTACTGTAAATGTAGCATGCAGTGATACAGTTTAAAATCAATCTTTAAAAATTTTAAATAATTGAAGTTTCAGTGAAATTAAAATATAATGATTAAAAGAAAGCCGACTAAAAATAGGCAAGAAAGCCAACTAAAAATAGGCACTGGCATCCAAGTGGTAGGATTGGAATGGTGTGAGGTTTCTCTTCTCTGGAAACTTTATTTTAAAGCCATCTGCACTTAATTTTTTTTTTTTTTTTTTACTCAGAGGGTGATGAAACACCAGAACAGTTTTTCTAGAGAATTGGTGGATGCTCCACCTCTGGAAGTGTTCTTCAAGGCCAGGTTGGATGGGGCTTTGAGCAATGTGGTCTAGGTAGGACATGTCTCTGCCCATGGCAGGGGCATTGGAAGGAGAGGAGCTTTAAGGTCCCTTCCAACCCAAACTATTCTATGATTCTGTTGAAACAAAAATAAAGAAAATTTAATACTATTTAAAACTCTCTTAGAAATGTCATTGAAATTTAATATTTTATCCAAAAGCTCCCAGTGTTTCTGAAAGAGGATTTTTCAGTGAAAAAACCTTGTTCATCAGGTTTTTATGACCATAGCTCCTCTTAATTAGAATTCCATATAGTAGGTGTTTTCTGCCACATCCCAGTATGTGTGAGAGACTTCGAATGGCTTCCAAAGAGGAATTTTCTTCCTGGTCATCTCCAAGACACTTTGGGAATTATCATAAATGGGATGAAATGTATAAGTTATATATAGCAATATAGCAATAATACCATATATACTTATGGTATATTAGCAATATACCATAAGTATATATGGTCTGATCCAAAACTGCTCAGTATCATAACCGATCATAAGTGAAATAAGAGAAAAGGAGAATTATTTTTGCTTCTGAGAAGCAGTACATCCTTTTTACCTCTACCTAAAAGTCCTGTATGCTATTGAGGTACATCTGTGAGGATTTTGATTGCCAAAATGATCATTCAATGGAGAACGAGCACCATTGCTTGTTGAATTCCTCAGCTTTTTTATGTAGCCAAACAATAAAAGGAACACCATTGAGCAGCACAATGTAAAGAATTGACGGCAGATCTGTCTGTCTGCACCTCAGGGCACTGGAAACCACCACCAACACATTGCATACAGAGTTTAATATCCTTAGGTTGCACCCCTACTGCTAAATGCATCCCACACAATGAGTTAACCACAGCCTTGAGCTAACTGGTAAAGACTGGAAAACACTTTTGCTGATCAGGGCTAGTCCCTTGCAAATTGGCTTAGGGGTATTGTTGTCTAGGGAGTAACCACATTGCCTTGAGACACTTTGATTTTTTTTTTTTTTTTCCTGAGAGTTGTGGCATTTTTTCAGATGAAATTCAGTTTGAACATGGATTGAGTTGTGTTGCAGGGCACTTAACTGATTTTTTATTGCATTGGTACATTTTGCAAGTCTTGGACTGTGCAGGACTTTCTGTCTCTAAAGACCATTGAGAGTAAAGTGCAGCCCTGTAGGTGCGAGGGGGTCCCTGACATAGACTGTGTGTAAGATTTGTGTCGCTTACTCTGGTTGTTTTACTGCCAAAGAAATCCCAAATGCAAACTAACATCCACACAATGTAGACAGTGAGGATCCAGTGCCCGCCATGAACTCAGGAACTAAATTATCTGGTAGTGTAGACAAACCCTAAAAAAGAAATAAATTACAGTTAAGAGTGCTTTCGTGTTACACGATCACCAGAATGGAAAGGCATTGTGAATATGAGCTGCTGACAAAGCTACCACAGAGTACACTTAGTTATCATTCATGTAGTTTTTCTAATTTCCATAATAAAGTTCCTGTTCTTTCACACATAGTGCTTATGAGTGGGGAAATGCTGCTTATTGAGGGTTCCTCAGAGAAATAATTTCTGATTTCAAAAACTCAGGTGGCTGTGTTTCTTAAGTTCAAGGAAAATGTTTGCTATTTGACAGCAGCCACAGGGCTGCTGTCATCTTACACCAGGAGGCTTCCTGCTCTGAAACCAGACACAGGGTTTTCCATTACACTAGTAACAGGGGTGATGCTCATTTATATTTAGATATGTGAGATTTAGGTGCAAGTTCCTATAAAAGTTCTACACACCTTGCTGGAGTCACCCTCTGTCTGCTGGCTATGGAGGAAGATTGGAGCGCTCATTTAGGCTTCATGCCTAAAGTTTATAAAGCTAAGTGAAATGAGTCGGGATTTGATAGGATACCTCATGCTCCTAGGAAGTGTAACATAAACTTCTGTAAGTGTTTCTTTAAGTAAAACATTTATATGTCAATGTATAGCCATGGGGACTCAAAGAGAAAATGTAACAGACTATGAAAACTGTGACATTTTCCAATGTATAAACTAGTTTGATACAGTAGATTAACTAAGTTCCTCTTATAAATGTAATACAGAAGCTTCAAAGTGTCACTTTATTAATGATTTTCTCTAATGTATTTAGGATATTTTGGGAATGGAGATATGGCAAAATCATATATTTCCCCATGGTATCACCAAGGACACATCTACATAGCAAATAGCAAAACAGCTGGAATGATAAAGGAGAGTATCTGTGGGAGTTTAGATATCTTCCTCCATGTTTCCACAGAATGATTACAAAAAAAATAATTCTAGTCCCTACTTTGCTGCTTATCTTAAACTTAGGAATGTGTTTTGCTGCCTTTGTACAGCACTTTATACCCTGGAATCCAAGCATTGCAAGCAGTAAATAAGAGCAATATATTTCCATGTACAATGATAATTTAAAGACATTAGTCCTTGTTTTCTAAAGTGATTGGAGAGCTGCCAGCTGGATTTTTTTAATGGAGTGAGAAAATACCAAGGACATCAGAAACATCACCATTGCTTTCAACAGGGGCAGGTGATATTTTTTTAACTGCATGTTTAAATGCAATTCATTATGAAATAATAAAAACTGCCTTAGCACATTTTTAGTTTAGCTAAGAGTGGTGACTTTTCTCCTGGATTGCTTGTAGCTTGTTTTATAACCTACGAGAATTTTACTCCCAATCAAATACAGCATTACCAGTGGAATTATTTTTTACTGTATTGATATGTTCTACAGATAATGGGAGTTTACTTCAATCCCAGCTTGAGACCCCTCTGTGTTGCCTATGGTGTTACATATGTATTAATGTGAAGATTGATTCCACTGTGCTATTTCTAACATTCACAGCATTACCTTGGACTGGTGTTGGCCTCAAACTAGACAAAGACCATGACCAAATTCAAGTACCTTGATTTATTTACATGGGAGGCAAGGAATGTGACTTTGCAATTAAAGCTATTCCCTACAGAGCTGCAGGATCTCATTTACTTGGAATGCAAAGCCTTTTTCTTGTGAACTAACCTCCTCCAGATTTAGGGAATGCATTTAGCAGCCTGTAATACTGTAGCTCTGGTTTTATCACATATCTATGCTTCCTCCTGAAGAGTTAGATAACATATGTGGATTTTTATTAAGGTATAAGTATATATGGTCTGATCCAAAACTGCTCAGTAAAATGCTTCGAAGCTAAAGGGACTGATTCTAATCTCACTTAAACTTTTGGCATCATGAAGATAGTCTTAACATGTGCTCATAAATGTGATTACTCCCTCTCAGCTATCTGCTCCCAAGACTGCAGACTCATGCAAAAGTCCTCAATGCACCTTTGCAAGAACCTTCACTCACACACCCATCAAATTTCTTCAAGGTGAAAGGTGAATTTTTGCATAAAAGAGATTTTTTTCCTCACATATTTCTAATTCACTATAATCACATCCATGTCAGTCTGGAGTAACTAAAAGCTATTTTTCCTTTCTGGAGATAATTTTTTGTGATGACATTAAAAAGACACTCAAGTATGCTTTTATGCTTTCAACTAAGCCAGTGTCATGGTTGTAAGATTAAAATTTGGCTTAAAAACCTCCATATTTCAATTAACTCTTTTTCCCTCCTCACTTGACCATTCAACTCCTTCAGACCCTTGAAAAGCAGGTTAGAATATATGTGGGAGACAAAACCAAAGCATTTTTGTTATGTTTTTTTCGTTTTATTTTTTCTTTTGGCAGCTGAAATGAAAACCATCAGTTGGAAAGGATATTGCCCCTAAGTGACAGAAGGGGCTGGAGATAAGTCACTGTCTTTGGGTTCAGAAAACATGCTGAGTGTATGTCTTAAAATATCAGAGAGTTAATAGAAGTGCAGAATACTGTAAAAGCACTTAGGATCAGCTGTGTAAGGGTCATTTAAGCATGTCACAATATTGAAGTATTAGCAAATGCTTACAGAATGTTGCTTTGAAGCACCCCAACCAATGTTTCTGCAGTGAATGGGGGTGGCACTGGTTTGGTAGGCTGTGAGACTGTGGTTGTATTACAAATTTACTGATGCTCAGGGATTGTTCAGACACTTTGATACAGAGATGGGGTTCCAAAGGCTTCAGGGTCTATTATAAAAACCAGAAGTAATATTTTCAAAACGTTGGTTGTCTTTGTGTCTGGAGGTTAAGCAGTCTCAGCACACAGTCAGCCCTGAACTTCCAGTTTATTTTTTGCACTGGCTTTGGACGATATTCTCACAGACTCACCCAGTGTCTCAGAGAGGAAGGTGTACAGCAGTGGGTCAGCAGTGACAGAGACAGCAGAGCACATGTCACACCAGAGAGAGGGGGGCAGGATGCCACTGCCTCAACTCTGCCTCCAAATAAATTCAGCCCTTAATCTAATCACCTGTCTGGTCCTACTCTGAATGGAACACTAAAAGCAGAAACCAAAGCAAGAATTTTTCTCTCCATGCCCTTTTCCCAAGAAATAAACGCAAGGTGAAAGTGGGTTTGTTGGTAATGTTGAAGAATCAGAGGGTTTAAGCTCCTAGAAAAGGATAAGAAAGAGTGGTTACAACCTCAGATATTTCTCCCAGCAATCAGAGAAGGCTTTATGATTTCAGGCGGTGTCATGATCTTCACCTGACAAGGAAAGAGGTTCAGGGAGCAACTACTGTTTGTTTTTGTTTGTTTTTTCTAGGTGTTTTCCTTTTTTTCCTTCCTTTTTTTTTTTTCTGGTGCTTAATACAGAAGGAGCAGAAGGAGCATTCTGCTGCATGTAGTTCTGAGTAGTCTTATAATCAGGTTAGGAAAGCACTTTTAGCAGACTGGAGCACAGCTGTAACCTCCCCCAGTGTTAACTGGACGACAGCAGATGGAGCAGATGGAATAGTGTCAGAGGCTGCAGGAGCAATCAGCATGTTGAAGTTGAAAAGTCCCTGAGGCAAGAAAATTCTGCCTAAGTATAGTTTACATCTTGGGATTTCATTCAAGCTTAGTTGAACTTTTAAGACATGTGGTCCATTCTGAACTCTTATAAAAGAATATCAATAGTTTGCAACGGCTACTGCACTGCTTCAAGTGTGCTGCCAAATCATCCCTGCTCCTCTTGTGACAGACAATCCAGGCAGATGATTTATTTGCTTATTGCGATTTTTCATTGCAGATTTTAGCAACTCATTAAAAAAAAAAAAAAAAGCACATTCCTCATAATGTGGAATGTATTGAAATTTGCCATCTGCTCCACTCTAAGCATGTATAGGGTTTGGTTGACAACTGCAGCCCATCACTTCTGGCACTGGCTAACCCACAGCCCAATGCTTTTTACTCCCCTTTTTCTGAATTTGGCATTCTTCTCTACAGGTTTGAAACAAAGCCTCATCAACTCCTTACAATTGCTTTTAACCTTTGGGGCATCACTAGTGACAAGAATTTGCTTCTGGAGTGTGAAATTAAAATATTAACAAAAGTGTGAATCTCTTCTTTGCACCACACAAAGGAGCAGGAATCCTGGCAGATGAATTGTGTTCTCCAAAAATGCTGGCAATTGAGGCAAAATATCATGAAGTGGGTAAAATATATATATATATGTATATGCTGGGCTGTAACTGTCTGTTGCACCCAGCCCAGCTGGCACACACTGCACTCTGTGCACCAGCTGGCAGGAGATCAGCATCCATCGTAGAAACATTTAAGATGCCTGTTAAACTTTTGGCACAGGCCATGGGGACTGTTACCATCTCTCTCCTGATCTATGGCATCTCTTTGCAGTTTCAACCCATTTCCTTGGAGAAAAACGTCCACGTGACAAAACTGTGGGTGCAGGAGGATCCTGGGGAAGTATCTGGGTAGGCTCCAAGGACTAAATGGCATCTCTGACTACTGCCACCACTTCCATTCCCTTTTGGTAAGCATTCTGCTGGCTTCCAGACCTCCAGCAGCCTGCCTGCTCTGCTGCCTTCCAGAGATCCCAGCCTCAGGACCCCTGTCCATGGCCCTGAATCCCACTCAAGGGCCAGTTTCTGTCAGTGTCCATGGACTGGGGACCTGATTTGTGCTTGCTCAGTGAGTTGCTCAGAGCATCGGGTTCCTTCTCTGGTCCAGTGCTGGAAGTCACAAAATAGCTACAGAAAGCAGCCACTTTTTTATTTTTCATGTTGCCTTCCTTGCTCATTTGACATATACTGGGACTACAGTGCAGGAAGGCATATACTCTGCAAATTATTGTTGTCAATCAAAGGCAAACCACGCAGTAAATTCAACAGTGACACAAATGACAAATAATTTTATAGGAAAAGAGAACCAGGACTTTGCTGCCTACTCAGTACTTTTCCAGGAGACAGACAAAGACTTCATATTCTTGTGCTGTCAGTCTTGCACATTTTATAAGCAGCAACTTTGCTAAGAAATTTTAAAACACTAGAGAATGCTGATAAATATAGGAGCTATTTTATCTCCATTGGATTGCATATTCCCTGTAGCCTGTGTAATGATATTTTATCTATATTGATAGTTTCTTCCAGTCAGCAACATATATTTTTTGCCTCTCTCCCTTTCTTTACATTTCTCTTACTCCAAAGGCCTAAAATGTTTATTGAAGGAGAATGGGGTACAAACAGAACTACTTGATTGTCACATGGTATCACCTTATTTTAAGCAACTCTTAATCCTATGACTCATTAAAATTTCCTGAGACTCAAACATTTCTGAAAGAAAAAAAATCAGATACCATTGTAACTGAATATTAAAAGTTGTGTTGTACAAAAAATTTTTTGCTAAAAATTTCCCCTTTAGAGCTTTTAAAAAACAATTTAAAACACTTCACATCTAAGCAATAGAAACATCTTTTTCATGGTCTCAATGGGATGTTATAGGCAGGGTAATCAGAAACAATAGGTGAATAATGTATAAATTTTCATCATTTCAAGTTTATTTTATCAATACAATGATATGACCTTTCATGTTGCTCACATTTGCCAACCACACTGTCAGTCAACTGATCCAATTACGTATCTAGTATGAGCTATGCCAAAACTAATTTACTGTCTCCATCCTAGTCTCCTACTATCTGATCAGTAATTAACATATTTTCACATGAAATAATTGTTTTCCATTCTAACAAAACCAGATCTTTTAGCTGTTCTGTTTCAAAATACAAACAATTGCATTTCACAGAACAGTGCAGAACTCCCTTTTAAAATTTCTTCTATTTCTTCCCATTCAATGTGAACAAACCTTTAAAGCAAAACTAATTCATTTTATAAAACTATGAAGACCCTTTTGTGTAGAAATAGCTTGTAAAAATAGCTGTCTTTATTCTGGATGTTATTCAAAAAAATACTGTTTTAAAGTGTTATTACTAAACCCAGGATGGTCCTTACCTAATAACCTTCATCTGTTTTCCTTGTGAGAACCACTAACCACTCTGTTCATAATGGACACAAACACACCAGTGTGGGGCTCGTGGGACCCATGGCAAGCTGTGAAGGAAGGCCAGGGAGTCAAGGGCTAGAGAGATCTGTGTTTCATGCAGGCATCTTCCTGCTGGGTTTGAGGTGCCCCACAGTCATTAGTGTGGGTAATTACATTGCTTCAGGCCATATCATGAGTTCCAGAATTTTTTTTTCAAGGGAATTAACTTTAATTATATTAATTAAAATGAGAGGAAATAGAAATTCATCTACAATTCTGTGAAAATGCACATGGCTATGCAGAGAAATCTATGAGGGTTTCATTGCCATGTAGCACACTACGTGTACAGAAAAGATCACATTGACATAAAACTTGTTTGTAACAGCAGATTGTGCTGTTATCTGTGTAAGGAGAAATCCTGTTACACCAGTGTACAAGGTTTTATACAGGCATGTGTCTTATACTCTCTGATGTGAAATAAGGTAAACCCCTGTAAGAGCCAAGATATTTCCTCCCAGGCCTATGGCAGTAAAAATCACATGGCTAATCTATCATACATGAACTCACATATTTTAACAGCTTTCACCCTGTAAAGCAGGCTTGAAATGCTGCTTGTTTCTGACAATCTTTGTACCTGTAATCAAAAGGAGGTCTTCATTAATTTTCAAAGGATGCTGTCGATGACTCTATATTAAATATATGTATGTATTGAAGAAAAATAATGATAGGGATTTTATTGCAGAGTGTTTTGGCATAACATTTTAGAATATTATGTTCCAGTCACTGCTTTCCACTATGTCACACCTGCTTACACCATTTATGACATGTTATACTCCACAACTGTAATGCAAAGTGACTTGTCTGGTGTAACACAAAGTGAGGCATTAGCAAATGTATAAATAGCTTTGGGAGGGAACCAGATTTAACAAGGAAATTTTGATTGCATCAGACAGTGCAGATTTTGATAGACTTTTAGTCAGTTTGCAACAGAAGTCTATATGTTTGCATTATTCAGTGCAATTTTATATGAACTACAAGATGAAGAATGTAAAGAGACATTCTGGTAAAACTCTGTGCCATAATATGTTAAAGAAACATGAGAGCTATGTTTATGGACATCACATATCAAATTCAAAGGAAAAAAACCCCAAGTATTTAAGGACTCATGTCATTTACCAGAACCATGGCCCAGTCCTGAAAATACTTAAGTCTATGAATAATTTAATATATGAGGAGTTAAGCTAATATACATCACTTATTCTGTTTGTGCTGAAGAGACTAAGCCGGCATGTGCCTTCAAGCATGTGTGGACAGTGCATATTTTGTCCCCCAGGCCTTTTATTGTCAAATATTTTTTCCCTTTATTTTAAGAAAAAGAACTTCTTGTGATTAGGAAAATAAAATTTTAATATATGGAAATATATGAAAATATGTTATATTATGTAACAACAATTTTACAGGAATATACTTTGGCTCAACTAAATGAGTACTTATGGTTACTTTACTTCAATTTTTTTTATTTGTAGCAAGTAATAATCAGAAAACTAGAGAAAATGTCTCCAACAACTAATTGGGAAAGAAATTTCACTGAAAGCTTTGCTTAATATGTTTTCTTCAATAGATAAACTTTACTGGCAAAAAGAGTAAAACTTTTCATGAAAAAATACTTTAGAAAAATAGCTGAATTTAATCATCATAAAATCTCGATGAAGAATTTCCATTACCATAATGTAAATATAGAAACAGTATGTTTTATTACTTACATGACATAATTAGAAACTATCTGGAAAACATGTATATAAGGATAAAATATTAATATATGCAACCTTTACTTTGGTGCCCTGTGATTCAAGACTTTTTTATTGTGCTACTCTAGTACTTCCTCTTCATAGTTTTGGATGGAGAATGCCTAATATTTTAGAGCTCTTCCTTGATTACTCCAATATGCTTTACAGGAAAACATGAATTCTATCAGTAAATGTATAGGCAGCCAGCATGTCCTACACAGATCTGAATTCTGAAATATTTTTGATTTATGTAACATGGCAGTGATATTTCCATCTACTGAAAATTACACATGTATTTCTGCAGGGAACCACTCAAAAGTGACTCACAGCAGTTAAGAAGTGGTAGAACATGTGTGCTTAGCACGATTCTGACATTGTAATTTTTAAAACACATTATATTTTGAATGGGGGAACATTTCTGCACTCATTAGCAGAGCTTGCTTTTTTGCAACAGGGTTGCAGACATGTAAATTCCAACATATGCTGGAACACAGATTAACTCTGGAACACAGATTTGCAGTCATAGGATAAGAAAAGAGAATAGGTTTAAATACTATTTGTACCTAAAAATGTTTTGGTTTTTGCAATATGTTTGTGGTTTGGAAAATAGAACTTCCCAATTTAAGAACTTGAACCCCAACATCCCTCTTGGAAAGAGGAGATTAGCTTTGCCAAAGCTCAGCATCTTATCTGACATCAGCAGTTCATACACATGTGATAAAATAGGGAATGAGCCAGCATAAAAGTAAGGCACAGCATTTTTAATAAAAATATAATGATAAATGAATTTTAATATTCTTTAATGCTTTTTTGGGGTTTTTAGGTTCACAGGATTAGTTGACTGTTTCTGGCATAGATAACGTAGTTGAGATCTATGAGACAATCAGTCACTTCCAAAGAGTAAGAATAACTGAGTTAATTAGCAGATGTGAGTGTGAAATAGTTTTCCCATTAAAGAAAAAAATCAAGATATTAGGAAATAATTACTGCAAAAAGGTATGAAAATGAAAAATTGAATACATATGTATTAGCCAAACCCTCAAGGAGAATTGACTGCAGAAGAGTTAAAACACTAGATTGTTTTCTAGATATTTATATTTTGATAATTTAGAAACTTTTTACACAAGATAGGAATCTTAAATCTTAAAATGTGATGGTTTTGTCTTTTTTTGAAGTACTGCTGAAATAATTCAGTAGAATTTTGAGAGCAAAATGCACTGTCACCTAAACTTTCCACAAATTTGTAAAGGTTTCAGTTTTGACAAATAAACACCATCACAAAAAAAACCCCAAAAAATCTATGGAAGAAACAAACCCGCATAAAACTTCTGCTCAATTCTGTTATTCCATTCCTTTCTGGTGGAGAATTCTTTTTCATACTCAGCTTCCTCCCACATTCTTCTGCACTGCAGACTCTTTCTAAGTAAAGCCATTCTTTGATGCAAAGGGGAAAACAAATTTTCTAAGCAAGTTCCTTAAATATATTTTTCCAGTTGTCCAGACTGCCGAATCATTCTCATAGGAAAAAAAAATTGTTATACTTTCAGGTTATTGAGGGCAGAACTAAAGAGTTTCTGCTTGCTACAGTGCAAATGTAAGCAGCACAAAACTCATCCTGTAGCAGTTAGATCCCATTTTATGTATAGGACATGAGATACCTTCGACAGTTATTTCACACTGTAGATTTTTAAAGACAAATCCCATGCATTTCAAACAAGGACTTTTAATTCACAGTTAGTGGCTCCAGGTAATCTTGTTACAGCAAGATAAACACTGATGATTAACCTGAAACTGCATTATTTCCCAAATCCATACCCTGCAGAGGTGAATCAGAAATTAAATTTAAATGCATAACCCAGTTTTGCTTAGAAAGAACAATTTCCATTTATTTGCTTGAAATTTGAAATTACATAGGGGAAAAAAAAAAGAGTGATGGACCCCCAGAATCCCTGAAATAAGTAAGCAACATAAAATTCCTAATTGTAGACTCTGTCTTGGATTCAGCTGATACCAACCTGGAGTCATTCTTCTTTATTTCAATTAATGACCCACATTAGGAAAGAAATTGTCCAATTCTCTGTTTCTTGTGAGAGTAAAAGACATTTCCTGAGGCAGTTCAGATTTCAGGTGTTCTTTGAAGGGCACAGATGTCAACATGACCAGTATGTTCCCAGTTGGTGAGGTAGAACAAAACCTGCTTCCTATGATAAGAAGGTGTTGAGGTCCTCTTTCAGGATGGTGACAACTGCAAAGAATTTTAACTCAGAAGATGGGGCTGCCAGAAAGAGCAAAATGTTAGAGGCTGATTCGTTGAAAGCCAGCAGAACAGTGAACAAAATAAAAGGGCACAGTTTACACAGGAATATAAAACTACTCCTCTGCTAAAGCATTTTTAGTTTGATCTGATGGAGGGGAGTAATTAAGTGTCCACATGGTTAGTGGAGAGAAGGAACTGGCTAGATCATGGCTGTGTGTATCTGTCAGAGGCCAAAAGCCAGTGGGAAAACTATAAAACCAAAACACAGCAAATCTGAAAAGCCATGACACTGCTATATAGGCACTTTTGGCACAGAGTGAAGCACCACATGGAAGGGACAGGCTTCTTGGTTTTGTTCCTGCAGTGCTGTCATAAAGAGGGTTTTGTCTGGAATTTCTGTAAATTGACAGGGCTCCATTCAAAAGCAGCTACTTCTGATCAGATTTCTTTCATCCTCATGGAAATATTCCCTGAGCCCCTGAATTCAGTTAGAATTATAGGATCAAAGCAGGTAAAGTATCTTCCTAGTCATGTGTGTATAATTACACAGATTTTCACACACTTTACATTTATTGAAATGACTTCATTTTAACTGTAATGTATTTTATTCTGTAACTTAAGAAATACAACAAAAAATGGGATTACTGAATCATTTCCTCTGTAAAAATTACTGCTACTTTTTAAAGCACAGTGAGGTCTAGGGCACTGTACTGTAACCTTTAGATTTCTTTAACACATTCAGATGGGAATTGGAAACACTCTCATAGCTATGCATCCTATTAAACACTGACCTAATATTGCAGCTGACTTTACAAGTAGCAAGAGTATAGAGAATAAATTTTGACGTGTTTTTTTCACAAGCACATGAGAGTAAGAAATAATTTGTTGTTTAGGCACAGACCTCATATTTTCAAAGTAGATTTGCACAGTTATTTATTTAAAGCGCTTAAGAATAAAAATGCAATGTTGCATTATACCCAGTTTACTATTTCTACAATTACACTATTTTACTTATTCTTTCTTTAAAGTACTCTAAAGTAAGCAGTTTCACAAACAGACACATATGCAGCAACATCTGGTTAGTTATTGCCCTTCTTTGATCTAGTATGGTAAAAGGGCAAGATGAATATTTTTTAAGCAGTCTAGTACAATTACACAGGCAAAAGCATCAAATTCTATATTAAGAGGAGGTCTCAGGACAGTTTCTGCTAAAATTCAACCAGGGTTGTTCAGCCATCATACAAATTTGATGTAAAACTCTGTATTTAAAGCTAAAAGCACATTAGTTTCTGGTTTTGAGATGTACTGGAATAGTAAGACTTTTTTATTTTTCCTTTTGACATACTCCCTTGAAATTATAAAATCACCAGTATCCAAACCATTTGGCAGCCATATCTTTGTTTACCCAGAGGCTGAAAATATTGTGCAGGTCACAAAATAAGTTATTCATTTTCCATTCCTTTAAATCTTTGACTATTTGGAGAAAACACAACCTCATCCTTCCCCAAATCTGCCAAAAGAGCACCTCAGATTTAAAATACTTCAAGATGCTGGATAATAGGCACAGATAAAACTTGGTTTGATTATCTCCAGCCTGCTTTTCCACCTCCTGGGAATTACCAAGTAAACACATCCTGTTTGATGCCACCTGAAGCTGCCAAGTGAGAAGCCTGGCATGGGTGACTGCCACATGCCACAGCAGACAAATGCTGCTCATCTGTGGCTATGCTCCACACTGATGGTGATATACAGAAATCATGAATTATATTACTGACTGCAAATCCAGGGATTTAGTCCAGGTAGGGCTGGAAATTTCTGTATCACTTCACCAATGTGGTTAACCAAAAGCAATCCATGGGAGAACGTACCCTCCCCTCATGCTGGAAGCATTGTGGTGGTGCTGTTGCACTTTGCTGGAAAAGCTCTTATTTCTAGCTAAATTAGGATGCCTTGCAAGGCATTTGTCATTCATGGTAACAGTAGGAGAGAAATCAATAGTACATTCACAGCTGATCCCCAGCAGCTCCTGTTCTTCCTATTCTAAAAGAAAAAAAAAAAAAGCGCTGAGTTCCTCAGTCTGGATAACTTCATTATCTAATGCAAGCCCCAATTAGAGAAGATTTAAGAGGTAAACAGAGCCCAGTCTCCCAAGCCACAGAAATTCTATATTCCAGTTCATGTGATGGTGAACACCTCACATCATTGCATTTTTAAGCTACATCTACCTTGAGGAAGTTGTGTACTCTTATCTTAGTTGGTTCTGCAGCTGGTCAAGGGATGTGGGAAATCTGTCCCAGCGTTCAGCTGGTGGGTGGCTGTGTGAAGAGACACCACAAATTGTGCCTCTACTAGAATGTGAATTTCCATTAGCTAATGTCTTGTCTTTGTAAGGGCAGGACTTACTCCCCCATCCTGTTTTACAGTTTTTGTTGTTTTCCCACTATGGCAATTCTCTCTTGCAGCCCATCTTCGTCTTTAGGTATTCTGAATCACATTAACACGCACCCCACCAACACTTCTGGGCATCAATGCAAGAAAAATGTTACCATCTTTCTGTTTTCTAAAGAAATTGAGTTTGGATGACTAATTACCAGTGTGTCTTCATCAGTGTGGGGTTTTTCTTTTTGAACAAAGCAAACCCAGATGACTTTGCTCACCTTAGACAACGATTCTTAGTTTTCTCTGCCTTCAGAGCATAGATAGATGTAAGCTGTTACCGCACAGAGATTAGGCTATAATTGTTCTTTTATACAATTTGATCCCAAAGTACTCTGTACTGCTATTCTTTATTGCAGCACCTAGAAATCCCAATTGATTAGGAACTTTTTTTCTAGAGGATGTTTTATTCCTTGTCTTCTGAAGCTGATAATCTTCATGTTCAATGGAAAGCTTTGTCCTCGATTTTTAAAGTAAGGACTAAGATATAGAACACCTAAATGACTTCTTACTATCACCCTCAAGGACTGTGACAGCAGAAACACTAAACTTGGTTTCTTAATTGAGATACATCTTTGAGTTTTTAAGAAAATTCATTTAAAGAAGACATATTGCTTTAGATGTCTATTTACTCACATTTGTCTGTATAAATATATGTAAAAAGTGTACAAATATGCATTATTCTTTATCCATAGATACACCTTATACATATAAACATATATATGTGTATCATAGCATACATGTATGAGGAAGGGCCATTAACAGGACTCTCCTGTGTTGCTGGGGCAGCCTCAGGGCTCTGCTCAGGACTGCCCTTCATGGCCAACACAGACCCATTAAAGTGAAAATCCAGGACAATGCCAACAGCAGAGGAAGCTGCGGGATGTCAATAAGGAAATAAACTTTACATTAGTCTTGTCATATTGGTGCCTCAGGCAGCATTTTCCTTTATCTGTGTACCTGATTCATAAAATTATACTGAGGTGCCACAATCCTGGAAAGAAGAATTCTCTTATTGATCTGGCAGGCATTGTTGGTCTCAATTTTTTTCCAGTCTGCCAGGGTACAAGAGATGTAATAGGGACACACATCCTTTTATGAATCACATTTTAAGTATTTATTTATTTTATCTTTGTGCTAGCTCTAGTACCTGGAGCTGGATTCTACACCAGGGCAGTTGTGGAGAACATCAACCCTAACCAAAACAAAGGCCTGCATAGGTTGCCCTTTAGTGAGTGAAACTGTGTTTGAACACATTTTTATTAGGAGATTTTTATGATCATTCTAGTGACTCTGAGCAGCTTTCCAAATTATTTAATTTGGAGATTTAATTTAATTTAATGAGTCTGATGATAAAATATTGGAACAGTTTCTCTATTCATATTGTGAAATAATATTCCTGCAGGTTTTACAGAATGTGAGACGGAAGGTAGAAACCTTGTGCAGCTGTTTAAAGTTGAATTTCAGTGTTTAGCATTGTATGAGACCAGCTCTGTGATGGAATAATACAGAAAATAAGTTTCCTCTTACTAATACAAAGTCTTAAAAAATGTCTGCCCTATTCTTGCCTTCCCTTGACTTTCCTAACAATAGATTTCTGAAACTGAATTCCATATTGCCTACCTGGCATTGAATGCTCCACTGCTAATGTAAGGAGAGAGTCAGCTGCTGCTCCCAATGGTAAAAGTTGCATTTGAACCCGGATCAAAATCTATGTCTGATATCAAATGACATCTCTATTATTGCCAATATATTTCTTATTAGCCAGTGGTGTAGCCCTTGATAATACATAACAGGAGAGTCAGTGAAAGTGTATTATAACTCAGTGTTTTTTCCTCTTCTTCTCAAACATTTTCCTCAGTTTTTCTTGGATAAGAAGGGATAGCATAAAGTGAGTAATGTACAATAAAGAAGCACAGCACGGAATAAAGCTTATGAGAATCCAATAAAACAGATATTTATGAAGACAGGATAGGATAGAATTTATAGAAAAAATTATTGCATAGAAGAAAATTAATTTCAATATTAATTTGAAATTCTGCAGGAGGAAAATTGAAAGTTTTTCATAGTACACTATTGTATTTTGAGAGGCAACATCACAGGCATAATGACTTAAGAAAACTTACAAACCACTAGAAGTAGCTGTCATTTTTTGTCAGCAGATAGTAAGTATTAAGAAATAGAAGCTTGGGAATCTTCTAGGGCTGTGGAAAGCTGTTGGAAACATTTTTATATTGATATGAGTGGAGAGAGAATGTGAACACATGGGTGCAAAATACCAGCAGGAGAAGGATTGTAAAAATTACACATGTTGGAGAGGCCTCCAGTGGCAGGTCATCAATATCCCAGCACACACTGCAACTTCTCTGAACAAACAGGTATGAAGCAGAGGCTGGCTAAATCCTAGTGACTCCCAGCAGTGGGACACAGCAGAAAGATTAATCACCACCAGCTTCCAAAGGGTACAATGAGACACATCCAAAACCAGCATTCTTCCTAAGAACCCAGCAGCTGCTGGGAAGGTTCAAAAATGGATGCTCATGGTCCTCCCCAGCACAGAAGGGGGTCTCAGCAGAAGCAGGACATGCTCTGGGGCAGAAAAGAATGGGTTGGGGAGGAGCTCTGACCTCTGATGACACGTTTTTCATCATGTCTGTGTCCATCACTACCCCATCTGGCATTTCTCCCACTCCAGAGGTGTGAGGGATTCTCCAGCAGCCTTCGAAGCTGAGGGCCCTTTGAATAGCCCTTTGATTTTGTCTAATTACTTTCTATTCACATTAAAATTTAACCAATCATTCACTTGCTCTTATTAAAGCTGGTTTTTTTTTTTACCTACACATTTAAGGATATATATTTAGTTTACATATGTTCAAATATAGGTGTTATATATAAACATATAAACATATTTTATACGCAGCTGTGTATATACAAATAAAATATTTATTTACATATATATGTAGAATTGTGTGCATAACTTTATATGTAACACATTCTACATATAAAAATATCTGCTTATCTGTGGAAGGAATGGTTGATACATATTGTGTATTTTTACATAACATCGCTTCCTGGACTAAAGGAAACATGGAGCCAGTCAATTGGTTTCAAAAAATGGCAACTGGCTAATCACATTAATGAGAAAATACATTGGGTGTGAGGCAGCTGTGCAGAGCAGCCACTGTGAGTGCTGGGGACAGGGCTCCCATAGTGCCACACCTACCTGGCACCGGCAGTGGCACCCTGGGCTGTGCCCCTACAGCTCCATCCGGAGCTGTGCCGTGTCCAGCTCTGCCTGGATCTCCCCACTCTGTGCTTCAGTAGCAGCCCTTGGCAGCTTTGTAGCGCAAAATAAACACTCCCATTGTTCAGTCATCTCAACAGATTTTCCTAAAGCTTTACCTTGCTTTTTTTTTACTTTGCAAATCTTGCCCCTATCTGTCTCTATTAATTGTTCCAGCAGCAGACTAATTGCTGAAATTACTGATGTCAACTGCATTGCTTTCTTCTTCAGCCACAGTGTCTGTGGGCTAACCCAGGATGCCCCACCTCAGTTAATAGAAGCCTTTATTAATGTTCTGTGGTTGCTCTGTGTCATTTGCTTTCCAACCCCTGCCCAAGACAGGAATATTAAGAAACATGTCCTAGTCCCCACTTGCGTCCTTCATTGGACAGACCTGAGCTGCAGAGCCTGCTTCAGCTGAATGTTGTTGTGTTTTGCACAGACTACAATTCTGCCAAGAAGAAATATCATTTTTGTAGTCCAACGATAATGAAGCTTTCCAGTTACATGAAGGAAGTGTCTTCAGATCAAACAGAAGATTATATGAAATTGTTTGGTTGATGCTTATGTCCTGAGCAGAAACACCGAGTCCTGGGTATAAAATGGGCTCTGCATTTCCTTTTTTTCCTTTTATTTTTTTTGTTGTAGAGAAAGAATTCACATTGGATTTGCTGCTTAAAACTTAGAAAGTAAACACAGCTGAAAATCCCCAAAAGAGGTAGATACTCATGATCACCTAGCCCAGCTTTAGCAACCAGTGTTATTCCTAAGTGCAGTAATCCTCCTGCCGCTCTATTACACTGCTGCCTTTTTCTTCATGTAATGAACATGTTATTTTTTGTTCAGCTAGGATGTTGTTGGCTACTAAATATTTTCACATGCTCAGAAAACCTTCAGAAAAAAGGTAAAGAAATCCACCAAGAACTAAGAAATAGAAAGGCACCTGGAGATCCCCGAGGTACAAATTACTAGTAGCTGGGGGTTATTTGCCCTGTTCTTATGTATTTTAGGACTGCTGCTGTCCAGAATCAGAGAAAGGCTAGACAATTAGGTAATATAGTATTTATCAGGACACACACACACACCCTCTCCATGACATTTGTTTGCTTTGCAGAGCTGCATTCAGACACAGCAGTGCTGTCTCACTGCAACACTTTAGTTTTCATTGCCATTGCAATCCAGTGAAGATGAGCTGTAACTCCTGATTTGCTTTGATTTATTGTGCTGAGCCATACTTTGTTTGTACGAGATCATGGTGAAAAACTTGATGAACTGCAGAGGGCACAAAGGATGTGTCAGGTTCCAGGTAACCAGGGGGTCTCACTTCCTACTTGGAACATAGACCAATACTAACAGTCCTTGCAACAAATACAAGACAGATTTGTGTTGACATATAACTTGTGTGAAACTAATCAAATTCAAGTGAATTCCAGGTATTGAGAAGAAGGGATTGTTGGAGCTTGAAACTCAAAGCAGAATTTGACAAGATGAACATATAAGCAGAAAATGAGATAAATAATTACATGAACTACTCTGTGCCTGACTGAGCACAAGATTCTTCAATGTAGGGGTTTGTGTCCATACTTAACTAAAAATGTGCATTTGCCTCGTGTTTTACAGGTAAGAATCTCAAGTACATTCTCCTCTGCTTGACTGCACAGCCATCATTCTTTTAGTGTGCAGGAAATTTTGAGTAGGTTTACTCAGCTATATTGATTTGGTCTTGACTTACCCACGCAATATACCTCAGACTCAGTGTATGGCTTATGTTCTTTAATAAAAACAAATCTTTCATATATGACCAAAACCCAAACATTATGGCCTCACTAGAAGTTTCATTTTTCTTAAATAATTTGTATTGCTTCATCTCTCTACCAGATCTATGATCCTAGTTCATCCTCAAGCTTTCCTAACAGAAATCCTTAACCATGACACCCTTGTGTTGTGGCACCACCACGTGTGTATGTGTGTTGAACATCTCCATTTATAAGGTTGAAATGAGATTCAAATAAATGCAAGTTTCAGGAAAGATACAGAAAAGGAGAAGTATCTCATGGTTACAAATCTTTAAGCTCTCAGTGCATTCAAATATTTTATTCTTTTAAATCTTTTATTGCTTCATTGCTGCCTAGGTGGGAGGTGAAGGCTCTTTATGATTCTGAAATGGAAAATCCTGAAAGCTTTCCAAACCAAAATTTTGTTTTAAGAGCTCTTGCTCACAGAAAGCCTGTATGCAATGGTTGTAATATGAATGGGCATTTTCAATGCTGTTAGGATTTGCAAGGAAACAGGGAAGTCTCTAAGGCATGAACAGAAAGAGTAGAACCTTCGGAAAAATAGACTTTGTTTTCCATATTTATTAAGTAATATAAATAATTGTAAAAGTATAAAATATTAAAGAAATGGAATATTTCCAACAAGATAGGGAGAGGCCATTAAAGAAAATATCAAGGCAAATTGCTTCTGTGATAGCTCTGTCAGGAGAATCAGCATCATACATGTGCTGTCTCCTGCTGGGAAGATTAGTAAAAAAGTGATTTTAAAATGATTTGATTTCTTTTTTTGTCTCCATACCTTACAGTTGCAGAACAGTTTGCATTTTTCAGCATGCCTAAACAATTACACTGACCATGTTTATTCCAAAATATCTCAAAGTCTTTGAAATCCTAATTTATTTCCATGGAAGTTATTTACATTCATATTATTCTAGTTCCTCTGTAAGAGAGAAATTTTCTGTTATATTCATTTAAAACCTACCAAACTGTCTTTTTCTTTCTCTGCAAGCAGTTCTTTCTGGATGAGAACAATTAATTGCAGTGCTGAATTTGTCAGCTTGTCAGGACTTTATGGTAAGTATGATATACATTTTTATCTCTTCTAGTACATTGCAGACAATCAGTCTTAAGGAGTGCAGCTGTAGTGTGAACATAGGTCAGGTGTAAATCCCCAGTGAACAGTGGAGGATTTAAAATATGGGTCTGCCATTTTACATAAAATAATATCCATTTATAGCTATTTTCTAGCAGTAATATTTTGTCCATAGCCAAACGTATAAGTAAAGAAGAAAGATTTCAAGTGTCATTCTGATTTATCAGATTCTGAAAACATGAACTGACCTATGGAGAAGGAAATGCCCACATTGCCTCCTGTTCTTTCCCACATCAATATTGATCTATCCAGGACAGGGACATAATACACCCTGAATCATCTGGGAATTCAGGTTGTAAGGTCAACACAGCATAACGCATATGCACTTCTGGTTTGGTAAAATTAATAAACCTCTGTGTGTATAACTTAATAAAAAACAAATCAGGTGCTTGAAAACCTGTAAGAATATGGACTTGCTGAACAGCTGTACACAAATCATTCCTCTAATTCTGCAGACAATACACAAAATTACTTTCAAAATTCCTCTGACATTTCATATACAATTTATTTAAGCTAGCTGTGATTAATGATATTTCAGACATATATCTTCCTTTAGCAGGCGGTGGAGGTTGGTGCTCCTCTCATCAGGAGTTCTACTAGTTTGGCTCCTATATTTCATTTGTATTTATGTTTTGCCATTTGTAAGTTTACAAAAGTTAATAGCCCCCAAGTGCATCTGCTGGCTGGCATTTAGAAAGTTCATCAGAAGCACTTAAACTATTTTATCTCAGATGGGATGGTGTAACATTCCCACGGATTTACAAGAGCCATTTATCAAAGACAGCACCGGCTGCAACACAAATATTAGCCAAGGTCATTTTTTGATCTAGTACACTGCCATGTCCATTGATTTTTTAACTTCTAGTACCTTTCCACAGAATCCTCTAAAAACAGATATTTTGAATTTCCTTTATAATGTTCATAACTACACCTAATGCACATTTTCAGAAGCATAACAGAGGAGAGGATCGTTCACTTTCCACCTGCTTTACAAATGAGCAGGAAATTCTCCTGTCAATGCCTGGAGAAGAAATACTTAATAACTTCCATTGGTATTAATAGAAGTTGCCAGCATGGATCCCCGCGTGTTTTATTGAGAGCACACTTCAAATTGGTCTCTAAATGTTTTCATTTATTTTTAATTGTGTAAGTAAACCAATCTAAAAATCCAATGGAAGGTTTACTTCCTTTCTAAACTGTTTCTGGATGAAATGTTAGCACCTTTATAAGGGAATAAAAATTGAGTCAGTATTGCTGTTGAGAAGCCAGGTACTTTCCAGTAATAAGAACTATAAAAGCACACTTCATTAAAAAAAAAAAAAAAGGAAAAAGAAAATGCTGTTATGAGTATAGCAAACTTTTGTTTTTAAATTAGGAGATTAATTATTAAAGATGAGTGGTCCATCCTTAATTTGCACAATTTCACACTTCAAGTACAATCTGACCTGCAGTAAAGAATGTTTTTCTACTAAATACAAGATTCTTGTCAGAAACATATTGCTACCCTGATGATTAAAGTGTATCATCTCAGTTAGGCCATCCAGACTGTATGTCCCTGATGTCATTGTCACATTCCCCAATTGCTTTGATTTATTCAGTGTCCCATGTTGTACATCAGAAGAGGGCTGCCAACACTGTGAAATGGCTAGGGGGATACTGACAGCTTGTCAGGGATTGACATTCTGCAGACACAAGAATCAAGGAGATTCATTGGATGGTGTTGTCATGGGTAGTGACAGAAAACTGATTGGGGGCAGGTGTGGTTTACAGACCCATTTGTGCAAGGATTTCTGGAAATACCAAGTTAATTGGCAGAACAGTAAATTACCTGAGTAATTTAGGACCTGCCTTTGAAGGCCCATACTCGTTTCTGCATTTGAAAAATTTTTAGGAAAAGAGAAGCAGCAACATATAGGATGGCATCGATGCAGATTAGCAAATTACATGTCGTTAGCATCCAAGATTTAGATGATATAACAAACAATTTAAATCATTTACTCTCCCTTTTGGTTAGTAACATCAGCCTTCCCCACTGATCAGAGTGTGGCTGTTTTCTGCTATGCTTTTTAAGAGGTAAATAGGAATGATGTTTGTGCTGGCAGATTGGTTGTTAAAGTTTTGCAAGGGGCTCAGAATGAAAAAGCAAGCTAAAAATTTAATTCAAATAAGAATGAGAATCCCCATTATGGTCAACCCAAAAATGCATGAAATTAAGATGGGTTTGGCACAATGCTTTATAATTAAAGAGTTGTGGGCTTTCAATCAGAGAAAAACGACCTCTCTCTCCCTTATTAGGTGCCAGAGTAACTTAGCTTCATTTCATGGTTCTTGCACATAAATTGCCCTTAGATTGATCAGTGTGGAGAAGTTCCTCAGTGTTGTACATAGCAATTTATGTCATCGCAATTCCTTTGGGTTCTAAGGAGAAATAGAGTCATCCTAGCAGAAATGTAATCACTAGATTTACCAAGGCTATGCTGCACTAGTCACCTTAATTTTCAGGTGATTTTCAGGTACTGTGTGCTTGGGAAGGGCCAGGGAACATAGACAGAGGAATTGTTCACAAAGTTTCTTCCCTTCTTGTGGCTCAGTGGCAAGCTCAAGCGTACATTCACAGTCCCTATTGAGCTCTGGGAGGAGACACAAAATGCTAATTATTGTCAATGTTGTTGTGGCAAGAGGGAGATAAACAGATAAGTTTTGCTGGTTTGATGTGAGGCTCATCAGATCTGATAGCATTTTTCTGACTGAAGAAAGGCATCTCTGTGGTCAAAGCTAGTGGGCCAAAACCAGCTTTCATTAGGGTTGTCAGAAATACACACACCTAGATAAAAGTTGGGATCTCACACAAAAAAAATCTCTTCTTGAAGGGGATTCCAGAGTTGTTGCATCCATTCCTTTGAAAGCAAAGTCATTTACCCTGCAGTTCCTATATAAGCATTGAAGAACTTGAACTTGAACAATCAAGACTAAAAATTATGTACTAAATCACCGGTTGTCTCAAATCCTTTTGACCCTTCTTGAACATCTCCAGTTCCTCAATCTGCAGTCACTGGTTATTACAAGGTAGGCTGCTAAAAAAGGTTTTATTGTAACCACATGCTATAACCTAGAAAATAAATTTAAAGTATAATGAAAATTTGTCATTCTAAAAGCAAGCAGAATAGCTAAGAGAAAATATGACATCTTAGTCATAGCTACAGATAACTTCTTATGTAGATTTATGCCACTTAAGGAGGGAAATTAATGCCAGTTCAGACACCTGCTTCAGGTGAAATCAATAGCTGAAAAAGTTGGAATCCAAACTTTCAGTAGAGTCAATAGTAAAAAAAATCATACAACATTCTCAAAAAGACAACTGAGTCTACCCAAATCTGATTCTTAAATCTAACCTGTGTCAATAGCTGTGTGTGATCTTTCAGCTATCAACAGGGTTCATGGGAGGTATTTGGAGGTCTCAGTCCCAGATATAGATGGCATTTTAACTTGAACCCCCCAAAATATCCCAAATCAAGAAGAATAAGAGTATCCCAAATCAATACTGACTCCTATGTAAGACCTCCCTAGTAATTCTGAAGACATGCTTATGACATCTAGCAAATCACTGGCATATTATTTGTTAAAGTAAGTTCTGGAATAGTACCCAATTTAAACCTGTATTTCTTTTCTTTAATATTCAAACCAGAGATTTTTATGGTTCATTATAAATCATTAATTTTATCCATATAGATTTTAAATGGCCAATATATTCGCCTAGTTGCTTAAACTTTAATTTTTTTTCTTCCATGTGTTGATCTTGGGATTGAGCTACTTCTTCAAAGAGCCATTAAAAAAATTAAACAATGATAAGATTATCATAAAAAATGATAAGATTATCATTTATTGATCCATGTTCTCCAAAAATTACACAAATTTAGCTCAAAGCCTGCCACTTTTTTTTACAGTGAGATCTCTAAACTTACTTCCATGTCTTTTGAAGTAGCTACTTACCAGATTAAGTATCACTATTACCACAAAGGTGTCACAATATAACTAATCATTTCCTGGTTGCTTTTTGTAAAATGAATACTTGATGTTATCTTTTGTGAACAATACAATTCTATCCCATAGTTTCTACTTAGCTTCTTAATAAATTCTCTTCAAATTATTTTGTGGAATCCTCTGCTTTGACAAAGTCTCTTAAAAGATTTCAAATTATTTAGCCACTGGAATAAAAAAAAAATTAAAAAAAGGTGTATTCACTTCAGAAAGTAAAATGAAAGAAATGAGAGCATTACAGTTTTAAAATACAGTCTAATCACAGGAGTTCACATTAATCATTTTTGCAGAGGAATCCAAAAATGTAAACTGCTGAACTGTGGGCAGGTATTCCTGCCTCTTCCATCATGTAGGGATAATCCTCCAACACCAGCCACATTGCCAGCATGCCTAAAAAAAGAAGGCTTGGGAAATCTTTACTCCATGCTCACCTTGATCGCAGCTAGAGGTCCAGCTGCCAGAACAGCTGGCTCAGAACAGCAGCAGAACAATTATCTTGCCAGAGAAGATCTAGAGCCAAGTGATGATTGGGTGAAGTCCTGATTCCTGGGTGGGACTAAGAGGCAGGACATCCCCTCTGCCCTGGAAATGTTCTTTAAATAAGAGAACAAGATTTGGGCTACTTGTACAGAATTTACTGATCTGCTTTTTCACTGTGAGTTCAACATATCTAGAGCACATCTGGCTCACTCTCACACAGAAGGCAGCTGTGCAGCACATGTGTGTGTGTGTGGGTGTGTGTATTTCAGGCCAGGAAATCCCAAGCAGAAACATGGCAAACAGTTCCTGGCTTCTTCCATCAATTTACAAACATTATGGAGAAATTCACAGACTAACACGTTTCAGAATCAGTGGTTTAAGAAGATGTCTTCCAGCTCAGTATGTTATTTCAAAATGTGATGTGGGGTGATTTTTGTATCTCTGTGTCACACATAGTGATGGAGCGTTGATCTGTATCCATACCTCCTCTTCAGAATTTTCTTGAAGTACCTGGAGGATGAGCCACAGCAGTCAGTAGTTAAAAATTAGTGTGCTACGATTCAGAACAGAGTGTGTCAGTGCAGACTTCCTGTCCCAATATTCCCACATCTTTTCAAAACGTGCACTTGAAGTCTTCCTAGAGCTGTACATGCTGGTTTTTATTTTCCCTTTATCCTAGCTAGGCCCCTATGGAGAAAATGTGAAAGACATGTATGGTAACTATTTTTCATAAACAAGTTGTGCAATTTCGTAAATTAGATTGGTTTCCAGAGCCTTCAGAAACAGAACTTCAGCATAGCCACCCCTCACTGCAAGTTTCTCTTGCATTTTTTTCCCTGTAAAACTTCTCATAAAATGGCTCTTCAAAAAGAGCAAAAAGAAATTACATTCCCAAGATGTATCAGATTATACCTAATATAAAGAAATAACTGTGTCTCTGGTGCAGCATTTAAGCTTTTAAAGCAACAACTACTAAAATAATTTATCTGCTACAGGAAACAGCACAAATACTTGTAGATACCTCCAGTGATAGTGGAGAAGGAATGGAGTGTGAACTGCGAAGCTTTGCATATGGATAACTTCAACACAATTTTTGGATGGGTATTTGAGTTGCAAAGAACAGTGTTTAGTGGAAAATGGTATCTGTGACAATATATTCAAAGGATGATACATATTAGGGGTTGGTAGACAACTGAGATAACTGGTCTGTATGTTCTGTACCCAGTTCCAGGCAATGCAGACTTGGGCATACAAATAAATGCAGGTGAATGTTTACCAGCTGCCTTGAGACTTCACCAGGAAAAGTATGGCCTTATCTTGTGTTATAGATCATAACTATCAGTGATTACATCTTCAGTTTGCATTCAGTAAATTTATGGTGGTCTGAGGTAATACTTCATGCCTAAAGGGAAGCGTGGTCCAGAGCAGCAAACACTGGTTTAGGATCCAGGCTCTGTGACTTGGCAATGGTGTTTGAACAATCAGATGTTATTTTTTAAGCCAGTTTTCAACAGATTCAAACAATATAACTGCACAGCCATTGTAAACATGTTCCAGAGTTTTAAAAACTAATCACAAGAGAGATGAACAGATTTCATTAGGTTCAAGGTAACACTGAAAAATGTGTGTGCATAGTCATAGAGACAACAAATATTGTTAGAGGTAGTTATGAAATACTTGGAGATATAGAATTCACTGAAAAATTATTTTTTCTCCTTTGTCTTCTGTGTACTTGCTTCCTTCCCAGCAAACAAATCTCTTAATAATGGTGATTTGTTTGAAGTGTCATTTGTTATGACTTGCAAGAGTCTTCCAAAAGTCTCCAGACAGGACAGGAATAAAACTTACATATTGTTAAAATGGGAAGAAGTAGCTGGAAAGAGTAGAAGATATCCTGTATAAAAATACTTTACAGGTATCTGAATTTCCAAGCAGTTTACTGTCTTGTTTCTTTCTAGAAAATTGTAAAGAGAAAACATGTCCACAATAACAAACTTTAAAACAATGTTCCTGTTCAAACTAAATTAAATTTAAAATAGCCTTTTAGTGACTTCCACAGTAAACTGGTAAAGAACAACAGCATTATTCAGGGCATACATGCTTTGGGCAAATACGTCTACCGCAGTATTTCACCTATTAAATGTGAGCAATTCAATCAGCCTGCTTGATTGGATTGATGGCAACATCTGGTCTGCTTAAGACCGAGTAGTTTTGCTCTCAGTTCTGCATGTATCTCCCTTTTGTCTATCTGGATGGATTTTGCTGTTTTAATTAGACAGCTCTGGTAAGTTCTCAAGTCCCTGATTAATATATTAAACACCTTGGCACAACTAAGTCCCCTTTTAAAACAGTAGGTAGGGAATGTTAAGCTTGTATCAAACTCTATCATGTAATTACACATTTCAGTTTCAGCTTTCATGAAGCCAGCAGCTGTACAATAGCCTCAGTACAATTTGTCTAGCCTGAGAAAGGATGTGCAACCCAGATTACACCAGGGTATGGTCAACATCTGAGAATTCAACTGAGTGCTTGAAGAATTTCTCCTATTCTCTGTCCAGGCCCCAGGGGAACATGTGGGTCAAAGACGAGATTTCCAAGGGAAAAATGAAATTCAACTATAAAGATATTTTCTTCTGTCTTCATTTTTTCCCCTCTCTTGTGATATAAATACCTGAGATTTGCTTGATCCAAGAGGTTGTCTTGCATCTACAAAATGACAAGGAGTGGAGTGAACTGGTGCCCGTGGTGAAATCTCAAATAGTGGAGAAAATTCCTGTGGTTTGGCTATTCAAATGTGAGATAGACAATAGATTTCCACCCCAAGAGATGTCCAGGGCAAGTCTGTTATTTGGAAAGAGTGGCTTGAGATTGGAAGTGGAAAGGCACAGGTAACTCCAGAAAATCATTCAGAATTAGGACATTTCCAACTAGAATCAAAGTTCATCCAAAATCACACCCTTCCTATCACTACACTGTATAACTGCTGTCTGCAGCAACTTAGATGAATTAGTCATGATGATGTTGAGTTCAATTATCTGTAAAACCAGCACTTACTCTTTTTGCTTTGTAGGTTACAACCTGTCCAGTGGTAATATAATGAGATCCAAGCTGTATATTGAAGTCTAAAACCAGAGATGGACTAAATGAAGTTTAGCAGCTGAACTTCATTTAGCTCCTGGAAATGGCTGTCAGAAGCATGTCCAACAATCCAATAAGAACAAGTTATTCAGTTATTCCAGTAAATTCCCTAAGAATTAGTGCTAGGTCAGATGCTCTCAGAAGCAGCAGGCATCCAAAGACAGGGCCTGACATGACACGACAATGACAGCAGATATTGGGATGCACTGGGATGCACAAGTGGGGTCAGACAGCCAGTGTGGCAGTGCCTGCACGGTGCAGACTGGCAGTGATTTCTGCAGGTGCCACACATGCAGCTGCAGCTCTTAGCCAGGCAACAAATGTGTTGAATCCTACTACATTTTGTCTTATGCTGTGCCTATGCTTCATTGTCTAGCACAGGCAATATACTTTGATTTGCACATAATTCATATTTTGCTTTAATATCTAGCTTCACACAGCTGAAAAAAAATGGCATTGATTTATTTATTTACAAGGCAAAAAATTGTCAATAACCATTAAGCAAAAATCTTATTCCACAAATAAAGTCTAGTAGATTCAGCTTTACTTTCATGGTCAGATAATGTATTTATTCCATATCATTGGAGCATATGGTCAAGGGTAACAATATTTTACTAACATTTTATATACAGAGAAGTTTTAGAACATTTGGTTTATTCTTTTTGGGCTTTTATGCATCTGTGCATTCCAAATTCATTTCGTTGTCCATAAAATTTTAATGATTTTTCAGTCTCTCTGGGTAGATTGTTAAATGTATTAAATTATGAGAAATATTTGGATTTTTAATTTATTTATGGTTACTAAGCACTACAAAGACAAGACAGAACTAAAACCAACTATTTAGGCAACAGTCACCTTGGATATAGAAAAATTTTAGATGTAAATGTTCTTTCCATTCTGTGATGATTTAAATTGATTTTTCATTCTTTCTGAATATTCTGTAACGCATTTTAAGAAATATTTATCCCTTTTTTGTAAAAAAATGTAAAGTAAAATTTTGAGGATACTTTTTTTAAGTTTTATTTAGAAATTAGTTTAGAAAAAAATTTGACTCAGAATTTTAAGTTGGCTGCTTTTCCATTAACTAGTAATTTAAAATAAAGCATATGATTTCTCTTTAGTTTTCATTCATCTGTCAAAAACACTTAGTACAAGTAGCAGAAGGCAAACCATCTAATTGGTGTTAATTCATTTTAGAGCTAAGCAAATATTTGGGTTTTCTCTCTAAACAACCACAGAGAATATTTTCATTCCAAGTACTTGCTCACTTTTACCACCTTCATAAATTCGAATACTTAGATTTTGTAAAACAGAATAATTCCATTTCATGAACTATAGTCAGTGAGTTAACTAGAAGCAGGAGAAAGGGATGTTTTAATTGTTTGACAATGGAAGATCACACAGATCACTTGATGGGGCAGATGATGGACATGGTATTTCCTGAGTCTGAGTGGTGAATGGAGTTACAGAAGGGTTCCAGAGCCAGGGACTCCTGAGGTGCAGCAGACAGCACTTCCAGCACTTCCAGCTCCAGGGAATGCTGAGCCCAGTGCTGGAAAAACCGAGGTTCTCAACACTTTCTTCACCTCTGACTTTCCAGCATGGTTGGGCCCCAGGCTTTGGGTACAGAAATCCAGGCAGAAGTGAGCACAGACACACTGCCAGTGAAGGAAGGATTGGTGTCTGAACTATTATAGGAGCCTGAGCCCTGCACATCCAGGGGCCCTGGAAATATCTGCTGAGGGTGTTGAGAGAGCTGTCTGACACCATGGCAAGGCCACTTTCCATAATCTCTGAGAAATCACGGAGATTGGGTGATGTTCCAGAAGACTGGAAGTAAGCTAATGTTGAATCCACCTACAAGGAGGGCTTAAAGGAGGATCCAGGAAATGATAAGCACACCAGTCTTGTTCAGCTCCTGGGAAAGTTATGGAATAAAGCCTCCTGGGAGCCATCAGAAGTCAAATGAAACATGTGATTGGGAAAAGCCAGTATGGATGCACCAAGGACGAGTCGTGCTTAAAAAACCTGATAATCTTCTATGACAAAGAAGTTTGCTCAGTTGATGAGGGACCAGCAGTAGACATTGCCTACCTAGATTTCTCCAAGGCTTTTGATGTGGTTTCCCAAGGTCTCCTCCTATGTTATGGTCTGGACAAGTGGTCTGTGCAGGAGATGGGGAATTGGCTGACGGGCTGCACCCAGAGCATGGTGGTAAATAGCTTCCTTCAAATTGGCAGTCTGTCACATTTGGGTCCCCAGGGATCAATACTGAGTCCAACACCACTTAATATCTTGGACCAGAGGATCCCTGAGGCCCCTTCTAATCTGATATTCTATGATTCTATGGTAGTGACATGGGTAAGTAGTGCAGCTCAAGGACAGCACATTAATATTAACTAGACAGTGCAGCAGAGAATAAGTTAATTAAAGAATAAAGTAGCAAGATTCAATCTTCCCAACTCAGAGCTGCTGTCAGCCTTTGTAAGTTGAGCGGAGCCATGCCTGTAAGGATGTCAGATCTCCAATGAAAAACCCTCTGCTTCTGGAAGTGATGTTAGTATTTTAGTCCTTAATGTCACTGTATGGGGACCTGGCAGATAAGGTCAGTTCTGTAGAGCAATATAAGCATAAGACACATTCACCTGAAAATTCACATTACATTCACACCTGCAGGAAGAAGGATTGAATTTTAAAAGACAGTGAATCAGAAAAACATTTTGATCATCAAAATGGCATATGTTCTCAGTGTGATGTAGTAGCTAATACAGTCTTTGGATGCATGGGCATGTAGGGCTGTCTACCCATTAAGGCATGCTCGAGTCATCATTCAGAGCTGGAAGCATCAAGTCTGTCTCAGGGCAGTGCTCCATGCAAGACTTAATCGGTCCTGCTGAGAGGTGACACAGCCCTGAACTGTGCCAGGAAAAACCCACAGGAAAACAAGTTTTGAAAAAAAAAAAAAAAACAACTCACTGCTCTTGTACACAACATTAGAGAAATCTGATGAAATATCCTACATGTTCTGTGACTTCTGCTCAGCTTAGTGAAGATTTAAGATGAATGATTCAGTCATGGTGCACCAGCACAAACTCCCAGCCAGCATCACTCACTACTGCTGGGCAGCTGTCAGACCCAGCAAGATTGCTGTGCTGTTTTGACTGTAGCTGACACACTCATGAGAAGCAAATATAAACCTAGGGTCGTAACTGACTCCACATAATTTTTTTAAGTGTCTATAGTGCAGGTGTTTACAGACCAGTCAGATTTATCAACCCTTGGCACAGCTCATGAACATCTGGTCAGTGAAGTCCATGAGTAAGAACTCAGTTGCCTAAACAGGGATAGTGGATGCCATTTGAGATGCCCTGGAGGATGTCATACATCTGTACAGGGTTGGGCTATATGGCCCCATCCCAGAGGGAAACCAGTGCTCTGCTGCAGCAGGAGGTTCCACAGGTTAGCCCACAGCATCTAACTGGCACTAGGCAACAATGATTTGGCAGCTGAATATTGCTACTAATTTTTCTTTTCTGAAAATAGGCATCTCTATTGGGAGTTCAAAAATCTCTCTGAATTAATTATTAAATTTCTATTGTCTATAATTGCCTAAACTCATCACACACATAGGCATTATACAACTCTGTGACACCTAAATTTGGTGTCTAAATCTGAAGGCTTAGTTACAACAATCAAGAAGACACAGAATTATGTACTGGATGTTCCAGCCTATGCATAGCAGAGGCACAGTGCTACTACTGTTTTCCAAAGCACTACCTCACTTCCAGAAATTAATTTTTGGAACAAAAACATCGATTTTTTTCAGACTTTCCCAAATACTGATTTTCAAGGGATGATCCCGGGGATAGAAAATTTGTAAAATAAAGAATTTGCAGGTGTGTGAATTCAGGGTACAAACATGGCAAGCTTTGCTGCAGTCTCCCTTTGAAACTCCTGATTTTGTGGACATCTGCACTTTGACTCACACCTGCAAAACAAATCTGTCTAATCCCAGTTCCAGAGGCAAATGACCTGAGACATGTCAAATGAAATTTATCAATCACAATCACTAAAGCCAAATCTGTTTCATGCAGTGGAGCAGTATGCAGAGATTTAAGGTAGCATAGGCCCAAGTTAGTAATCAGAGTGTGTAAAGCCAGCTTGGATCTGGAATTAATTATTCATTTATGTGTAGCCACTGGCAAGGTTTATCTAAGGCCAAGCTGAGGAGTAGTTCTGAGCAAGGTTTGCTGTACAGATTAAAGCCTTCTCTGCCCTATTCAACACTTCTGAATCCAGAGCTGATGTCCCTGTCCCTCTTTGGAGTGAGCCAGAAGCAGAACTGAGGAAGCCCAAGATGAAACCTCCTCATCCCTTTCCCATGGAGATCTACAGCCTCCCATTAAAATATGAGACAGATAACAGGAAAATCTGATCACCTGTATACAGAAGGATGAAAATGTCACTGTCATAAAATAGTCACTGTAACGGGAAATGGATTATCAGGTATTTTGAGTTCCCTCTGGCAATGTTCTGATAAAAAAAGGCAAGTAATTCCAATTTATCTCAAATAACTGGACTCTTCCCCCTATGTATTTGCGTTTGCTTTATCAGATAAGCAAGAAAAATATAATTTTAAATTTATAAAACGCTGAGCTTGTGATTAAAAGTAATGGGTACAAGATCTTTTCAGCAGTTCTTTTTTCAGTTCAGTTTAATGGTTTTTTTGCATCTGTTGGAAGTTAGGAAAAGGAAATGCACTTATTTTATTCAGTAAGAACTGTAAAATAAAGTGTAATTAAACCCTCCATTTATAGATACTTCAAACAGGCAAACTTGAAAAGAAAAAAAATAGAAGAAACACTTAGAGGAATCCAAATTACATCTTCTATCAAAAATAGAGATTTGGTGTCAGGTGAAAAGACACAGTAACCAATTCAAGCTATCAAATATTAATACAGTCAATGTAGAACACACTTATATTCATAATCCTCTTGGACTAATGACAGGTAATTTTACATGTTTCCCCTATTTAATTCCCTTTTACTCTTGCTCTTGTCACCTAGAACATCACTGACAACCCACACCATTTAGTTAAAATACTGTCCTTTCATTTTTCACAGAAAAAAACCCATCTGCAGCAGACGCCTCAAGCAAGCCTTGATAGGTTACAAGGCTGCATCAGACATTACATGGGTACCTGGCAAGCTCAGAGCAATCTGCCATGCACTGGGTCTGTTTTAGGCTAATAGCCAGGAGATCTCCTGGCCCAGGCATCAGGCAGAGATAACACAGAAGCTTCACACAGCAAGCCCTCAGAAATAGTACACAGGGGCTTACACGCCTTGGCAGGCTTTCCAGTAGAATGTGAAGGGAGGAGATAACTTTTACATTTGGATACACTGAGAAACAGTGATAAAAATTGTAATCAGATCATTATCACATTGCCAGAATATCCAATTCAATTATAAATCTTGGATGTATAATAAATACATCTGTGTAGCCTTGGGCCCATATTCTTTCCCTGCACTAAAATTTCTTTTGGCTACAGTACAAGTTTCAGTCAAGCAGTAAATTTCAGGGCCAGAGGAACATTGTGGCTACAAGATGAATCTGTGCCTGAGTGAATTTTGGCTTGACAGAGCAGAGGAGAAGGAGGAGCAGTAGGCATGTCTCCAACACAGGCTCCAGCCTCACACAGCAAAAGGTTCCTGGCTTGCTTCTGCCTCATGACTGTCCCTGGTACTGAGTGACAACAGGGTGCTGAGGAACATGGTGAGGAGCTCGTCCTTCTTGGCCTCAGCCAAGTCTCACACTAGTTCTTGCCTATGAACCTCCCCCTCTGAAACTACATTTAGCTTCACTGACACAGTTTGTGGTAACTCTGGCCTCAAGCTTCACATAACTCTTTACACCCTGCTGGTCCAACAACCTGTTCTTAAACCCATGATTAGACTTTGAAGGCAGAAAAGTTGCACTCCAGATAAGGAAAGCTGTGGTTTGCCTGCTGCTAAAGGCATTTTCACCTAAAAGTTTCCTTGGTCAATTATCACACTTTAGCTGTCACACTGCTTGGCCAGGTCTCCAGTGGGCAGCAGTCAGAGACAAAGAAGCCTTAACCTCTTTGGGTTAGTTTCAAAGGTCTCATCATTGCGTTGGAGCTGCCAAAGTTGCCATACAGTTTTGTAGTATAAACTAAGCTTACATGTTGGGCACTAGAGAGACTGCCATGATATGAGCAATTGTTTCAGTTGGATTTACTCTGGACACCTTTTCAGGGCAGGAATCAACCATCAGTGGCATCAGTGTCTGAAAAGAACAGGAGGTGCAATGAAAACCCTATTAATTGATGCATTTTAACAAGATTGCTAAGGTGTGTGTGCACAACTTGCAGCAGTGAGAGCAGAATCCTCATATGTAAACACAGGCACATATAAAAATCAAAGATCTGTTATTAGTTAATGAAACAGAGCTTGCTTTGAAACCTCTTTCTTTCAGTTTTTGCAAGTACATTTATTAAATTCCATAGGAGTTGTGAGTGCCCTTTCCTCCAGCAGAGAGGCAGCTGAAAAAGCCTGTATTTCTGTAATGGAATGGGCTTTTCTGACCAGCCTGATTAGCAAGACAGAGCAATTTATTTGCAAGCAGAGAATCCATGATAATGCCATTTTTCAGAGCAGCCATAGAGGTCAACTATATTTCCTCCAGAGTCCTCAGCATGTTAACACTGAAATACATCATAGGATCAAACCCTTAGTTTATCTACCATTGCTTTCTGAGCTGAGCATTCTGTTTTGAAAGAAGCTGCTCTAATCCATGCTTTTGGACATTTTCCCTGTTCGTTGTCTTTGGGACCTTGTGCTAACTCCCACATGGATCTAATCCAAGCAGCTCAGCCACCATAATTGTGCAGATATGGAAAAAATCTTTTACTTTTTCCTTATATCTCACTAACAGAAGTATTTATCACTCCAAGGGCTGTTTTTGTGAGAGGAACTCTTCAGCAGTGCATGAATTCCCTAAGGATCATTAGCTATATCACAGCAATTTTCTAATTTATGGATGCAAATTTTAAGGTGACTTATAAAGAGAAAAGGAGCAAGTAGACTTTGCACTTATGTGATGAATAAAGAAAGACTAGAAAGTTTCTGCTAAAAATTCCTTCCTCTATTGTGAGTGTTAAGTGTACTTTCCTTTTGTGTGGGAATCTTCCGGGATCAATCAGAAAAGTACTGGACGTATAAGAAAACTCTAATACAAATATCACTGTCTAAGGTGGGAAAGGTGTTTAGTCAGACTTTTGTGTCATTAAAAATTACATAAAAGTTTAGCAGCAATCTTGACAGAAATTGCCTAATAGAATTAAATTCTCACGCTTCTTCCATGAGATAACATGAAATAAAGTAAGGGTCTATGTTCCTGAAAGAACCTCTCTTTCTGTGTCTCGACAATGTATCAGTCAGTTCCTGAGAATTTTTGAACTAATTGATCAATTTCAAACAAATGTGACTTTGGTGCCTGTGGCCCAAAAGTACTACATTCATGTAAACTTCATGGGAAATGGTGGTTCTACAGGGGAGAAAAATCCAAATCAACACACTTCTGGTGGAAAATCTGGATTATTTGGTAGTGTTGTAGACCCCCATGGCAGCCCATTGGTCAAGACATCTGTAGGTTCAAATGTGAACTGGTAAACAGAGATCACTGGCAAACACTGAGGGTGCTTTATGGGGCATGTTGGAAAACAGGGGTGTTGTAAGGGTTGTAGGGAACATGGAACCCACCAAATGTTGCAGGAGGGATCTTTTTTCCTTGGCAAATTATCAGCAAAATGAAAGGATTTGGGGCAGATACTTCCTGGTATAAACTACCATGAACTTAATTATAGTTGCTGATTATCTGGCCGCAGCTGCAATGCTTATGAAAAGGAAGAATTAGGTCATGAAGGAGATTCTAGCCACAGAGCATGGCTTATCTTGTTTGTCCCTCCTACTTCTGTCAGAAGGTCAAAGAAAAGTTGAATATTTAGACCACACTGGATATTGGCAGAGTTCTGGTCAAATATTAATTAATGACTTGTCACAGTACCCCTGTGGATGTTGCATACGTTCCAATAAACCATGGTAATGATAATGGTGTGGGGGAGGCTGCAACACTGAGATTGCTTTTCTTGCTCCAGAGCACACAATGAGTCAGGAGGACAGGAGCTCAGAGTAGCTATGCACAGTCCCTAGGAGAGAACTTCAGCACTGCTGGAGACATAGACACTGAGAGTCCCCCAACCCCTATCCCAAGGTGGAGAAATGAGGCAGAGAATGATGTCAGTCATCAGTTACACTGGCAGAGGTCTTGGCTATTTATTGTCCATTTACTCTGCAATTCCCATTCTGCAGGCCGACATAAGAGGAGCTGTTCAAGTCACACTCACACTAAACCCACTAGGTTGCTGAGTATGTGATTTGCTGGAGATTGTTCAGCAATCTTTAATGAGAGCATCTCTAACAGCTTTTACTTCATCAATCAAAACAGCAGCATCTGCATTCTCTCTTCCCTATCAATTTTGCCATATTTTTGTTTCTTCATTCTGGGCTCTTCATCAGCTGCATCTCCTGCCAGCCTCCCCCTCATCACCCATCAGTTGCCACTGCAGAAAAAGATGTTTATTTCCATACTGTGACAGCGTCTCAAGAAACAAAACACAAATGGTTAACTCTAATTTATTTGGATAACAGCCATGACCTCTCCAGCAGTTACCTGCTGTTCTGCTCTTAAATTTTCTTCATGACACAGAATTGCCAATGCAAACCAGACACTGTAGGGACCACAGCACCTAACAGAGCTGGCAACTGGCCAGCGTGTGCCCTGCTGGGGAGGGCTGGGGGAAAGATCCTGTGCAGGTGAGATAGATCCATGCATATGGAACCCCGAAGTCAGACAGGTGTAGAAATAGATCAAAAGCATCAAACCTTCAAGATAAGAAAGTCTATTTCAAAGATGTTGTAGGACCCAGAAAGGTGGAGGTATTTTTGGTTTTGGTTCTGATTTTTTTTTTTCTGGCTTGTTCTCTTGTGTGCTTAGCTCAGGCCAAGGGAAAAAAGATGAATTCTATGATCTGGCAATAAAACTGCATAGCAGTACTTTGCTTCTCAGTAATAACTTTCAGGGAGTTTCTCATTAAAACTGCAGTACTGCATTGCACACATGCACAGATCTCAGCTTAACGGTGTATCCAACAACAGAACATTTCACTGCAACTCCCTTATACCCAGCTTCAGTGTGAGGTGTAAATCATGCTTTATTTTTATTAACACCCTGATTCCAGAAAGAAAAAGTTATATGTTTAAGCCCATCCCTGTGAGCACTGCTGATATGAACAATGACTCTCCAATATCAGGCAACTATAACTCACTATAGGAACTATCTGGATAGAATTTAAATGGCAAGAACAGGTTCCAAAGGGGCTGGACACATACACTTGCAAAGGCCGGCCTGGCATTTCCTGGGAGTCAGCTCTGGGAAATGTGTCTTCTGGTAGAGAAAGCTGAAAGGATTTACTGATGCTCTCGGACACAGCCCCAGACCATTTTCAATATCTGTCCTGGCAAACAGGAACAGAAGAAGGGTGCATAGTGGCAACAGACAAATGGGATGCAGAAGGAAACAGAAAGTAGAGCAAGAAGTAGAGTAAGTGTAACCCTAATTAAAAATAAGGAGGAAAATATAAATCTTGGTTACTGAGATCAGTACTGGCTTTGTGAAGAAGGTAGGTTAATGTAAGTGTGACAAGAGTCACCTAACATTACTCATCTGCCCCTTGCTTCAAACTACAGTTATATACTCTATAACAGCTACTTTACAGAAATTATCCCTTTCAGGCAGGGATAAGTAAAGCACTTTCTATGCAAGCTGCAGATAAAGGATGATATGGAGACATAATCTTTCATATTGTCCTGAGAAATCTATTATCAGTATTGAATGATACTGAGAGATTGGAAAAATACAGTCTTAGGTAAATATCTGGAAGTCAAAATTTTTTCAGGTTTTTTTTAGCCTTTTTTTAAGGCATTGGGTGAATGTAGCCATGTCACTTAGTTGCAGAAGCATCTTCAGCAACAAAAGTAGTATTTAATTACAAATTCTGAACTCAAATAGCCCTTAGTTATATACGCTTCATTCTGGACTATTCCAAGGTCACTCAGACAGCCAGCACAGAGATTGAAAGGGTCTGATACACTTCTCAGTATTTCACTACGACTGAAATGAAAACTGCCTTCAAGTCACATCTTACATTTCTTTCTACTCCCTGAATGTGTCTCATATGTTGTGAGACATTACAGAAAATGATGGCCGAGAAAATGAGTTTCTACTTTAAATGATGCCTGCCCACTTAAATCAGCATGATGCTATTAGAACATCACATTACAGACCCACATTGAGTTAACCTTTTACTATTGCATATTCACTGCTTAATCAGATGAAGAAATGCCTTGCTAGCTCTTGAAAATGTTTTACCATGAACATTGGCTAATTATCATATATTTACATATATTCAGGAAGCTTCTGGCACACTGCACAAGTGTGCCATGTCTGTTAGTATGGTAACTGTCTTTTTCTTTCATAATTAAAAGGTCTTACAATTTTTCAATTTACTAAAAATCATCTAGGTGGTAAACTAAAATATACTCTACTCTCTATCATAAGCCACAGGTTTCAAATGATAACAAAGGTGATGTATCCTGGCTGATATTTGTGTGACAGATATTCTGGATGAGAGCAGTCTATATTTACAATGCATTCAGGGACAATGCAATCAAGTTTTACTACCTCTTTTGCCTTCTTTGAGGCTTGAACTAGAATGAGTACGAGGCAGTTACTGAGTGATGCAAGTTGTTTGTCCCTTGAAAGCAGACTGCTGGCATTATGGACTGTGGAAGCAAGCTCCTCAGATGTGGGGCACTCATTCCTTTTCTGAAAGGTTCTCTTCTTTTTATGGTATGACATTTATAAATTGTCTCACTCAGAAGAGTCATCTTAGTCCCGTAGAGTAAAAATACCTCTTAGCCTTATCAGCAATAATTAGCAGCACAAGTTAACAAGTCTACCTTATGAGAAAATTCTCTGAGGGAACAGAGATTATTTTTTTTAAAGTTGTCAAAAATGCACTTATGAATGGCGGCTGCTGCTGCTGCTGCCAGTGTAATTCTTTTAATTAGTTTATCCCCAAATTCACTACAGCTTCAGATGAAACACAGCTCTAGCATCACTCAGTATGGATAACTACCCTAGATAACTACCTGGCTGTCAACAGGTTCATATTCTGAGTAGACACACTAGCTTAATACATCATAAATATTATTAACAAGAAAGATCCCAGATATACACAAAGGAAAGCAAAACCACTGAATTTTTCACCAGCTGCTCTTTTTTTTTATGTAGAAAAAATTTTTAACTCTGCTCTTGTTCACAGCCCTGACTACATCAATATACATGTTTCCAAAGGCTCATTAGGATATATTTTGGGTCATACTTGTACATTTATGTGTAAATTTAAGAGGCACATTAGGAATATTTTGTGTCACACCAGTACATTTATGTGTGAGCAAAGGCCATAATTGAACTCTCTACTATTTCAATAGGAAGACATATTTTCCCATTAAGAATATAGATATTTTAGTCAAAGTCATGTTTGCAATACATCAACAGAACATCAAAAACAATTGCCTTTTTGTACAGCAGAGCACAGAGGTCTAGAAGTCTGGTATTCTAATGAAGGTTAGAGCATAATGGCAGTTATAAAGTTATAAAATTCTGTTATAGACTAGCACACGGCAAAGATAGAAAAGACCAATATAATCTGTAGGCCCACATAAAACAAAAGACTTAATTTTCCTGATTAACTTCTGCTTACAGCAGAAACCAGAGGAGTAGCCAGTGATTTTTAAAATCCTCCAGTGTTGGAAAAGTTATCTACTACAGCTCTTGTTAAACTGTACTAATGATTAATGGCCTTTGCTGTTAATAGTATGTGCTCTACTCATTGACTAGGCTTCTCTAGGTTTAATTTCAAGCATTTGTAGCTTCTTGCACATGTCTCTGTAGAACCGAGGTGCATCTGGCTTTATCAGATTTTTGTTCCACATGTAGGTATTTAAAAAGGCAATTGGAGAACTGCTTGTAACTTCCTTGTTGATAAATTCCCATGTACACAACCAAGATTTCATTAGTCCCTTGGCCAAATAATTGTATTGGAGCCAAGGGTCAGCTGATCATCCGAATTGTCTCAGTATGCCTGTTTTAAAGCCATTTCTGATGTGGATAGATCTCTCAATGCTGTAATCAGGCTCTGTATTCTTCCTTCTTAAAGGTGTAATTTTACAGTCAATTTTATTGAAGGTCAAATTAATTGCTTGCAGCCTGATTTATCAAGTAATTATTGTGATTGGTTTCTTTCTGTAACATATCCTTACCATTACTTATCGTTCTCATTATTTGTGTCTTCCGTGAACTCTGTCAGCAGCAATTTTCTATTTCCTTCCAGATCAGCAGTACAGTGTGGAATACATGAAGTCAAGGACCAACCTCTAAAAAACTCTGATAAAAACCCAGCTTACAGTGGCATGTTGAGACATAGAAGTTGCTTTGCTTTTAGAGTAGTGTAGGTAGATTGCAGATTCTTACTGAAAATGGTTATAAATCTCGGTGTAAATACATCACAGAATTCTAAGTTTGCAAACTTTTGTTAGCTATAGCTTAAAAAGAATAAGCAAATTAATTTTAAAATAAATTGTACATCATCCACGTTTAAGTAGTTTATTAATTGTTTTTAACTGTTATGACATTATTTGTTTAAAAATTATTGTTGAGGTGATGCCTCTAACCCCCTGTTTACATTGCTGCAGCATTTGCGTCCTTTCAGTGCTCCAGATCCTTCATGCTCCAAGACGTGAGAATCAGGGTGGAGGAGCCAGAGAGTCCTTAACTATCTTATTAAAGTTACTGGATGCAAATCTTCTAAAGGCAGTAACTGGATAATAAATTTCTGCAGCTAATTCTTAGCATCATCCTGACTGTCTGTGGAACAGACAGGTTGTCAAGTACTCTGAACGTCTGCTGGTGTCAGATCTGAACTATTTATGGCACATGCTTTGTATTACAAATCACAATCACTGTCCCCGGGCTGGTCATTACAGTAATCAGTGCAAAATTATGCTCAGGAGAAAATCCTCTGCTAATCTCTCCTTTGTTAATCTAGTCACATTTTCTCTCTTTTCCCAATACTGTTCACCTGTTGAAGAGCAGTGGCTGTAATGTGCTAAACCTGTGTCTGTTTCCATTCCCAGCTTAACTGGAAGGAGTTGAACAAAATGGTTCTTTCAGTCTTTAAGGGTAAACCTACTTATTTTTTGTCTTTTTGTTTACACCAAGGGAATTGTGTTCACTGTTGGGCAATGACATTTCTAAAACCCTATTAAAAAAAACCTGAAGTATCCACTACTACTGTCCTTCAGCTTTATAATCAGAAGTATGCCTGTCTGTCTAGTGACATTTTTACTGCAGGAAAGGTTCACATCATTGTTTTGACATCACTCAGCAACTGTCCCTTACGCTTTTATTTGTGTCACTTATGCTTTCATTTGGGTGGTCATACATGTGCTCTGCATGATGGATGACCTGAATTTCTTTTCTTTGTTTTGTAACCTGGAACTCTTAACAGAAGTAACTTGTAAAATAGTCCATCTGATCTAAATATGGCACAAACAACATGACAAAAGGAAGGCTTTCATTAAGGTTTCTCTACACAGAATTAGAACAAACTCTTAAAATTCCGTTAATTCATTTTTTTAAATTTTTTAAGTTTGTTTTTGAAAACTTAATTATCTTTTTAAAAGTATTTGGTATTGAAGAAGAAAAGAATTGTTACCACTACCTCATTATTATAAACACATAATTGTAAAAATTTAATTTCAAGAAAACAATATTTTTTACAGAAATAGCATTTGAATTGATCTTCATGTGAATACAGAGGCTTTTTTTTTCCCCCTTGAACTTACTTGCTTATTCATGTGGTACTGAGTTCTTTTTTTTTTTTCCTACTAAAAATAATAGAAAAATTCCTGATGAGATGAATAACTCATCTTAGGTCTTAAACTAAGTCATTGAAATACATCTGCCTGATCTCATGGCAGTAGCCATTTTTAGGTTTCTGTGTAGAGGAACAAATTCCTCCAGTCTGCAATGTGTTCAAAAAATCCAAGCTGCTCATGGCTGATGAACACTGCTGAGGGCACAAGGCTTGTGATATGCTTGACAACTCCTTCTATTTTATGAGTCAGATGACTTTGTTAAAGTGATTTTGGAACCCTGTGTGACAAGCCTCTCGTTTCTTCAACCCTTCACTGTGTCTGTGTCACAGCCCAAAATACACAGAAGCCTTGTGGTTTATATTCCATATCAAGCCATGGCTCATGAGGCTTCTGTATCTTCCTCAGTACAGCAGGAAAACACCTATTTGAAGAACACTGTCTGTACATCCTAAATAAATTTTTCAGTCTGCTTGAAGCAGAGGTAGAGGATGTCAGAGATCTTGTCACATCTTGTCACTTAAAGCATGTTAGGCTAGTGTTGACTAGAGGTAGCTAACACAGGGTCAGTCAGATGGGTCAGATGGTAGCATTGTATGAATAATAATCAGTATGCTGGCAAAATACAAAACATATCCAATTACATTCCTCACAGTTCTGGTTTGGGTAGAATGCTATACCATATTTTCATTAATTACTTGGATGATGGAACAAAGAGTGAGTCTATTAGATTTTTAAACATTATCCAGTTTAGAGGGACTGAAAGTATGTTTTGAGACAGTCCAAAGGACTTTGAAAAATAGAAGAAATATTTTGGAAAACAAGGATCCAATTTAATAACCAAGTTTTATACTTTGAGAAGAATAACAACAGCAGGAACACAGGATGTAAAATTATTAATCAAGTACTGCAGTCTGAGGTTGAGATATGGTAGTGACTCTCAAACTGGAGAGAAATCAAACAGCTTTAAGGCTGCAAAAGAAATCCAACATTGTATTTGAATCCAAAACAGAACTGTCACATGAAGTGACTTTCTTACTTTACTTATCTGGAGTCCTGAATTTCATTTTGGGCATACAATTCAAGCATAGCTTGCTTGGATAAAGGCTGGAGGAGGACAAGGTGAATATTTATAGCTCGTGGAAATATAACTCACTGACAAGCAACAGAATCACAGAAACATTTGGGTTGGGAAACACCTCTAAGATTATGGAATACAGCCCAGCACTGCCAAGCCCACCACTAAGCTGTGTTCCTAAGTGCCACATCTACACATCTTTTAAATTTCTTCAGGGACAGTGACTGCACCACTTCCCCAGACAGTTTGTTCTAATACTAAACAATGTTTTCAGTGAAGACATTTTCCTAATATCCAATCTAAACTTCCCCTGGTGCAACTTGAGGCCATTTCCTCAAAAAGTAATGACTTTTTACTTGTCAGAGAAGACCAACCCCCACCTATTTACACCCTCCTTTCAGGTAGTTGTAGACAGCAATAAAATGTCCCCTGAGCTGCCTTTACTCCTGGCTGAACACCCCCACTTCCCTTAGCTGCTCCTCATAAGGCTCCTCATAAATAGTGGCTGAACCAGCAACACTTGATTTTTTTTCTCGAGTTCCTGCTGCAAAACACATTCAGTCATATAGGGGAGGCCATGAACATACCATCCAAATAAAAGGATGTTGCAGGTGCTGGAACTACCCTGAATATTCACGCACACAGACCATGAACACCTGCAGCACGTGTTAACCCTTCCCGGGGCATAGTACAGTTACTTTGATTAGCAGATTTCCTTTCTGTGCTGCAGATCCTCATTCAAAACTAGGAACCTTGTACATGGAAAGGTCATTTGGGCTAGATATACCTTTGACTCATATAATGCTTTGTTTTGGAAGGAGCTTTATAGTTCATCTAATTACAATGCACTGCCATAGACAGGGACACTTCCACTATCCCAGGCTGCTCCAAGCCTCATCCAGCCTTCCAGGGAATGGGCCATTCACAGCTTCTGTGAGCAACCTGTTCCAGTGTCTCACCGCCCTCTCAGGGAACAATTTCATCCTGGTATCTAATCTAAACCTACTTTCTGTCAGTTTGAAGCCATTGCTTCTTGTCCTATCACTGCAAGCCTGCATACACACAAATATCAAGAGGCACTGTCTCTGTAGAGAGTGCTAAAGGCTGCTCAACACAAACAGTTCATGTTTTATGTTTTCAAAGTTCTCTATGGCAGTGCAATGTCTTTGTTCTCGGTATAAATGTAAGAGGGCTCAAAGGATATGGTTTGCTTTGGTGAGTGACCAGTTTAAATATACCATGATCCTCTTTAAGAATCTACGTGATTTTCTCTAGAAAGTTTATAAAAAATATTTAAGAAGACATAGCACATGAATATTCCATTTTTCATGGGTTCAGCACTTTGGATTTGTCTTATTTTTCCTTTTATAATAACAACAGTCTTCATTGTTTTTAATGCACTTTGAAACCAGCATTGCTCTGACTTTTTGACTCAAGTAAAATCATCTTACTATTATTTGAATTCTTGGCATTCTTTTTCTTAATGATAAGGATGTTCCTTTTCAAATCAACACATTTCTGACCAGATTAGAACAAAGGAAGTGCTGGCTCCAATGACACTTTTATGTATCACAGAATAAATATAGTGCTGGAAAAGAGAATTTTTTCCCTTGTATAGTAATTAGTCTTGTGATTGAAGCAAGATTATATTATATTTATGCTCCATTACAAGATAATTTTAAATGTTACATTTACTTAATGAGTAAAGTAATACAAGTGTTTTGGCAGGACAATATTTTTACTGTACCAAAACCTATTTTTTTTTATTTCAAGCAGTAAGTCCCAGCACCAGAAATATTTTGTTCTTGCTCACAATATAGTAAATATTTAATCATTCATTGTCACTGCTATGCACAGCTTTTCCTTTAGCCCTTTCTTTACAGTGTGACATGACTAACTACTCTTGCCATTATGTTCTCATTTACTAATGTCATCGTGAAGCAGTAGCTTGTTGTCTTCATAATGAGATCAGTGCCTGGAAAAAACAAAGCAGAGTAATCATGCATCATATTTACCATAACTGACATGTTATATAAGGGGAGACCTTGTTGCAGCCTTCCAGTACTTGAAGGGGCCTATAAGAAAGATGAGGGCAGAATTTTTATCAGAGTCTATTGCTATAGGATGAGGGAAAATGGCTCTAAATGTAAAGAGTGTTCAGTTAGGCTAGGTATTAGGAAGAAATTTTTTGCAATGGGTGATGCATTGGACCAGGTTCCTCACAGGGGTGATTAATGCCCCATCCCTGGAAATATGCACAGTCAGGTCGGATGGGATTCTGAGCAACCTGATCTGGTGGAAGCTGTCCCTGCTCATTGCAGGTGTGGGGGACTGGATGACCTTTAAAGATCCCTTCCAAACAAACTCTTCTATGATTCTATGCCATGATTAGAAAAGAATAAAATATAATGGATCAGGAGCATCCAATAATGAGCAAGAGAACTGCAGAAGCAAAGTAAAACAAGGAAACAGTCTCATAACACAAGACAGAGGTTTTGCACCAGGTCAGTAAGTGCTGGCCTGGGTACACCTCTGTAGAGCATGTAAATTAGGGTAGCTGAGCTGAGATGAATAGAGTTTATCCAGATGTACAATTTAGCTCGTAAAACAGAAAATGAGCAGTGAGGGCAAGGAAATGTGAAACAGAGCAAAAGGTTGACGGAACCATTGGGCAGTGTTTTCTGCTGATGCCCTCTCAATACCATGGCAGAGATGTAGGGCCACTCACTGCTCTCTTCCATGGAACCTCAGCAATGTGGTGAATGGGGCTGGTTACAGAAACATAGCAATCAAAGCAAAGGTTAATTACCAACATTATGTGACCCGTAAACTGAACAAAAAGGAATTAGGACTATTATCAGTCCTTGATTTGGATTCTTCAGAAATTCCTATCCCTTTGTACCTGGCAGAATTGGGCTCTATGTGCAGCTGGCATGTTACATACACAATCTGCCATTTCTGCTTCCTTGTAGGACAGATTTGCTCAGTGCATGGCTGCTAGTATTTCCACTGCTTTCAAAAGATACTTAAACAGTTATCTTGTTCTTTGAGAACTTTAATAAAGTCAGGAATTTTTGAAGGGAGCAATATTACTTTAAGTTTTATACTGTCCAATCTAGCATGTGAGGAGCAAAAAAATTATCTTAAACATCAATTCCAAAAGTTCTGTACTGAAATAGCTGCTAGGGTTTCTTCATGTTGATTACATGTTTTTTTCTCTGCTTGAATCTTCTCCAAAAATGCTGTAAAGCATTCTTTTCTGAATATGCCAGTGTAATTTGTATTAGTTCATAAAAACTGCTTGATTTACTTGAATCAAAAAAGAACTCGTATTCCCTTATGCCTTAACATTTTCTCAATCTAAAGAAAAGGAGATCAGCAATGGAAAGGTCTACATTTGTTTTAGGTTGGGTAATAGAGTGCCCTGTACAGAAGGAAAGAGAATTCGTGCTTTTGTTTGTGACGTAACAATGAAGCCACACAGGAGGACGTTGCTGAAACTTCCATGCAATGCATCAGCTGCCCTGCATGTTTTTCATGAGAAAGAACTGGAAATGGAGAACTTACTTGTCATTCAGATTTAGCAGGAAATAGTCAAAATATACGGTTTTTCTATAAAGATGTCATGATGCTGTCATGGAGTTAAATATTACAAAACAAGCTCAAAGATGAAGGCTCAATGCGAATTCTTGAGTTCACTCTCTGTGAGTTGTTTTTTTTTTAAGAGCAGGAATGTACTCAAAAGAAAGTTTCACCAATCTAGATATTTTCATTTCCTCACAGTGTCCCTATCCAAACCCTGTTCTGTGCTCCACATGACACTGAGTACATGAGGAAAAAAATCTACACAGCAGCTGCATTACCAGTGCAGGTGCATAAACTTTATTCTCTATTTCCTTCAAATAATACCTTCTCCTAGTGCTGATATCAGTGCTGGTTTAATATGAGCTGAAGAAATCTCTTCCTGGCTGAAAATCTATATGATGAAAGTACAACACTACCAACATTTTATATATACCCAGATGCTCAGTGGGATCTCTGAGATGAAAGAGAGAAGAGCAGACCTCACCCCCAGGTCTGACAGTACAGGGAAAATAGTTCTCTTTTCCAGTAGGTGATGGCAATTGTCATAATAACAGTGACATGGGAGAGGGATGGAGCTCACAATCCCATTGTAAAATTACATATAGCTTATGAAAAGGATCAAATCACCTCCACATGCACTGTATGAGGAAACAATGAGCTTTTGCCTCACACTTCTATATGGTGCAAGTAGCCAGGTAATAATTCTTTGCAGGTATAGAAAGAGGGAAAAAATATTGTTATAGCAACAGTTTGGATTTTTTTTTTTTCGTCTGAAGAATGTCTCCAAATCTCTGATGTTCCAGACAGCTGGGAATTTTACAACCTCTTCTGACATATAAATTATTATTGTGCACAAATATTTGCACAGTGTTGTGCATATCTCGATGATGAATGAATTATTTACTGGTATCATTAAATAAAAATTACAATAATGTAATATTGTTACAGCAGCTGTAACAATACTTAAAAGTAAGAATCTTGGTTTCCTGTCCAGGAAAGAAACAGAATCAGGAGGATATCTATTTGCACAAAATGTAGTGATAGAAATGAACATGAAATCAAAGCTCAGCAGAGAAATAAACCATAAGGGCAGAGTGGGTGAGATGCCTGGCCAGCTGGACAACATTTACATTCCAAGCAGCATTCCCATGATTTACTCTGAACACATGGTGAGGTCATGACTATCAAATAACTCCAGAGCAGATTCATGTCTTTATGCCTGAAGACAAAACCGAAGGACAAAAGGACTAAAAACTGATCATTTAAAGACATGTTTTAATATTTCACAGAAGTACATAACTACTTCCATCCACAAGGATTTTCAAAATCTTTCTATAGAGAAATCATTTTCTCCTTCATTGACTTCACAAAGATATTTACATGGTGGGATGAAACTGATGAAATTCATCTGTATGAAGATGAATTTCCCATAACATCTAGATGAATTTTCATGTAAGCTTTATTGCAATAAAAATATTTGTCAAAGCTGAAGGCAGAATACTGGAGTGCTTTGTCGTTATAAAAGACATAAAACAAGGACATATATTATGGTGCTTGATTTTTATCTATTTTTTATTTATTTTCTCACATTTTTTAACAGATAGGAAAGAAACTACAGCAAGTTAAATAAGGAATGTTAGCGAACTCCAACACTTATAAACTCATACTTATCAATTAATATGCAGATTGTACACTCTTGACTGAGTAGTGGATTATCTCCACAGCTTCTTATCAACTTAATCCTAAATCTCAAATTCCACTCAGTCTTCTGTGCTTTTTCCACGTTCTACTAAGGGTCCTCTATTTTTCCCTCAAATATGCTTAAATTATTGACTCCTTCAATGTCCTTCATATCTGACTTCATGTACAAGACATGTTGTCTTCCTGCTTTTAATTGATTCAGTACTGGCACTCACAGCAAGATAAACTTGGTGCCTATATAATTTCCCCAAGAATTATGATTATGAGCTGACTTTTCTACTTTTCCAGATTTGTTTGGTATATATGTTGTGTCTGATGTCCTTCAAACAATCTGTTTATATGAAATAACATAAATCATTAAGTCTCATCTTACATGCAAGATATTATTTTTGTCTCATATTCAGATTCCTCCTATTACTCCAGAATCATCAGGGTTTTCTGTCATTTCTCTTGGTTGCTGTTCTTATCTGAGATATACCAACATGAGCTCTCCTTCTGATGTATCTTATTCTTTTGTTTATATATAGCCTTTCAACCATATTCCTCAGGTGATGAAACAGACAAAATCATATATTCTGTAAACCTCAGACTTCTGAAGAACTTGCTTCCTACTTTAGGGCACTGCTTAAATCTCCCAGGATTTTGCTTATCAAATTTGTTAAAATAAAAAAGTGTGATCACTGTCCATATAGAAAAACAAGTTAGATTCAGACCGTAGCTAGGAAATAGCTCAGGTGAAGACAGCTGAATTCATTGAGAAAGAAGAAAAGATTCAAAGAGCAGGAAAACACCCCGTATTACTTTTCAGGAAAGTGTCCTGATGGGCATACCTGGGGAATATTTTCATTCTCACTCCTTAGACTGAGTCTAACCAAACTTCCAGGTGTAAACCCAGTGTAGCATTCTCTCCATAATGACATTACTTTGAAATGAAAAGAGACAGAAAAAGAAAAGCCTAGCAGGTGGATCTAGGCCGAAATACAAATCCATAAGCTAAGCTTTAACAGTTTTACAACCCACAGAGTAGCTTTGCCTCTTTAGTAATCATAAATCCAATGTCTACAGTTTGTGACAAATCTAAAAGGTGACAACTACCATGATACACCTACATAAGGGTTTATTATCAGTGCCAAGGAAAAGGCAAAAATGCTGTTCTCATAATCACTAAAATGGTACACTGCAGTGTCATGTCCTGTCTGAGGACATCACAAACACACAATACACAGGAAGTGCTGAAAGAGCAGAGCTAAATAAATTGTGCTGCAGTCTTAAAAAGTAACAAATAAAGCTATATTTTATATAGATATTTGAAGTATTAGAACTTAAATGTTGAAGCAAGCTAGATGTCAAAAAAATTCATAGTAATACCTTTATGATTTTCATAGTTCCATTTTTTATTCCTAGTGTCTGGAGACTTGCTGCCTAAGAGGCAATGCTATTAAAGAGGACAATTAAGTCTCATTCAATTGCTGTAGTCATAACAGATTTGGAGTATCACTCCACCAATTAACATTCAGGTTTCATTAATCCAAATTTTTGTAATGGATGAAGTGAGGTGTTATTATTATTATTATTATTGCAAAAGACCTTATGTTTTCCAACTGCATACAAAGTATAGACAAATGGAAAGTTTTTACTTTGTGCACACTGGCAAAGACAGACATCAACACTGAAGTTCAACAGGTCTTCAGGATATTCTACTCATAACCCCCCACACTACTCCTAATAACATATTTAATCCTTGTCCAGCCCAGGGGTTGATGAGAATCACCACATATAACCTTCAGGTAATATGAATTTGCATTACTTCAGTCTTGGATTTCTGGGGGCAAAAGGCACGGGAAATCTGGTCCAGTGGAGTCAGGATGACTTTCCTAGGAGGTTGCTGAGCAGCCCTTGTCCCAGAGGTGCTGTTGGAAGCCTGGCCCTTGGCCACCAGGCTGCCCCTCTGCTCTGCCCTCCTGAGCGCTCGCTGTGCACGATCACGGTGACCTGCTGTCACCTCCTGGCATCCCCAGTCATGTGACAAAGTCCTTAAGGCTCATTTCTTAGGGCAAAGGCAGAAAAATCTTCTGGCCTGGTCAGAATTTCTTCCTGTCCCTCTGGCTATTGATGAGCGCTTTCTGTGCTCTTGTATTCAATTATTTGTGGTGGAATAGGTCAAAGGGGAGCACATCAGCTGTCCTGGCTGCTTGCCAGTGGCCGAGCTCCCAGGAAAACAGAAACTAAACTTAGACCCTTCCTGGTATCTGCATCACAGCAGCTGCAATACAAAAACCTGCCCCAAAGGTGCAGAGTGCCCTGATGGAGATACCTGGGGAATATTTTCATCCTCACTCCCTAGGCTGAGTCTAACCGAACCTGCAGGTGTAAACCCAATGTAGCATTCTCTCCATAATGACATTCAACAAACACCTTTTTTTTACACTCTTCTGATTTAAGTAGTCTTCCATTTGCTAATTATAATTAATGAGGTGCTTCTGAAACAACTGTGATGGAACATGACAACATTAGGATTCGTTTGCTACTGCAATTGCACCATCTTCAATTTTTCTATCTTATTGTCTTTACCTTTCACATATAATAAAATACCAAAAGTCCTTCCTCAAGTAAACACCAGAATATTAAGTTTCTCTAATATTCTGCAATACACAAGTGTGCTGCATTGAAAAATAGCTGCATTAATTCTAAATGTTTATATTGTATTTTCTATATTGAATTATTAAAATGACACATTAATTATTTATGTGCAGCGTTGATGTACTTCCTAGTAAGACAATGTATGAAATAGAGCTGTCAAATATAAAAGAAGGGAAAAATGTTAATATGTGCAACAGAGGACTCCCTCCTCATTCCAGACTGAAAAGTTTTTTCGTTACATTATCCATCACAGGTTGCCAAAAAGTGTTTTCCACTGATATATATAGTTATAGGGACATCCAGATGATTTCTGACTGTTCACATTCACAGTATTAGGGATCAAAGAAATGCATCCACTCTAGATTCAAAAGAACTAATTGATAATTTTGGTTCTAATGGGCAAGTGACGGAATATTTTAGAGGTTTATGGATTAATTTAGACGTAAAAGGTCCTGAAGAAAAAGAGGGGAGGAAAGCAGAATCACCATTCTTTAAAGAAAGGTTCATTTGACTGGGTCATATGCTGGTTTCCTAGAGAATAGAGCTATAATATTCTGAATATGAGGTTGATTCCTGATCTCTAGACCATGTCAAATATTTAATATTTTTGAGGTTTTATGCTGAATTAGAGCAAATTAAATTATAAGAAGAATGATGTATCTGAAATCTTTTATCTAAAAAATCAGTAAAGAATTCTATCTCCTTTGAACAGTAATGTATCCTTAATGTGTAAGATTGAAGGAAATAATGATTTCTTTATACAACTAAAGAGAAGGAAACTTATTTATGAAATTAATACTTTGCTTTTCTGTATCATGTGACATAAGAGGGATTTCAAAATAACTGAAAGCACATTCTAAACTTCACTAATGGAATATGTTTTCTGTTTGTCTATAAGTTTTCTATAAGTTTTAGATGGAACAGTTCTACCTTTCCTCTAAGAATTTAAGGCAAAAACTATCCAGAACACACCACATTGTTAATTAATCTCCACAGCTATTGAAGGCAATGGAATAATGGATTCCACTTTACATTGACTATTGGTAACACTGGGTTTTATCAACAATAAGAATTATATATCCAAATAGTGCAAATTGAGTAAAGTTACAGGGAAAAAAAAGTGTCTCATTATGCCTATAAAGCATTTAAAAACTGATCAACTTCCCTGAAGTCTCCAAAACTGCAATTATTTCTAGAAACTGGACATATTAAGACCAGTCAATATGTCCAAGCTGAGACTAGCTAAGAGCAGCAACTCTCTTAGCTCAGAGGTCAGCCCTAAAGAGAATTCTTCATTTATTAGAGAGTGATATGCAATATATACATATGAAAAAGAACTATTTGTTGTTCCCTGAATATTATTGACATCAATTATTTAAAACGTGTTAATTTTTCTCTTCTGGATGAGGATCTATGCTCTGCTGCATGAATCTTTTTAATAAAAGATTGTAGCACTTTTCCAATTTAGCTTCTAATTTAAACAGGTTTCCCATGCACTGTGCAGCGGATTAGGCGTTCCATCCACTATTTGAGGTTGCTATAGCTTTAATATGATTCTTAGGTAGGTCCTTCACCTACCTAATCTATTGTGAATAATCTACTATTATGAAAATTCATTAGAATTAGACTACATTGTGCTCTCCTATTCATGAGCAAAGTGTGGTAAAATAGGAAAAACACATTCTTTGGATTTGATACAACCTATAACAGAATCACCAGTCCATGAACATCAATTGTAGAGCATGCCTGTAGCTCAGAGCCAGTCCTGATTTTCCAAAAAGCTTTTCAAAGCAACATTGTCATTTCTATACAGCTCTCACAAGGTAGAATTACTGGATTTAAACCTGGAACCCTTTATCAGGCACAGGAGTTAAAAAAAAAAAAGCCTTAACCTACAGTACTTTTGTGGTTCAAACCTTCACCTCTGCAGCAGGAAAGGGAAAAGCAGGAGTCCCAAAGTTGAGATATCCAAGGCAGCTATAACAAGCTCTGAGCAGAAGCCCTCCATCCTGTTGTTCCAAAGTGGGTGGGTGTCAGACACTCTTTTTGGGCTTTTAGGCTGTTTGGTTGTATTTCTCTGTGAAACATCTTCTGGGACATTGGCTGCATCCAGATAGGGCAGAGGAAATCAAGGGAATGTTTTTTTCAACCCGTTCCCTTACCCTCTGTTCTGCTAAATCCTAAACATTTTGGAGGGAAGAATTATAGCTCGAATATCTCATACATAGTACAGGGTAATATATTTTAAGAAGAAATTTAACCTGTGAAGATAATTCTAAAAATGCCTTGTGCTGTTATAGCTGAAGAATGCTATAACACTACTGATTAGATGGAAGTTTCACTGAAAATTAATATTCTTTTGGGCTACACGAACACATTCAAAGGTGCATCCTCTGTCAAAAAAACCTGTTGTGTTTTATGCATATAAAATGATAGGAACAAAATATCCTTGCAAGTCAAATTCATAAAATATTTGTGCAGTCTCAGATTTGTGCAGTAATGAACAGGAGATTTCTTAGTCTCGAAAGAAACGTTTAAATTTGGTACATCATTACTGAACATTTTAGCAAGGCAACCAGACTCCTTTTTTAGAATGGGAAAGGTCAGTTCCCTGAGGAATTGTCCATTTTGTCATTTCAGTTACAATAACTTTGCTTTCAAATTGAGCAGTATTCTCTAAATATTCAGGCCATAAATGTATCTCAGACTGTTAGAAAGAGCAGGCAAAGCAGATAATATTGGGAATCTGCTGAGGCATAGTGGTTTCTGGATTATTTGGATTTTTCTTTTTGACAGTACTACTTCTTATATTCCTGGAGGCTTACCATTTCATCCTGCCTCATCTTTTCTAATTTTCCTGTTAGCAGTTGTTAAATGGATATTTATTGTAAGCACATAGAAATAACTTAAAATTTCAAGGTCTCCATAAACATTTTAGGGACAAAGTCTCTGCAAACAGGGCCAAACAGGAACAAGAGGAAAAGCTGCTAGAGCAAGCCAGCTGTCTGCATGGTCTGTGAAAGGAGTTGGAGGTCATGAGGACAGAAATCTAAAATATGCAATACAAGATTTGCTTATTATCCCTGAAAAGCGAACAGAGAATGGAAAATTTCCCTTTCTCTTTTCTGTGTTCCTCTAGTCAATTTGTTAGCTATGGAAAAGCAACAATAGTAATGTAGCCCAAAAAACCAGGCAAATTGATTGATTTCCATTTTTTTAAGACAAAATTTTATTTAAAATAATTATAATAGGGAAGAATATAGAAGAGAATCTTCTACATTTCTAGCAAAGATCTACATTTCATTTAGGGGTCAAAATTCCATTAAGAGGAAAATCCAGTAAGTCAATCTGATTCTGATTCTGATTCTGATTCTGATTCTGATTCTGATTCTGATTCTGGTTCTGATTCTGATTCTTTCCCCACAACCCATTAACAAAAAAAAATTGATCATCTGTTTATTCCTGAGAATTTTCATTTCTTGCTCTGTGACTCTGTGACATGTTCAGTAAATGAATGCTTGAAATTATCACCTTGGAGTTTTCCCTATGGAGAAATAGGCCATTAAGTTTCAAATCAGTGTTGATGATTGCAATGTGAAACTAACAATTTTCTTGAAATTAATACTGGAAGTGAAAAGCTATGGCAAAGAAGTAAAACCAAAATTCATTTTTAGACATACTCCCACTATTTCCACAGAACTTAGATAATTAAGCTATATAAGAATCTTACCACATTTTTGATTTTTTGCTCAGTGCCCATTTTCTAAAACCCACTAAACTCAATGAAAAGATTTTTTGAACTCTCATTCTAAGTATTTTTCCATAGGATTACTTCACTCAGATTTATAATACCCAAAAGTCCTAAGAAATCACTTGGAAAGAGGATGGTTTTTGATGAGGAATCTATGTGATATAAACTCTGGCCAAGACTACCTGTGTCAATCCCTCAGCGGCATAAACAATTCCCACAGAAACTGCTGAAATCTCTTTTTAATTTCTATAGCTAGAGCCTATTTCAATCTAGGGCAAGAAGAAATAGGGGTTCAGTCATCACAGAGGGCATATGGCTTCTCCAAATTGAACATATGCAGGTTCTGTAAGGCAAAGTATGAAAACAGACAGTTAGGAACTGTATTTATCTTGAAGAGCTTGCAATCTAAGCAGCAAAAACTGTGAATGGGTAGATAACTACAGGTACAAAGCAGTCAAATGGCTTTGTCAAGGTTAGTGACAAAGCTGAAATTAGAAATCAAAGTACCTTTAATTCCAACCAAAAAGCATGTGTGTGGCATGTGACTTTAATAAAGTTTTAAAATGTATCACAAAGGAGATACTTGTTCATGAAAAATATCTCCTGTTGTAGGCAGGCTGCAAACAAATGCAGCTTTTTCGTGGAAAGCCTACTTTTTTCCTGCCTCTTGAAAAAGAAATGAAGAGGCAGAAATCAAATTGAATTTTGATGAACAACTGGAAAATCTTGTCTGCTGTTGCAGCATATTTTGCTGGTGTAGAACAGAGAAAAATAATAATAAAAAGAAATACAGTAAATGAAATATATATAGATTAGATAATTTGGATTTATTGAACTTTACTCCTTTATTGAAACATATAAAGGCTGGTTTAACAGAGGAGAATGTGAGGGATGGAAATTCACAGAGAGTAACAGAATACTTTGATACAACCTTTCTTCAGTGGTGTGTCTGGACATGTATTTGCTTTCTCTGACACACATCTGCTAATTTTTTTTCTTTACCTTTACTCTCCCAAAGGCCAGATTAGATCAGAATATACCACATATCTGCAACACATAAAACAAACTATTAATTTTTTAGAATGACACTTTCCAAATCTTATTATTTCTTATTAATTATTTCTTTAAAAATTACTTTTGGGGGGTTTGTGTCAATTATTTTTGCAGATGCAGCACAGAGCTCAGGAAACGAAACAATAACACATTATAAGCACCCTGGTCATGAAGAAATCACAGCTTCCTGCAGCAGGAGGCTGTAAGACAAAAAGATCTGAGCTGTTTGGAAGTGCTGTTATTGAGAACAGCAATAAGGCAGAGAGAAGCACATCCCTGAGGTGCTGGCTCAGCAGGTGCAGCACGAGGGGCAGCTGCTGCTGGTGCCAGCAGTTCCCCACACACATGCTATGAGTGGGAGCAGGAGTATGTGCACATGTATGAGAATAGGTCAGAAAGGCTGAAAAACTCCAGTGTAGGAAGACACACTTGAATGACACAAAATGTCTTTTTCTAATATTAGCAGTGCAACAAACAAAGAAGAGCAAATTATTCCTCTGAGTCTGTGACATAGTGTGATACAGCTCCAACAACACATGGTAACACTTGAACACCTTTCAAGTCCTTTGTTTTGTTTTGTTTTTTAACTTATAGCAGGAGGTTTTTTATATTCTTTGGACAATAAGACAAGTTTACTAACAAAATTTCACAACAATAGGAAAAGAGAAAAAAAACCTGCTGTATTTCTGATGTTAGCTGCTACACTGTTCTATGAGGATCAGAAGTCTTTCACCTTTTGAGAACACAGGAAAGGTGCACAGTGAGCACTCTGCAGTCCTAAGTAATTCAAGATGAACTATTTGATGTTATGTGCAAAGCACAAGCAAAAACTCTTGAGGCATAAACAGTTCTGAGGGCAAATGTCTTTTGCAGTTCACACAATGACACTGAAGCTTCCATCTGCTTGAACAATTACCTTTTAATATTATACATCCAGCAAGGATATCTTGAAAAGAAATAGGAGCAGAAAGCTGTTCATGCTAACTTGGGATATCTGCAATACTTAAATCTGAACCAGTCAGCCCCAGCTCTCTAGTCAATGGAGAGAAACAGGCACTTGGAATGTCTATTTTGGACAACTATCTTAGGAAGGAATGAATCATGCCTTAGAAACATTCATTTTTCCTTAAGCCTTCTAAACTGTAAATCTCTTGAGATAAGGATTTTTATATGAGTTTGTGACTCCAAGTGACATAAGATATTGACATATAATGCCTGTTTTCAGTCCCAAGAAAGAGCAGCATATGAGCAAGTATAAAGAAGATGTAAAGGACAATCATTTAGAGTAATTCTGAGCACCATCAGAAGACTCAAAATGGGCAATCGATGCAAATGTCACAAAGATAGGATGAGAGCTTTGTGGATCATTGACTTTTCTGACCTTGGTCCAGAAAACTATGTACTAAGAACTGATAGAATAAATCAGCGTGGCTAAGTACAGTGTCTTTGTCACAGGATGAAATATTCCCTCACAAATCTTCATAGCCTTCTGCAAACTTTAAACTTTATACCTCTGAGGTAAATTATTAGCTCCACTCTCAGTGTTTCCCAGCTAATGCAATGGAAATGAGTAACAGCTTTACCAACATTGAATAACAACCCTACATTAGAAATAAGAAATAGCATGGGAGTCTTCTTAGCAGGTTTGATTCCAGTTCCATTATGATTACTACAGTAATTTTCCAGTTAATTAATCTAATACACTGCAATCCTGAAATTCAAATTGCTCATGCTTTCACAAAACACTTTCTTTTGATGCATTGACCCATTGCATTAAGGTAATAAGCAAATTGTTTAAGAACATCAAGTGAAAATAATTTGAACCACTTTCTTTCTTATTCTTTCAAAAAGATCATATACACCATGTAATAGCCTGCTCCAGCCTCCAGTGAATTTCATAGAAAGACTTGAATTCATTTGAATGACGGCTGACTTAGTCCTTTGATTCTACTTATTTAAACCAACTATAAATGAGTCCCCTGGTTTTTAAAATACATGGCACAACATTGACAGAAGTAAGCCTGTGTTCCACAGTATTTTATTTTTCTTTTATTACTGAATTGACATCTTTTCTTATTCCCACCAAACAGCCAGAAGAGGTGAAGAATAAAAACTATTCCGCAAGAAAATATAAAATCCTATATTCAGAGTATTGACCATGTTCCCAAACTTAGGAGGTGGCTGTTTGCCAAGCTAAACTCTCCTCTGGAGCTGGTGAGTTACAGTGCTCTGCAGAGGGTGATGGTTACTCCCAGCTTGGGCAGTTGGAGCAGCAGCAAAGGAGCCACCAGTTCTGTCACAGCTCAGCCCTTCCTGGAGGTGGGAGCAAACTGATGGAGCTGCTGCTGTGTGTGCAGTGAAAGAGCTGAGAGCAGCAGCAGGGCTGACACCACTTGCTGAAAAGGAGAGTGATGCAGAAAACCACTTTTTAGCTAAATCCTTAGCTGATATAAACCAGCCTGGCTCCACTGAAGCCAGCTGATGTCCCAGCAGTGGATATGAGCTGCAGATCTGGCCCATTGTCCCTGCACATGGGGTGGCCTCACCTTCAGACCGTGCCTGCTGCTAGATTCACACAACCACAAGTGGCCTCACAGCTCCACTCTGCCCTTGGGCACCAGCTGACACCACTGCAAGAATGCAACATAATGCTTGTTTGCTCACTGCTTCACTGCTCCTACCTTGTACTTATTCACTTAGAAACAGAAAGATATTCTGGTTTATATACATCCATTCAGATGTAAACTTACATGCACATTCTTCTGGGAAGCAATAATCCATATTTATCAGCAGTGAAGGCATGAAAAGAGGTAAATTGTGCAGCATTTGAAACATCTACTTCAGCTGCTCTTAGCCCTTCAATAGTTTATTTGACAAAGAACAGGGGAGCAGTGTCAAGCTCCAGAGCTGGCTAAGGGCACAATTGCTACTTTGCCTTGTGTGCACTGCAGGCATTGTGCAGCACTTTGGAGGGCTTTGCTCTCTCTCATCCCCAGGAAGGATAGACACAGTGGAGGTCCTGGCAGCAGTGGGCTGTCTCAGGCTCACATTTATTTAATAGAGTGGAAAACCTGCCGAATTTGGAAGAGTTAGATCAATATTTAGGGCAATTTTTTGTTTCACCTCTTAGTTTTTTCTTTATGTCTGTCTTGGATCAGCTGCTGAGCTCTGTTTGCTTCTGAGAATTATCACTTTCTTCCTCAGTTTCTGGATTTCAAAAAATGATGTAATGCACAATATTGAAAACAAGCAACAGAGAGACACAGAAACTGTTGCTAGTAGCTCCTTTTCAGATTTTTTTAAAATGCAGTTTATATTCCAAGACAGGATTTCAGGATTGATTAACTGCCTTTGCTGCTGTTGCAACCATTATTTTGGTAGGCAGCTCTCCAACATCAGTGCATCTATTTTGAAGCTGAGTCAAATGCTGCAGAAGCATTTATTTGTGTCCATCTCTTCTGGTATCTAGTAAAGTTAGGGGAAAGCCTTAGAGAACTGTCAAAGGCCTTGAGTGTGGGCTTACTGAGCCAGTCAGAGAGCCATTAGGTATGTCTTACCTGACAGGTCATCCTGCAACCTTTTCAGGGAGAATATTTTGACTATTTATAAATAAATGCCGTTGTTGAGATACAAATACAATGGAAACTGTGACAACTGGTGAAAAACATCACATCTTCTGGCTAAAGCAATTTAATCGCCAGAATTTCTGGTCAATGCTCAGTAGACGTACTGCAAATAATTAGTACTTCTTGTTATTAACATGCCCATGCTTTCTTGATAATGTTGTTTTGTTTTAATAGACAGTTCCCATAAGGCTGCTCATGTGACTGTGGTTCATTATAGACATAAAAGCATTTGTTTTTATCTGAAGAGTGCAGAAATCAAAATACTGCATGCAAATACGAGATAAAAGTTGAGAAGCACAAGAGAAATAGAAGAGAGTCACTGATTTTGTGTTAGGAAGAGCTGAGCATCACAAGGGGGAAGGTGACACATCACTCAGAGCCTCATCACCACCCTGAGGTCTGAAGCACAAGTCAACACAGTTAAAACCTTCTTTGGTCATCTCTGCCCAGTCCTGTTCTCAAGGAGAGCTGCACAGCAAGAAGAGCAGAGAGAGCAGAGAGCTCTATGAGCACTTATCATCACCTGTGCAATCTGCCCCTGATCTGCCTCTGCAGAAAAACCTTGGGGCTTTTTTGTATTCTATTCAAAGGCTTTCAGAATCAAGGTCATGGCCCTTACATGTATTTGCACACACATCCTAGAGGCAGGCTGGACATGGGTGGGTACATTGCAGCACAGACCCTTGGGTACAGCTGCCACTCTGACTTGTCCCTACATGCAATTCTCACTTCTGCTTCTGCCTGCAGGTTTGTATTTTGGACTTTCAGTCTTTAGACCTCAAAGTAGCTGTGTAAAAAAAGAAATTGTGTGTGTAAGTATGAGACATAAATTACATTTACATGTAATGACAACATTTAATGCTAAAACAGGTAAAACGCTGATTGAGGAGCTTGTGGAAATTCCATTGCTGATTATTTCTGAGGGCAGAGAAGGTTAATGTGACATCGATTATCCTGATGAGTTCAAACACCCAACAGACAAGCTGCCTGTTTCTCCCCACCATTTGTAAGGAAATCTAGGTGAGCAGTGTCCATGAACATTGATATTGCAGGTGCACACAGGAAAGGAGATATATCTCTTTGAGGGTGACCAATAGTTTACTAGCTTTTGTCTAAGTAGAAATACATTTGCTTGTATCTTCTGTATTATTAGAGTAAGGATTTCTGGCACAATGGAGGCATTCACTCAATTGCCCATTCAAACTAAAGGCAAGTTTTGGAATTAAATGGTGGCTGAAGTTTAAAATATATATCTGCATGAAGTTTACATAGCAGTTTGCATAACTGAGGCAGCAAAGCAATTCAACTGTTCCTTTTTCAACAAATGCTTTGCATCACTGTGAAATACTATACTGTGTGACTAGCTTTTTTAGAATGGCAACTTCACAAATCTCAATGCTGGACTGTCTAAATGTCTGTTGCAGTAACAATGGAGTCAGGTCACACCTGAAAGCTTTGCAGCAGTCTTCTTGGCAGTATCCTGAGATGCTTCAGACCTCTAACTTCTGCATGTTCAAAAGCAGAATATAAGTGGATACTCTAAAGAGTATCCTAGCTTTTCAGGACTTTCAAAGCCATGTATTTTGAATTTTAATCTGGAAAAGAGGCTGGAAATTATATTTTTCCTGGTGATTTGGTTGTTCTAATTTAAAATCTTGTCATAGCACCAGCTGCAGCCTTTGCCTACTTTATTCATTAGAAGAATGGCAATTCTTAAAACAACAAAATTTTAGCTGAAATGTGACTTCAGATCCAGATGTGACTTAGGAAAACATCTTCATCACTGCTTGATGCTTCTGACAAAGCTAAACTGGAAATTCATATCAAGTAACATGATAATGAGCCTGCTGTTACAAAAATAATCCTCTTGGTTGTTAATAATAAATAAGGTTGGGCACTGATTAATTCATGAAATAATATTAAAAGCATTTTATGAATTAGAGTCAGAAAAAATTGGATTGTTTATGATTAATGAGTTCTTTTGAACAATTTCCAAAATCAATAGATAAAACTTTAAACTTCCTATGTCTAATGCAGAGCACAATGCTCTGGCCAACAGCATCTACTGCTCTTTTAGCTGGGGAGCTGCTACCCAGGGTCCCAGGCTGGTCTGGCTGGAAAGTACCTGTCCTGCAGCCAAACCCACCTCTGAACAAACTCTCACGTGCCCTACTGCTCAAGAAAGCTGAGGCAGTGCAACAAATGAAACAGCAGAACATGTTGCAGGACCAGAAACAAAAAGATCAAGGGGAATTAATTTGGTTTTTACCTGTCCACTTGACCTCCACATTCATTCCAGTTTTCTTTTAAATATTGCTCACTGCTCATTGCAGTTGTAAGTTCAAAACTTGCTATCTCAGCTTCTGGTCCAACTTCCTCCAAAGAAACAAAATTCTCATTAACTTTTATAGAAAAAGGATCATGACCCAAGTGATCACTTAACAGTGTTTTCTCTTTCCTCTAAAAAAGAGAATACCCAGAAGGCCTAAAAAAAAAAAAAGAAGAAATCACAGAACTCCCCCCAGGGCTTAATGAAAGAAGGCTGCTGGGAAGCTTTAATGAATTTTTGCCTACAGAATCCCACAGAGATCCTCAGGAGTGGGTCTGTGCCCCCTCCAGCAGCAGTGAGTCCAACCAGCTCTCAAAGCCACATCTCCAGTGGTAGAAAAGTCTGAAACTCTGCAAGAAATGTATAGCAATTTTTATTACATTACCATGAAAAGCCTTGCCCTAACAGCCAACCTAGGTGTTATTCTTATTCATCTGGGACATGGAGACAGCTTTTCTCTTTGCACCAGCTTTTCATGTCTTTAAAGATTGTTACCAAAATCTCAAATTTTTTTTACTACATTTCCATTATATCTCTATAATGCTAAACACTTCTACTTAATTCAGCATCTCTTTGTAGGCTCTGTGTCCTGGATCTATGATTTCTTACATTTCTATCTATTTCTCTCACACTTTTGCTACATTCTCTAGCAGAGGTGAAGAGACAAGTCTGTGCTATGTGTCCTAGACCATTATGAGTTCTTATTCAATTCAAAAGAAGCTGATAAAATATATGAAGCCTACAAAAAGCTTTTTTTTTTTTTTTTGTTTTTAGTGAGAAACAAATTAATAAAAAGTAATTAAAGGGTTGGGTAAAAAGGATTCAATATTATTTAATATAATGAGAAAAACAATTAGAGTAAAAGGCAAATAACTTTTCATGGGTAAAGAACTGGATAGGAAACAAAAACAAAAAAATATATATTTTTTTTAAATCTTAGCCAAGTCCATCATGACTGTGTATTGAGTCCACTATCTTGCTTACAAGTGAACTAGAAGGACACAAAAACTACTTGAAAAATACTGTGTTAAAAGGGTTATCTGAAATAACTTCATGTCTTATCAGGCATTTCTTACACAACAAGAAAAATAGCAGCATGCACAACAGTAATTTCTCCAATTTTTCTTAGGTCAGCTTTTTATGATCCCTGGTTATGTTTGTTTTTGCAGCTTCCCTTACTATGCATTATGTTTCACAGTCACTGATAGGTAAACCCTCCACGAATTTAACCAGTCCCATTTGGTCTCCACAGTGTATTATGTCAATATGTTCCCCGGTTCAGTGATGTACTCCCTGAAAAAGGCTTTCCTTTTATTGTTTTAAGCCTATTAAACTTTATTTTCTTGGCTGCCCTGCTGTTGTTGAATTGTGAAAAACAATGAATAATCAATGCCTATTCACTTTCTTCAGCAATTTATAGGCTTTTATCCAAACTGTCTAAATCATCTATTTTCCAGTCTATTTGTTCTGCTCTGTTAATCGTCTTATTTTATAGAAGCTGTTCAAACTTTTTATCAGCTTTGTTCTACTAAATCCCCTCTGAGATGGTGTGACCAGGAGCTCACAAAGCATTCATGGCTGGACATGATATATTGAGTGCTACTTGCCTTGCTATTTTTACAGAAAATACATAGCTTTTTAAGTGATTCTGTATTTTTCCAAATGATGAAGTGAAAGTTATTGCTAGACAATACTTTGGTTTTCCTTTTACTCTGTTTGAAACATAAAAACAAAGAATTGGTGTGTACTGAGTGTTATACTTCCCATTTCATCTCTCACAGTTCAAACCACTTCAAATGTCTACTAAATATAAGTATTCTTTACTTATTTATATATTTTGTGGTATACCTTGAGTTTACTTTTTTTCCTACCCTAATTGGCTTAGCTGTCTGACCACAGCTGACTATGTTTTCTGAAGACTATTGTTAAAAACTTCACTCTGTAGCTGACCAGCTCTTCCCTGGGTTCCTCCTATCTTTCTGAAGGTACTTACAAAATGTTGTCTTGTTCATCTTAATGACCCTTGCAAGCTGTATCCTATTTTATACTCATTTTGTGCTTTCTGCTATTGTCCACAAATACTTATCTCTACTTATCTGTCCCTGGCTTAACTTGCCCATCTCCAGACTTCCTTCCTGCATTGCCACCTGTGATCCAGCCACAGAAATCTCTTCCTGCTTTCATCCTGAGCACTTGTACAGTTTGTAATTGTGCCATTACTGTACATTTCTTAAGAGAGGAGAATGAGGAGCTCCCTATTAGCTCATTCTCCTCTTTATACAGATTTGATTTGAATAGCAATGCTCTGAGTTTGATGATGCCTTGACAGCACTGAACAGACAGTCTCAGTCTCGAGGATTTCCTTCCTCAACCGACCTCGGATTTTTTCAAGAACCCTAATTCCATTACAACTTGTATAGTGACTGATTTTTCTGCCTACTCACAGGAAGCTGCATCTACCTCATTTTCACAGATTTGCCAGAAGAATATCCCTGCTATGGCAATCGCCTTTGTTACTGTTTAAAGAATTCCTATAAGTACATCTATGTGTTCAGCACTTAAATACAAACCTTTCAGATATATAGCAGTGCTTTTTTATTTCTGCAAAAAGTGCATATTTTTATGTTAATATTCTGAGCATGTAAATAAGCTGTTGCAAGACCTAAGGAAGTAAATAATGTGATCTATGTAAAGATTTTGTTACAAAAATCAAGAATGGACATATATATGGAATATTTGCAACACAGGCTGCTTTCCCTGAAATGGTGTATCATAAAAGTAAGCATTCAGTGTAAAACAAGGACAATTAAACTTTACAGCTCACACACAGGGACTCCAACTCTCAGAATTTTTGTGTGTGGAAGGTACTGTAGAACGGTTTCTCATTGGTTTCACTAAGATATCAGAAGTTCACAGAGCTACCAAAAGGCTGCTCACAGAATATAAAGTTCATTGGCCACTTCTAAACCAGCAACTTGGTAAAAACTTCTGATCTCTGTGTTCAGTCAGGTGGAGTTCCATGGTCTTTACATTTCTCTATGGACCATTTTCTCAAACCTTACAGCAGAACTCAGCTCTTCAAGTCAAACACATCATTAATTTTATTTTACATGGTAAATATTATTTTCCTATGTCTGCCAATCAAATCTGGGATAATCTTGCAAGAAGCTGAATTCAAGTAATATCAGCAATACCATATATTCAACTTTAAGCCATTTTGCCATAATTTATATTACATTTAAGAGCCACTGCTCTATTCAATTATTGTCCTGGCTTTGTTAGGAATGTGTCATCATTGCCATTATTCAAGTTCATTCTCTATTCTTTGTGAGATTTCTACAGCCTTTTTTGAAAGTCCCCTGATTTTTACAAGTACGTATCAACAGTTCTGCTTCATTGTCTTTACACTCTGTCACGGACAGCAATGTTTGGACTTTTTGTCTCAGCATTTTGATGAAGTGTCTGTAAAAGTCAGAGGTTTCATTCCAATTTTTTATGTACAGAAACTCCTTGATTATTCAAAAATAAACCTGGAAAAAACCCCTAAACCTCAAAACTTTATTAAAATGTAACCAAATTCAAAACATAAATAATATCAGATGAAAAAGGAAATCCATAAGTGATCAGCAATTAAAGGTGTAGTGTCTTATAAAAGTGAATGTTATTTTATTTCTTGATTGGCTAAATTGTGTTTCTGGATGAGATGTTCTGTATCAGCCACTCAGGAAAACTTTATAAAAGAGTGAGCCCAAGGTATATTATAAATAGTTTTGGCTTCTAATGTTAAAGTCTTAACAATAAATTTTCTTTTTGAAATGAAAAGTTTGGTATCTGCTACTCTATGCGTCCAATTTCTAATAAGCCCTTCAGCATTAATGGAGAAGAGCCTCATATTCCATATTAATAGATCCCAGAAGTGCTATTTGATGACAAATGTACAACTAGTTTTATCTTTTGGGCATGGCAGCTGAATTTATTTGACTTGGCATAGAAAGCACCAAGATCTGCCGGTAGCCTGAATGTATTAAATAACATCAGTACTAAAGGCAGTAATCTGGAAGCATCCAGAGAACAAAATCCAGGGTCACCAACAGAAGATGAAGAGGATAAGATTTTTTATCCACACCTCTATAGCTGAACGTGGCTTTCTTATTATTATAAATGTTTTTGATGACTTACACAGCCCTACTGAAAGACAGTAAACAGTAGACTCTGAACAATGCATGCTTCTAAGAGTGCATTTAAATCAGCAAGTAAAGGTGTCTCAGCCACACATCATTGGGCACCTCTGAGTTGAGCACACAGAGCTTTCCTGCCGTGGGATTCAGGCAAACCTTTCCATCCACAAATATAACGCAGGAAAAAACCTGTGGCTGGGTAAGCCAATCACACCAAAATGATCCCCAGTCTCCTTTCCTCACATAAACCTTGAGGTAGATTCGATGAACTTGCTAAAGATAAATTTGGTGTATTCCATGTTATCAGGTGTTTTCATTCTTTATGCAATTTTAAAGAGAGACCTATTTAAGGTAACATTATTATCAATTTTATTTTCTACATGCTGCTTTGGATCAAAGGACCAATTGTTGCATTTATTAATCTAAAACATGGTCTAAATTGTATTTATATTACATTGTGTTGAGGTGGTTTGTGTTTTAACTTTTCTCCCCCAATAGACATGTTCTATATTATATAGGTAAATCTATTTTAGGCAGTTTTCTCTTTCTGATATGGTGTTTTGTCTTTAAGGGCCACTACAAGTGCTATGGATCCTGAGGTTTTATGCTCAGCCAAATACCTGCAGTCACAGATTCTCATTTTTAGATTGAAGCATTTGTACATATTGTCAAAACTCTCTGTCCCACAGCTCCTCATAGATCCATCTGTGTATTTAGTGCAGATAGTCCCTCAGTTTACATCATTAAACTTTGGAAAGTCCCACTTTATTTTTTCAGCATGTCAGATAATATATTTTGCTTTTTGGTAACACCTCATTTAACAAACAGAATTAATCTCTGGAACTGGTCTGTGCATGGCCCAGGCCCAGGAATACTGGAGCAATTAGGGGATGTCTCTTTCCTGTAGCACCATGGTTTCAAAAACAGCAAGTGGGATCATGACTGTGTCCCTTTTCTCCCTGGGAGGCATGAAAGTAACCAAAAATCAGGCAAGGCTGTGAACCAGGAAAAATTTAGCTCAGATGGCAGAATGTTTCTAACTAAGGTTCAGAAGGGAGCAGCCTTTCCACATCTGCACTGACGAGAGAGGAGGAAGAGACTGAGGCAGGCACTGATGGTGCCATCACAGTGTTTGCATCCACTGCCAAGAGCAGCACAGAGCAGCTCTGGTCCAGAAGCCAGGAGGACACACAGCTGGACACTGGGGGAGCCCAAGGCCAGCAGGTCAGAGCAGTGCTGTGTTCAGCTGGCTCTGAGCACAGGGGACACCAACAGAGCACTGCCCCTTCGGCTGTGACACACCAGGAACGTGAGACGAACCAGAGCATGGTGTTCCTCTGCTGCTTTATTAGTTACAGACCCATACTGACAGCATGGCACATGGTCACCCTGTAGAAGTCCCCAGCATGGTGACTATGGGGAGCACAAAAAAGTTTCTGCTCACTTATCTTTCTTCCAAAGCTCATCACTCACAAGTCCTATTTTTAAAGTCAGGTTGCAAATGTTCAAGTTAAGGACTATTTCTGAAAGCAAGACTGTACATTTTTGCATGAGTAAGACAAGTCTGCTATCTGTTTGTTATTTCCCCAGCAAGGGTGAGTGGCTGCTCAGGCCCTGAAAGCCTCATTTTCTGTCCCAATAATTTTTTTTTTTTTAGGGGAGGGAAGTGTAGGAAATTAGAAGGGTGGGAATTGTTGGAAGCCGGAGTGCATTCAAGTACCTGAATTGCTGATCTCACCAGCAAGCAAGCAAATTGAGCTGAGCTTTTGCTGTGTTTTGGTATTCATTTTTTTCTATCAATATCTCAGGTTTGGACATATGTTTTTAAATTTTTTTTCAGTAGTATGTTCATTAACAAACAAAAGAAAATTCAAGTTCATACTATTTTCAACTATTTGATTTGTGCAAGGTTAGCCAGCTAATTTAGAGCATGAAGTACCTGAGTAATGGATAGGAACATGGTTCTCCCCATTCATTTTATAACATACAACTTTATGTTTTTATTTCTTGAGATATATTTGCAGTCATGCTGCAAATAACACACAGTCCTGGGGAGGCAAAACAGTATTCATATATATTTATCAGGCCCCATTTAAGTTAATATAAAATCACTGCTCCTTGAGATTACGTAGGAAATAAGTTTTGCTGCAAATGTGGAGGTATGAAGGCACTATTTTGTGAGCAGTATAATAGCTCTTTCTGGAAAGCAAGTAGCAATCCTAACATATAATCTCATTAAAATATCAAAGCAAATTCATTGAGGCTCCTGAGAAGTAACATCATAATGCCATCAAAATGTGAGGCTACTGAAAAGCAGGACATGACTTTGACAATGATGATTTTTCCACACGATAGTGAGGACCTGCCATACCAAATGCTTTTCCTTGGGGTTTCTAGGCCTTCCTGGATTTTAGCTGTACAAAACCAGGTGTCTGCTACCAGATCCTACATCTATTTGTAGAGTTAAGTTATATCTCCCATTTTTAATTGTATGCAATACCATTTTTGACTATCTAAAAAAGGCTTTGTGCTCTGTATGCTTTTTAGCTTCACTGTGCCTTGATGTTTTATTGGAACATTAACTCAGGTAACTTGAGAATTACTGGGTAGTAAATGCACTAGTTATAGAATTTAGAGGTGGGATTTTATTTTTTTTTTTTTTTAATGGTCTAATGTGTAACTATTTTTTTGTCTAATTATTCTTCTTTGAAGGCTATTAGTCATCCTTTGCTACAAATTAACCTTGCAGGTTTGAAGCACTTATAGAAATAACCTGTGATTTCAGAAGGGAAGCACACAACTTTCTTTATGCATGCATTGCATAGGAGAAATTATTTTCATACATTCCCTGTCTAGTTTTATTTCTGATTATTGATTTGAATGGATTTTTGCTTAAAATTGATCTCTCAGTCCTAATGAGTCATATTTGACATTTGGTCTTGAGCTATAAAGGTCTTAATATATCAGCTATATCTAGGTCATCATTTTCTGCAGCCATCTATTGGCCACAACTTTTCTGCTTTCACAGTAGCTCTGATCATTTGAAATGTGTTTCCTTGAGGAGAATTCCAGCCTTAAAATTCCCGAGTTAAAACTCATGAATCAAGGTTTATATGGTGTTCAGTTCTTTAGGGATACTGAGCCACATATTGCTGATTCAGTAGCACGTGAATTCTGCAGTGTTCAAATTACTTTCTACAGATGTACAAACAAGTATTTGGTCCAAAAGATTGAATCATTGCATCTGCCTTAAATACTCTGGTGCCCTGTCTAACAGGGAGATACTCCTCAGAATGAAATTCTCACAGTCTTTAGAGATGACACCTGTCTTTCTAGCCTTTATAAAGCAAATATTTCCTAACAGGGCTATTCAGTTTCCCACATCCAGTGAGGAGCTGCCCAGAACCAGTGGGATGCGGAGCTCAAGAAAGGAATGGTCTGAACTACACCCAGACAACTGCCCTGCATAGGGCAGCCTGAAATCCAGACTTGTTTTACCAGACTGTTAATTTAAATTGGTTTTCTCCAGTCATGGGAGACAGAGGTAACAATGATTACCTGTAAAAGGCAATCTGATTTTTAATGCATTTTCCACTGATGAGGGCTAGGAGCAAGCAGACTGGTGCTTACAGAAGTTGACAAGTTACCCCTTATTTCCATGAAATTAATTACCTACAGACTCTCTAATCTCCTTTTACATTATGTGGAAAAAAAAAAAAGTCTGATTGCCAATCTCACATATTTAAACACTTTGGAAATCACTGCCATATGTCGACATGTATGTACAAGCCCTGATCTCAAACATGTAATTTTCACTCATCCTTAATGCAGCTAAATGCTTCTGTTTTCCCAATCTCTGAGCAGACTGGGAGCTGTTTGCTACAAAATCCAATTCTTTATTGCATGAGACTGCAGCTAATTCAGGGACCATCTGTGTGTACTTATAACTTAAAGCATTCCTTCAATGTGCTTTATATTGTGCTTGTCAAGGTTCAGCTTCATCCTCAGTGGCATTGCCTGTTTACCTAGTTTTGCCCTTTCCCAACGGAGCTCATCACTTTCCTTCTGAGCTTGCATATAAATAATCTTGAGACAGCACCATATTTTACAAGTTTTCCAAATTTTGGTGAACTATGGAAAAAAAAGGCAGTTTCTGCACAGCCAAATTGCAAAGGATACTGTGTTGGAGCTGCTGCCCATCCTCCCAGTGCTCTCTCTTAGCTGCACAGCACTGCCCCATGAAGCATCCAACAGCAAAGTGTGATTGCAACCCTAAACACAGGCAGGGCAGGGCAGGGCAGGGCAGGGCAGGGCAGGGCAGGGCAGGGCAGGGCAGGGCAGGGCAGGAGGCTGTCCCACCTCAGCCTCCCTGATGTCCATGTGTCCTTGTCCCGACCAGTGAGGAGGAGCAGGTGTCTGGTACAACAATGGCTGGCACCTTGAAGAGTCCACTGGAGATTCATGTGACACACGAAGCATCTCCTGATGGATGACTTCTTTCAGAGAGTGTGACAGTAGCACAGAGAGAGATAATTAGCTCTAAGGTAGCTGTCTGAGGTTCCATGAGCAATGATGCCTGAGGCTTCACTGCAGCTATATAACCATTTGCCAAAGACTCTGTTGCTGTGAGTATTCTGCATATCTAAGCCAGATGGACTTGAGGTACTGCAGGCAGATCAGCTGCAACCCTTGTGCACAGTGCTGTTTTACTTGTTTTCTGTGCATTTGCTGCCTTTTCAGAGATGTCAATATCTCTTTTTAGGCCCAACCACTTATAGGAGGTATAAAAGGTCTGTGTTTCTGATGAGGGATTAATCTCCCTGAACTCCAGTTCTCAAGTACATGCAGCTGGAGCTGCAGAACTGGCTGACATTTCTTCAGCACCCTGCTCTGTGTCATCAGCTCATAAGCTTTTATCATGCAGCTTTTTATTCTTTGGAAATTTTTCTGAAAGTTCTAGTTCTCCTTTGACTTTAAATTTCTCTAAATTGTCTTTTTTTTTTTTTTTTTTTTTGTGGAAAATGTTTCATCTACAGCCACAAACACTGGAAAGGAAATAAAAGACTAACATCTATAATTGCTAATGCCACACGGTTTTTAAAAGCTTCAATTACAATTACCAAAAGTTGATCTCTGCTAAATGTAGCCCCCAATCAGAACTGGAGACAACTTTGGCAAGCAGCACATGCTGTGGTTACTGTCAGCTGCCCAACTGCAGGATTGTCTAAGGCTTCTCATCCTGAATCCTGGTCTCCTCTGAGGAAAGGAGCTGAAGGACTCACCAGCATTACAGGGATCTGCAGGTAGACAAAGGAGGAAACAAAAAGTAATCAAAATTAGAAATAAAACCGCTTCCTGTCAGGTGTGTAAGGTACAAAAGAGGAGGAAAGGGAAAAATGACAAATCTGCAGGTGCTCTGAGAAGTGGAATAATGTAAGCAATGAATGAAGGTGGTTGCAAGGAGAGGAAACAGCGAGGGAGGAGCACAGAAGAGAAACGAGGGTAAGCCCCTACCTTTTAGGCAGAGCCATCAACGTGCCAGTTCCCATCTGAGTGTTCATCCTCTCCTGTGGAACCTTGCTGACCAGGAATCTGCCAGGCGGGGATTTGAGGTGAAAGAAAGCAACACACCCTTAAACATCTGTCCAGGGACATTTTGCATTTGGAGAAAATGGACAGTCAGGAGAAATCCTTTGGGAGAAGGAAGGAAGTACTGACAATGGTTTACAGGGAGTATTGCTTCTCTCATCTATTTATACTGCACATACATTGCAAGAGAATCTGTGTCTCTGTTCCTGCACAATGTTGAGCACATTTCAAGAGCTGCACTCAAATAAAAGAGAAATACAGTGCGAAAAGAAACCGCGGGATATTTGTTCCCAAGAAACTCAAGACAACCCGACTGAATGATAATTTATCTACATTTAATGGTTTCATTCCTGCAATATGTTTGTGGTGTGTCTTCAGCTGTCTTAAAACCTGGAAGGTGATTTTATGGAACACAAATTGGGTTGGTTTTTGGGTCTTTGGGGGGGGGGTTTTGTTTGTTTGTTTGTTTGTTTGTTTTGTTTTGTTTTGTCATGAGTGGGGTTGGTTGGGTTTTTTTGTAGACATGTATTATCTAAATGTGTGATGAATGTCCCACCAGCACCCTACTTCATTTAAAACTCACTGATTTTCTGTTGTGCAGATTTCCTTCACAGTTTTCTGGGAAGAACCATACAGATACAAGTTGTGAAAGTCAGAGGAAAGGTGCAGGAAACAAATACTCTTTAAAAGGACAGAAAAGACAGTAGAAAATTAGGTACAGAAAAGACAGAAAAAGGAGGTAACATGTAAAGAAAAATAAATTAAGACCAAGACCAGAAAGAACTACCTATCTTCATAAAGTTACTCATACCCTGAGAAACATAAAGTTTTTAAACAAATCACACAATATTTCTGTACATAAAAATAACCTGCTATTGCACAATTCTGCCAGAAGGCTATATAAGCCTGCAAATACTCATTCTCTTCTAAGAAAATATTCTCTTAAATACTTTTTATCTTGTCTCTCCAATGAGTGCAAAAATCAGCAAATTGTGAGGCATACTACTTCATGCATCTTCCTTTAATATTTGAAATCTGTATTGTACAATTCTACATGTACTGCTAGGACCTTGATCCTGCACTTTCTCATTAAAAAAGAAAACCAGAAACATCAGTAGCATTTTTTGACATGGTAAAATATGTTTTTTGACGTTACTAATGCTCCTAAGAGTGCAGAGTCAGCATATAAATGGGCTGGTTTTGGTAATTTTGATTGTCAAACATGGCCCCCATGCCAGACAGAGCTTTTGTCTCAGCAATCACAGAAAACTGTGAAACTCCCAAGGCTTTCCAGGCTTCCTAAAAAAATTTAGGCATCGTAAGATCTTCCCAGATAAGTATATGCTTATTAAAGAAAAGATAATCTACACAAAACCAGAGATTATTGCAGTACCTTGACTAGAGTTATGCAATCCTCACTAAAGGGACTTTTCTCTTAACTTCAACTTCATGCATTTTTCAGCAATGGAAAACAATGAGGGAAATGTATTTACTAGCTGTAAGTTGTTAAGAGGAGCTTACAATATTCAGTGTAAATGTCTAACGAAGATCTTATTACGAGGTAAATGCTAATAACCTAAAATGCACTCACAATGCCACTGTGTACTCTGCTTATGTGAGATAATTATAGCAAATGGGAGAATTTTCCAGAAGAGTTGTTTGGCTCATCTCCTCTTAGTACACAGCTGTAATTTTAAAGTCTATGTATCATGGCTTTATTTCACTAGATAAATTAGTAATAAATAAATAAATAAATCCATCACTTATTTGGGTTGTAACCTTAGGAAATCTCTCCTGCCTTTACTTTTCTTCTCTTTTTCATATGCCTTATCAATCTCATTTGATTTCCAAGTCAGGGATTATCTCATGACATATTTTGCTCTCAGCTATGGCTCAGTAAAAAAGACCTTGATCTCATTTAGAGTCTGCTCACTACTGTAATATAAAGTAATGTTAATAAAGAGTTCAAAAGAGCAATACTTCTGTTGCTGTCCTTGAAGACTATCCTGTAGACCAACACTAAAAGGAAGTAGAGTCCAATCAAAGGAAGTTTTCTTTTTTTCATGTAGTATCACAGCCTTTTCTTTCTCTCATGTAGTATCACAGCCTTTTCTTTCTCTGCATAATTCTTATCTGCTCTCAGCTGTTCTTCTCAGTGCTGTCCTGAACACTCCTTATCTACCTCAAAAGTCCACTCATCAAATATTTATAAATTAGATGAATGTTTCATCACCTCTTAAGTTAAATACACAGATTTCCCTTTCTAAACCCTTCTTCTAATCCCCTTCAGCCCCTGGATTTCATTTTGTGGTTTGCCTTTGGCCATCCAGCATTTCGTGCAAAGGTACCCTTTTTCCTACAGACAGCACAAACAAAATATCATCAAGAAAATTTATGGCCCTAAAAAATTGCTTCACAAGACCTGAAATAGCAAAACATTCTTATTAATCCTGAAATGTACCATACTACAGGAAAGTAACATGGATCCCCAGTGACAGACCATAAACCACGCTTCTACCAGTTTTAGTACCTTTCTCAGAAGAATAGCTTCCGTGTTTAAATTTTAAAATAAATGTTAGATATTTAAAGCAAAAGGATTCCTTTTGCCCTTCAGATGCTTAGCTAGTCGTGAGGCACAACAGGAGCTCCTTTCCCAGCACTGACATCCGGCTCTTGTGCTGCTGGTGCCACAACTGATTACACTTTACAGAAAATGAGAACTGCTACCAGCAGGTCCAGGCCTTCCCCCCTTCCCCTCCTTTTAAAGGCTTTGAGTCAAAATGTGATTCACAGTTCCTATATGATTTTTTCCTGGGTAGATATACATTTGAAACAGTATGACAAGCAAAAAATGTTTGCTTTTCTTTTGGGGGCCATGGATACAGCACATATTTTTCAAATAAAATAACTCAGAACACTGTGTTAAGCGATGGACTTTTTTTCACATAGGGCTATTTTTTCAAGGTCAAAATCCGTTGCCAGTGAAATCCAGAGGAGATTCACAATTGATTGCAGTGGCACTGGGATATTGCATTAAAGTCCAGGTTCTTTCCTCAGAACTTAGCTTTCATATATGCAACAAAGTCAGTGGTATGTGTATGGCATTGTATTTTGAAAACTTTCTCATGATTCACAGTATTATTTTTGTAACTCCAAGTTAGAGCTGGAAAAACAAGAAACAAACTGTAGCAGAATCCATTTGCCTGAAATATTTAGTGAAAAATCACAACTTATCTAAAAATCAAAATGAGAAGAAAACCAGCTTTGTTTTCTTATAGGGTCATTTGAGATGGACATAATTTTTTTTCAAATAAATTTCTGCTGAATAGAATGCCATGTTCTAGTACAATTCAGTGTACAATGGCTTCTCATGGATATTATCTCAAGAGTTTTAGAGAATCCAGCTCCAGACAGCTTCACCTGAACTATTTTTATGCTTCTGATAGCTCTAGTGATGGGGAAGGTTATAAAACTAACCCAGTGACTGTCAGAGGTGTTCAGTTGCCCAAACATAAGTGTCTAGGGATGAGATACCCCGGGACATCTGAGATATCCTCACAGTGGTAGCAGACACAACAGAGGGGCCCTGCAACCTCCCGCCTCTATTTGGACAGCTGAATCAAGCCACTTTTCTTTGAAGATAAACTGCTGAAGGAGCTCTGTTCCCAGAATTAATTATGTCTCTGATGGCTCTAAACATTATATAAGGGAGCTTAGGTGCCATAATATCATATGAAGACCTACATATATATGTTCAGGTCATATACCTTGGTTCAGAGCCAAGTTTCCTTTACATGGTTTCAACTGGCACAACTAGAGCTATGATCATTGTCATCCATTGCCAAAAAACTTATTACTTGGTGAAAATTTTGATGCCAAAGCAACGTGGGCTTCTCAGAAGATTAAAATAACCCCAACCCAAAAGAACCAAAAGCCAACAACCCGTTACTTAACAATCACTCCTAAAGGAAAGGGATGTCTACAGTAAGTTTCTTGATACACAACCAAAATCATACCAGACCAGATGAAGTATAGGAATCACTTAATACCTCCCATCTGCCATGCTGAAATCTATGCAGAGGATGATCCTTATCCAGAGCAGGAATAAAGCCTCTCACTTTGACACAGCATGAACTGTAATTCCAAAGACTTCTAAGTATTAGCAGATAATCTGATGCTAAAATAATTACTATTAATCTTCTAGTTGATATATAGAGGCTGCAATGTGTAAGAAATTATTACCTTTCTGAGCTTGAGACTGTAGTGTAAATAGCTTTTTAAAAAAATAAACTTCCATTATTGCAGTTCAGAAACAACTGACTGGCTTTAGTGAACTCTAATTCAAAGATTTTGGTTCCATACACCAATTAAAGCCTGTTTGGAAACATGGTGTTTTATCAATACAAAAGTACTAGATTAAAATCAATACTGTAACTGATGTTATTTTTCAAGAGGAGAGGCATGTATTTTATCTATTACATAATGGAGATTAACTAGCTACAGACCTTAACAACAATGAGACCAGAGATCATTGACATGCAGCAACACCAAGTCATGATTCAATCTCACACAGCTATAGCAGATTCAAATAAATGCAGATGACAGAAGGATCTTGAGACAGAAAAACCTTCCATGGAGTTTTACATGGTGGCTATTTCTCAGTCTTCATGCCAGAGTCAGCTTTCATGGTGTGTTACACTAGCGTGTAACACGAAATGTAGAGACACAGTTGAGTGAAGGTAAAGAAGAAGCAAACTTTATTTTGGTTTTCATATTATATAGAGTTTTGGGAAAGACTACCGATTGGAAGGTGAAGTTACATCTTCTCTAACTACACTGGTTAATGACAAAGTTTATCAAACCTTTCTCCTTTCAGAAGAATGAAAAACAAAAAAAACAATTAGAAAAACATGTGCATGTTTACAAAAGTACAGTGTGAGAAACTCTATTACAAGAAAGAAAACATCAGAAGGCTGAAAAATGGGAGTGACAATGATGCTCTGTGTTCTTGATCCTGCAATGTGCTGAGAAATCTGAAATGATGCCTAATCAAAGGCAGCTAGAAGTGTTTAGATTTTCATCTGCTTCTGACTCACCTGCACAGAGTATTGGGAAGAAGGGCATAATAAAAAGTGCTGGCCAGGTTGATGCATGAGCAATGTCTTCTTCAGTAAAGTAGAAACCTGGCAGTTATACACAACAGACAAAGAGCCCTTCTGATGAGAAAAAACACTGACTAATGTTTTACTAAAGCAGCTACTCTTCTTCAACCCACTAAATTCCCCATCTCTGAGATTATAAAACAGTATTCTGTCTGGGGCACAGCAAGACAACTTAAATGTTTAGAATTTAGGGTTTGTGAAATAACAGTGGGCTTCTACTATCCCTTGTGTTGGTGATTTTCAGTATTTTATAACTTTACTTACACATTTTAGCACCACATCAATAGATAAAACTGATGTGCTCATTACTTGGGGCTCAATCAGGGACTGTACACTTAGGAAGAAAATACTTCTGAGATTTTGTGATCTTGATTGTGTTTTGAGTGTCTGAAGTGGAGCATTTCAAGGAGGCACAAAAAGGAAATGTATAATGAATGATGCTCTGAAAATTTCATGACATTTGTTTTCTGATGGAGAAAACCAGTTAACTTATGACTCTGTCTGGTCTGACACCACATGTCTAAAGCCACTTTAATGCAATCAGTGAAGCTTTAAACTGTGGAAAAACACAGTCTTAAAATTGGACCCATTTTGATTAAATGATCTTTAAAATCAGATTTAACTGCATATATCTCTATAGTGTTTTCTGTGTCTTAATTTTATCAGTAAATTAATACTGATCACAAGCCTATTCTGATTAAAAATAAAAACATATTCAGATGCCAAGACTATGTGAAATGACACCAGCTACAGGTGTTATTAATGGAAGCCAGTGCTGCTGAATACTCAGCTAAGACAAAAAATCAAAGTATAATGTGTTGTTCTTTCAGGCTTTCATGCAATGGAGGCTATTACAAGCACTCCTTCACTTTTATCAGATAATTTACAGGGGAAAAATTGGGTATTAGGAAACAGTTAAAAATATGGAAAATGAGATAATGAATAGAAAGCTCTAAAGCTTTTTGAAACCAGAGTTTCTGTAAAATCTCTTGACCTCAACAGGCTTGTAAATATGCTGAGGTTTAATCATCTCACCAGAAAAGGAGTGCAGGCAGGGTAACTCAGCTGCTCCTTTACTTGTAATGGCTATGGGGGCCATGCATCAGGCTTAGGGTGCAGCATCTGCTCTGAAGTCTTCACTTACTAAAGGTTTGGTTCCATCTCATTTTATTAAAATGGGTAAGGCCTTAGCCAATGTCTGTGCAAGAAATGGGCAAGAGTTAGAGAACAGGCTGAAACTCATTTGAGTATATTGGGAGAAGCAGAGAAAATGGTGATGCAATCCTAGACTGATTTAAAGCTTGTGGCCCATAAACTAAGGAGGATGAAAAGCATCCTCCTAAGCAGGGATGGCCTTAGCACAGGCTGGTCCAAGGTCTGAGTCCATTTTGCTATTTTGGCATAGGTAGCACTAAAGTACTCATTCTAGATGTGACTTGCCTTGTCTATTTGAACCTTGACCACCTTCAAATTAGACTAACAAACCATGTGGCTCCGTGGTGCAGGAAAAACCAGCCCCAGTGCCTTCCTTGCAAAGCCAGTGCTTATCTGCCTCGTGGTCTCCAAACTGTTCCCAAGGTGTGGAGCTGAGAGCTGTGCCTTTGGATAGCACAGAACACACCTGTCTGAAGAACACTTTATTTGCTTCGGGTGTAGCTACAGGGGAAAATGAGCTGAGTGACTGATTGCCTCTTGTTTTAAAGGAAAGGGCACCTCCAGAAGGGCATTTCCCACGAAGCGTGGAACTGATTTCACAGAGCTGCTACAAGACCTTCTCATGCATGCAGAGGTTATTGATCTGGCAACTCTGGGGGAAATCTTACAGATTTGGTCAGAAAGAGAGGCAAAGTGAGTTTTTTCTGTTGATTTTCCTTATTGGTTGGATGTCTGAAGCCTTTACTTATGCCTAGGGGCTTTTTTTGTTTGTTTGAGTCTGTGTAAACAATTGTAATTACAAATCTATTAAATTAAAGTCCACAGAGGTTTTGTATTGATATTTTTATTGCTGTTTAAATCAAAAAAATGCAGGTCTGTGTCATTTTTTCAACTGCACAGATGAGTTTAAAATCCAGATATGTTCCAATAATGATTATTTTTACTTTCTGTAATGAAGTAGGATTACTGAGGTGAGACTTCAAGGAAGAACATTGCAGACCACAACACTGAAGATGTGGTTTTTACTTTCAGAAAAATTTAGAGTTTAATTAAAGGCTTTAAAGAGGGACTTGATCAGTCTTTTATTTCAATACATGCATAAGAAACAGGAACATGAAAGTCTATTTGAAGACAGAAAAGCACATCGGGTTTTTTACCAAATACAGTCTCAGCCTTCCTGCTTCCTCAGTTCTCCACCTAATTATCACAAATTTCAGGGAAAAAAAATATGGATTTACTTGTCCTGATACAGATTCAGAAATTTATCATTAGGTCTACAAGCATCCAAAATATTTTCATGTTAAATTAAATTAACATGTGTTACATGCTAATTGCACAAGTATCTATTTTTTCACCACAACATTGATCAGAAGATGGTTTCTCTTGTTCAAATTTTCCTGTCTCTGTGTTTCACAGTTTTATCTGTTGTGACAGATGAGCTTTGAGTTTCAAGTGGAAGGTGATAATGTGCTAGTCACATCATCCCATTTGATTAGTTATTTCATAAAACTATTTTGATGACTAATCACTTTTACCATGTCAAAATGAATCCTACTCTGTTTGAAAGGTACTGTACAGACACAGTAGTAATGGATTAAAATTACATGTGGATAATTACTTTAAAATTTTTAGAATGCAGAAACATTAGTCCTCTATACAATTTGTAAACACATATGCCTCTGCATAGCAATAAGGGAACAAGACTGACTCCTGGAGTGTAGTTGCTTGATGACACATATTGTATTATTCTTTTCAGAAACCAATGTAATGCTCTGTCTTACAGTCAATTAGGTTTTATATACCCTTACACTTCTAATTGGAAGTCTGTTCCCAATTCCCGTTTCTCTCATGGTTAAAAATCTCCTCATATCCAGCCTAATTGCATCCATAGCTAGTTTGTATGCATTTATTCTTGTGTCAGCACTGTCCTTTACCATAAATAGTTTTTCTCCTTCCTGATGCTTACCCATCAAGGATCTTTATAGAGCAATCATATCCTCTCTCTGAGACTTCATCTGATGGACTTAACAAGCAAAGCTTTTTTAGTAACTTTTTTATGAAAAGCCTCTCCATTCTACTGATCCTCTCAGTAACTGTTATATTTCTGATCCAGATTTTGATTTAACTTCTTTAAAAATAATATTATAGATGGGTTTTTCTCCAGCATCTTGAATAATCCTTAATGATTTTATGATTTACCTGTTACATCTCAATATTGCATTTGACTTTATGGTGTTTCAAGCATTGATTGGTGCATGCCAGCCACTGCTGCTCCCAAGACTTTCTCTACCTACTGGTTTGTACGTGTACACTTTTGTGTTTTCTAAAATCACTAGCACTCCTGCAGTGAAGAAGTTTAGAAATAAATTCAGAATATCTGTTATTCTGCAGCGTATCTCTCTCTGCACTTGATTTATGGATAATTCAACTTTATGTCAATCTGAATAGTGGGACTTCAGAAAAATATTATTTCATGGTTTTGTTCAAGAGATTAAAGGCTTAAAGGTCCTGAACTTTGTTGAGATGATTTCAGAGTTTGTTAGCAATGATCAACCAAGGTCCAAGTTTTTAAAACAAGTCATAAAGACCTTATAACTATCAGTACAGACTTTAAAGATATAATTACAGACCTTGTCGATGAATTCTCAAAACCTCAGGTAAGTCCCATAGAGTAGGAATGTGGAGTTCAAGCTGAAAAATCTACCTGGTGTTTTGGGTACAGCAGACGGACATTGACAAATTAAATAATGAGGCAACACCACCTCTGTCTTGGAGAAAGCAAATTAAAAATTTGTTGTGTAATGGAAAAAAAATTAGAAATACTGTCAGGCATCAAACTGTCATTAAACTCCATAACATGTGAATCTGGCCACTTTAGACAGATGTAAAAATGCAAATTTCAAAACTTAAGCAGACGGACTAAGTATAAAGAATAAGTCAGAGAGATAAAATCATGCACTCTTCTGTTTTCTTCTCTTTTTTTCCTTTTTATTTCCTCTTACGTTGTATGAGAACACTGCAACCGGAAAAATAGTTTTGCCAGAAAACATTTTTGCTGAGAAACTGGGATAGATCTGACATACCTTTACAGTCTAAAATATAATTTGTCCTTGATTTAAGAAATCTGACTCAGAACAGAACAAAATTATGAGCCAAGGCAATTCTTACAATTACAAGTGATTGCTTTTGCAGTGAACCTCTTCACTGCAGGCAGTTACTTCAAGAGCTTTGTCAGTCTGAATGAGTTTGCCAGCAGCTGTCACACATCCTTAGCCAATTTTTCCTTGTCACATACTAAAGAACCAGAATGACTGTCCTTAGCTGTTATGAAAACCACTTGGATTCCTTGGAATACTTTTAAGTGAAATTTCTGTGGTATTTCTTGAACTTATTCAGGATGGCAGCCTGGCTCTCTGGGACAGTCTGTTGGTACTCATGACAAGTGCAGTGCAGATGCATTTTCCTGCAGAATCTTGCCAAGTAGTGTGGCTGTGCTGGATCAAAGTGTGAGAACCTCTAGGAAGAAGGATGGCCTTGGGGAATTCTTCTGCCCTACACCCTCTGTGTGACCATGGTCAAACCAGTCTGTCAAGCAGAGCTGGAAGTGATGATACTTCAGCACTTTGTGTGGAAAATGCAACCATGAATGATGGTGGGATGTTTGGATGGGGCTCTTAGAGGGGAGAACTTTGCTCATGCCTAGATGCCAATCATTACCATTACCCATGGTAAAAGGGGAAGTACCTTGGGGCTTCAGGAATTAGAACTGCTCTTGCTCTTGCACACAAGCAGGGAAGGTCATAACTGTCCAAGCCTACCAGACAGAAACTCAAGCACCTAAGACATGTTCATAGGTATTTCTGTCTTCACTTGCATTGTGAGTCTGATTAATAGTTTGTCGGGGTTTTGAATTCTTTTGATATATTTAAAATGCTAGAACTGGCTATTAGCATAGTGTTATACCAAACCAAAACTAGAGCCTTTTCTCACTTTATGAAATGCTACTTCTAAAAAACACCTCATGGTGGTGTAAGAGTATCTACACTAACTAACTAACTAAGCATGTAAAGTCCTTTAATCTTCAGACAATCTAACAGCTGTTTGCTTGTGACACCTGTGAAAATCTCAGTCCTAATCATATCTGCTTACCCATTACACTTTTTGGGTTATATGTCAGATACTCCACATGGCTGTACTGTGGTCAATGAATTATAAGCTGAAAAAAATTTGAGGTGAAGGTCATGGCAAACCCCATATTTTTTCCTGTATGCTTTCCCTAGTGAACTTCAAACGTAGCAGCTTCTGNAAGAGAAAAATAAACAAGAACCTGAAGACAGAGAATCAGTGAGTCCTGCTTGTTTTTCATCCCTGGCAAAGAACTCATGGGAGGGAACCTCCTTCAAGGGCCATGGGGTAGGTTCCCAGCAGTGTGTGGGGAAACAGCAAAACCTCCCACACTGAGGAAAAGGGTGCTCAGTCAGAAGTGCTGAGCTCTGTGCACAATGTGCTACATGCTCAGTTAATCATGAATCTGAGCCCATCCCAAGATCACCATGACTGTGCACTGCAAGGCTGACTGAGTCCAGTGTTCCTGAAGATGCTCTGTGGACAGATAAGCCACAGGCAGACACATCCATGAGAAGCCACCTGAAACTGGTAACTGATAAGCATAGTATAGATCTTTTGTTCATAAGCTTCCATAACATTCTGCTTTTGCCAGTCTCCTAAGTGGAACAGAAATACGTATCACACGTATCAAAACAAGAAATTACCACAATAAATCCAAGGGAAGTGTCCCTCATAAAAGTATTAGGTCACAGAATGCAATTTAAGTGGTGGTCTATCTTTTTCCACCTAGAAGTGTGGACGGGTAATGGGATTTGAAACTGAGCACTCTTTTGCTCAGACTCACTCTACCTCACTCTACTTCATTGCTGACCTAATCATAAATTCATGACTGCTGTAAAAAACTCAGGCTGTGAGCTTTATTGACCCAAGCATGACACCCAGCAATTCAGGAGAGACCAATCTAAACATCTCGTTTCATTTTCTTTCATGAAGCCAAGAGCCCATATCACTTTCAAGTTCATTTCAGCTTTCTTGTGTGCTTCAGCAGAAAACAACCCCCCTATGGACACTTTTGGTCCACTAAAATTATATGAAATTTATCTAGGCTAAATTTCACAAAGTTTCTAAGGGCAGAAAACATCAGAATTAGCCATACTAACTAGAACTCATAGAGAAATGAACCATGCTGAGGAAAAAGAATAAAATTTATATATAAAAGTGTGTAATATCTAGGTTATTGTATCCTTTAAATAGGATACTCCTTGAAAAGAATAAAGAACTGTACAGAGCTTCTCAGAGGCAGGGATTCAGCAAGTACCCTGTCTGGTTGTATAACACCACAGGGAGTGAAACAATTAAAAATCTTAAGATATTCAAAATCAGGCTAACACAGAATGAATCAAAGGACAGGGTTGGGAACAGGAGTTTCTAAATATATATACATCCATATATATGTGTATATATATATAATTTGGAATTTCCTTTCTTTTATTTGGAAAATCCCATAGATATTCTTTCACTCAAGCTTTCAGTTAGTAAATCAATTTTACTGGAAATATATTCAGTTTCCCAGAAAAAAATAACTGTACATTTCTTCTATGACTGAAGCACCAAAAAAATTGACTAAGAAGGACTTTTCCCACTGCATATGGTAAAATCAACTTGTATCTGTAAAAATTATTGCCTTTGTTTTGTTTGAGACATGGACACTCTAAAAGTTATTATTAGCTTGGGTTGAACATTTGTTAGTTAAAAGGCACTAAACCTGGGTAAGTTGTTTAATTCACTTTCAAACTGAAAATAGTGAAAGAAAATTTGTAAACACTTGAATTTTGAATAAAGATGCTCAATCATGGATTTATAGCTTTCATTTTCTTTAAAATCATGTTTTTAATTTGGATTAATGGCCCTGAGAGTCTTCACACAAAGAAACCCTGAGTCTGTATGACTTACTCTAAATTCAGGTTTTTTCCAAAGTGTGAAGCTGTGGTAAAATGGACAGATGTTTTTTTAAAAGGTGATATATAAATCCAAAAATTTGTCATATGCATACAGATATAGATAATAAAAAAGAAATAGTAGCTGAACACATCAGGATCTTTTTGTGAATCACGAGATCAAATCAATAAATTTTAATGCGTTTGTTAGGAGAATCCCTTTCAGATGAGAAGCAGGGAAAACTCAGGGAGGGCTTGACCAGGCAACAGAGGAATGATAGGTTCGGGGAGCATGGTTGTTTTTCAATCAGCTATTTAGGTGAGATACCATTTGTTTTCTTCCTACCCCAGAGATGTTTTTGCTCAGAATAAGCTTCTTATTTCAGGTCATGTAAGAACTTGAGAAAATTCCTTCACACTGCTATGCAGACCAGGATTTCCATGGAACACAGCAGCAGATACTGGCCCAAAATACCTGTCACATTTTCTGTCAGTGCCAGAGTGCACACATAGAGCAGAGGGACAGTGGAGCCACAACCAGCACCAAAGAAGGCTTCAGGCATCTGCTCTTAGAGTAACATCAACCACTTCAGAAGATCTGCTCTTTATTGTTCCTCAGTACAACCTTTTAACTCTTCATCTTACATGCATTCCACCTGTGTGTCCTCTCTACCCTTGTGTGGTTGGTCAGTGCCCCTCAGCACTCCATGTCTCGTCACCTTCAATACTAATTACCTGTCCCACACAGGTGTAGCCCATTAGGGATGAGGCTCAGCCACAGCCCCACTCCCAATTCCCACAAGCTGTGTGTCTACAACACACACGTGGGCCCTGGGGCTCTGCCCAGAGCCTAGGACCCCATTCCAGCCCTGGGACCATCAGTCTCAGCCTCACCTCAGCCCTGTCCCTCCTGTCCATAGGCTGAGTCCCACCCCCAGCCCACGTCCCATCCCCAGGGCTGGAGCTGCCCAGGAGCCCCCAGCCAGCTCTGGGAGCTCCTGCCCCTCATCCCTGGCACACCAGACCAAGAGGGGATGGGAATGATCCAGGCAGCCACGAGTAACAAGCTGGCAGCAGCAGAGGAGTAAATCACAGCCCTTCAGGAGATTCAATAACTTGTCGAGTAAAAGGGTAACAGGGATTCTCTTGGATTGCTAACAGGACAAAGCAGGTACCAGCTCTTCTTTATTTGGAGAGCAGCAGCTGAAGCTGACTCATACAAAATGTTAAATCTTATACTGACCTGCTCTACCCTCTATTACAATTACTGTGTCTCTACTTGGAGACTTATGTTCTCCATACAATATGTTCAGCTCATCAAAGTGATGTATGCACACAAGCCTCTGTATTCATGCTGGCTCTCAGGAATGCATATATATATATATATAAATGAATTCTTGAAATAATATAGATATAAATATACACATAGATAGGGCAAAAAGCTCCATGAAATATCTATATGTGAAGTCAGATTTTCTTTTAAGCATACAATTCAGTCTTGATAATTGCTCACACCAATGCTGCCTGGAATATGGTATGAGCTTTAGCAAAGATGTAGATGTCCAGAAAATTCAGATCTATGCATGTATATTTTATATTTGTACTATGCAGAGGGAAATATTTCTTTGTGAATATTTAAAATAATCCATTGGAAGGTCATCAGTTAATATTTAGGCAAGGAAGCCAAAAGTGAAAAGTCATTTTTGCTTAATGTCAACCTCTCTCACTGAAAAAGAACATTTAAAATAATGCAATTAAAACTAATATCAAATTATCAGTAACATTTTTTAAATGTGGCATTTCAAATACTTTTATTTTAGGTAAAATTCTTGATGTTTTCAGATCCATAAACACCCCTAGAAAAAAACCACTTTGGTTACACTTACATTACATTTGGTAACCACTTACCTTACATTTTCAATTAATGTATGAAATATTTCTAAGTCCCAAAAAATCATTCATAACAGGGATTTCATTCTTAGCAGGGATTTTAATAACTACTGCCCAACCAGCAGAGCACTACCATGATGTTTCACAAATCTCTCCATGCTCCCCAGAAGAACATGTTGCAAACCTGCCCTCAATGACCTTTCATAAGCAAGTGATTGGCTTTTTTTTTTCTTTCTTTTACCACCCTACACATCATGCTTTGCCAGTCAAAGCCTGAACTGAATTCATCATCACATTGACAGATTGTCACAATTCTGACTTGATTCTACATGTTCACATTAAATTCATCTGTCTCTGCAAAAGGATTGAGACCATTGTTTTATAGACAAATGTGTCCAATTGATCAATAATATACTTCCAGGCTATGGAAAGCATTTACTTGCTCTCAGTGAATGCCAAAATTCCCTGTCTAATTCAATATGCCAGCAAATGAGGACACATTAAATTGCTTTCCTGTATGTATATGTCTATTGACAAGAGATTTCACACTAATCTCCTTTATACCACAGAACTATTTTAATGGTTGAATGCTTCAGCCTTTGTCTCCACTGGGTAGTAGAGGTAATCAGGCTTTCTCTTCCATAATTTCTCTTCCCTGCCTGCAGATGTACACAGAACATTTCCTCCATAAGCTTAATAGAAAAACTTTACATTTTGGAAGAAAATGCATGCACTAACAAGCAGAAAGCTCTGCAAAGTTGGTGCTCAGGCCTGGAATCCTTCATCTCATCCAGCACCATCACACACTTTCTACGATGCCAGAACATAGTTTTAACACCTTTCTTGTTTGTCAGACATAATCTAAGGTATGTTTTCTTGGTTCAAGACCTTGTTAGGGATCCCATTAGTTTTATTTACATGACACAGGTAGGTTAGAGACATTATTCTGACAATGTGATCCAGACCACTGTCAACAGTTGTATGTATATCACATCAGGCATTGAGAGCCTCACAGGAGCTTTAATCTTTCTGCCATACATCAGGGCCCCTCAGCAGGCAGGGCAAAGCTGAGTCGTGCCATAGTTCACTGCCACCCCAGCCCAAACAGAAGCAATTTATCCAAGTCATACATGATTTCCCTGGCACAGAAGAGTGTTCCAGTGTCTCCTCCACCACACCAGTTCCAGGACAACACCTTCATTACAGATTTGGCCAACATTTTACCAGGCTGATGTGTAAGTCAAATCAGACAGGACTATCTATGAAGGATATATCTATAATATTATCAATATGCTATATATGGCATGGATTTTATAAATATATCATATATATTATTTTTTCCAGATTCAAGGATGCCTAAGTATATTTAAAAAAAAAAAAAAAAGACACAAAAAAACTGTAACACATTCACACAAATAAAACAACACCAAACAACTCATTGAAATAGTCATAGGGCAGAGTCAATCATAGGTCCATGGTCATCAAAATGCCACCCTGGCATCTAATTCATTATCCCATTCTACAGAAAATAGAACAATAATTCCTTGCTACCCATACACAATATTTGCTGCAGTATATTTCCAGGGTCAGATGAAATATTTTTGGTGCTTTTAACTGTTAGTTAAAATTTTGATTTATATTTGCTTTCTCATGTAAAGAATAATAATGTAATTTTATGATCAGAAGTATTAGAAATTTTATGTTAGCAGGTAGGTGGTAGTGGATATTCTTTTGAAAGAAAAGAAATACCTTATGGCTTTTGAATGACAGCCCTCCAACTTGTGAAGTAATGTAATTCAGGCAATATCTCTTTGTGCTGCCATGACTCTGAACAGGTTCCTATCTGCATCATGTGTGCTGATAAGATAGTCAAATACCACAGGTCTGTGATTTGTAAACATCTGAATCAAGGGCATTGCTACATTCCCTGATCATTCATGCAGTGGAGTGCAGCAAAATGGAACAGAAAAGCTCTTTGGAGCTCTAACTGCAATGCCCAGAGTTCAATAAATTAGCTGAGTCTGGGGAAAGGTTAAAAGAAACAAGCTGGTTTGATTCAAGTTATAATTATTTTTCTTGTATCATTTTTGGCATTCTCAAAGCTTGTTTATGCCCTAGAAAGGCATGTACTTCTGCCAGCTCCATGCAAATTATTACTCTATGCATGACCTTGTCAGGCAGCCACATTGAACATTTCATTGTCTATGGGAAAACTCTGCCTTAATTCAGCCAAATAATTATCACAAAAGTGGTGCAGTGAAAAAGTAAAATCCCTGGGTCTAATGCTGCAATACTCCAATTCTTTTAGTGATTTGCAAGACATACAAAATGGAAATAAGGTAGTCAAGTGAAAATAGTAGCAATTTCCATTCATGTAACTGATAAAACAAAAGCTCAAGGCAACAGGGTCCATGTAAATTTTTATTTCAATCATGAGACTACAAACTGCATCTCAAAAGGGACGTCTGAATTGACATTAAACATGTGGCTGCAGTTCTTGCTACCACATTATGCTCACATGGAATTTGCCACTGTCTTCCCAGTTCTGAAAATTTGTCTGAAAGGTAGATTTGTGTGTCTCAGTAAGAGCTTTCTCTTCATTTGGCAATTGTCCCTTCCACTGTGACATGAAGCAGTACCAGAGGATCCCCAGCTTCTCTCATGGTTTTGGCATAAACTTTGCAATGATGCCCTGTTTGGATTTATTACCCCCAAAGAAGGAAAATTGCTTCAGATTCAGCCTCTTTTCCTGAGTTCATTTCAGAATACCAGGTCAAGTTTCATGTCAAAAGAAGGGATTTTTTCAACAAGTGGAAAAGCTCATCTCTTCATTATAAATTGAAAATTTTAAAGGAAGCATTGGTGCCTGGGGAGCAATTCACTGCCTGAACATTGGTACCTGGTAATGAGGGCTTTGGCATGTGGTTTTCTAGTTTTATTTTTTTTCCTTTAATAAAAGAAGTCATAAATGACACATTAATGCAAGATATATGAGATGTAGATCAAATCTGCTCCTTTTTTTGTGCATATAAGCACCCTTAACTTTCAGAATCTCTGTTTTGTGCACACCCAAGCTGTGTCTCATGTAGTGAGATCAGGTGACTAGTGTAGCTATGGAATAGGGCTCAGGGAATCTGCCAAGTCCTCCACTCTGGGTCATTACTGACACCCTTAGCTCTCTGTGCTTGGCAGCTACACTGCCTTTAACAGCAAAGCTGACTAAAGCTAATTTCTGGAGTTCTACCTGACCTGCTGTGGCACTTGGAGCTGCAGAATGAATGTTCTGGTAGAAGACAAAGCCCCCATGAGAAGAGCTACCAGTGGGACCCAATGCACTGCACCCCCCAATGCCACAGCATCCAGTACTTTAAGGCGTACAAAAAGGTCACTGATGTCTCCTTTACCTTGGGTCTTAACCCTAAAAAGCCTCCACTTTGCCCTCCAGAACCATGGCTTTCATACAATTTTAAAGTAGCACAGAATAAGCAACTTTTCACCCTGAAATAAGAGTTCTGAGGACCTTAGGTTTACCAGAATGAATTAAGTGGGGCAGAAAAAACACTGTAATCAATGTTCATTTTAGGCTCATTTAATTTTGCTTTTTATTTCTGGGTTTCAAAATTGGATGAATAATCTTCTTCATGAACATTTAAATTGCACTGTAAATTTGATAGCGTATATCTTTGCAGAAGTGCTAAATGTTACAATATTTAATTTGATTCTGCTGGTTTAGGATAAAATTTATATTCATTACACACAGATTGTCTAGCTTAGTTTTTACATAGATATATATTTTTCAGCCCGGCCCTAGGAAAAATAAAAAGTGTGTCATTTCAGATTTTCCTTTAATCATTAATTTAAAGAACAACATTTTCTTTGACAATAAACTTTAAAATTACATTTCTTGCTTTTAGGTTTTAAGATCTCATAAGAAATAAATGTAAGGATGAACCCGTTATTTAAATATTCCTCATGAAAACCACTGTTTGTATCTTTGAAGTCCTGGGACATTTATTGATTGAAAAGTCTCCCAAAGCCAGGCATTTCAAGGAAGACAAAATTCAAATGATATCTTTTAAGTCTTGCAGCCACATATCCCCAGTGTTTTCATCTGTTCAAATCTGTTTTTCATGTAAACCAACAAGGTCATCCTTTGTTTGGTTAAGTAAACATAAATAAAATTAACAATTGTATAATACCTGCCTGTACTCACATCAGATATTTTTTGGCTTTTTAAACCATAGAATTAAGCCTCAAACAACGATGTTACTGGCTAGAATTTCAAGTCAGAAGTGTTTTGCATTACCATGTGGCTGAGCTCTTTCTGTCATGTAATACTCCCAGTTTAACTGAACCTCTTTCAAGGGCTGCATGCAGACATTGCTGGTGGCATTATGTGGGAAATTGCCCTCAGTCATGGAGAAAAAAAGCAAAATACAGCCTTTAACTGCCTTCCCTCCCCTGCAAAATAATATTTTTAAAAAACGAGAGTAATCACAGCACCATTTTGGAGGACATGCAGCACAGCAGTAAGACTCATGTATGGTCTCACTGCTTACTAGGCAGCACAGAAAACCTCTGATACTGAAGCTCATTCCCAGGCCCAAAAGAAACCTCGCATTTATTATTAGGGACACAGAAGCAAATAATATGTGAAAAATAGATGTTCAAAATGTTTGTGGAGAAAGAACCAATGATTATGTTTGAGTACAACATATTCTTATAAACGAAGTCACAGAGTGAGATGAAAATTGCAGTGCACATCTCAGCAGTCCTGTGCTCTTTTACATCTCCAGGTCTAAGCTACTGTTTATTTGAACAGAAAAACCTCTTTCATAAGACAGGTTTTTATCCCCTCAGGCTTTCAATGCAACTGTTCTCCAAGAAGCTCTCATCTGATTTTTGATCCAAATTACATCACATTATTCATGAAATTGTAATATAATCTTCTAATCAATTCAACAGCAAGGGAAAACCAGTTAGAAAAACCCACACTGAGCAGGTTTCCAGACTTAAAGAATTAAAGAATTTATGTTTTTCCACTTGAATTTATGCCTTTGAGAACCTGGGTTAAAACGATTAAGTCATCTTTTGCCAGTGCAGATTGCACTTTTAAAGTAAAAATAAGATGAAAAGTTCATTTACTACAATTTTAGACCAGGTATAGAATTTTGAAAAAATATTTCTGCAAAGGAAAGATCAGAGTTTTTAAGCATTAGGGAAATGCAGAAATTACAGAGAATTACTAAAGTGTCTGGAAACATGATGAAATCAGAGTAAAGAATGCAGGAGTGTTGCTTCTTTCAGTAATTTGACTTCTGCAGCATAATTTTGATGGTGATCACCAAGGTAAGTGTGATACTGAGTTGTATGAGGTTGGATCATGCTTTAATTTCATTGTCTATTTGCTGCTCCACAGTGAATATTTCCTATACTTTATGGTCTTCCTAACTTCTTGATACTGTGAAAACAACGTCTCACAGTTTTCAGGAAAAAGTCCTTGGTCATCTAAATGTGCCATGGTCTTGAGGAAATGTTGGCATGCACCAGGCTGTAGGGGTGATGCTAGGGCTGTTTCCCTGTAGGTTGCATATTCTGGGTGACCTAGCATGAGGTCCTACACCTGCCTGAAGACCTGAGGTCCACCACTGTGCATCCCACAGCCATGTGCTCCCTTTCCAAGCCCTGCACACCCCAGCAAGGACCTCTGAGAGTGCAAATGTGCTCTGAGTGTGTGTTTTCTGCTCCAGCCTTCTCACATGACAAGATCATTGAGACCAAAGCACAAAGGAAGGGTGAAGGTATGAGTGAATCTTAACAATCTCTACAAAACCAGAGAATTCAGCTTTCTCATTCACTAGTCTGTTCACAGTGTAGCCTCACATAAAAGTGACAGGTGGAAAGAATCAATGACTAAGGAAGGACTACAAACGGGTTCTTCCAAAGGCAGAGCCCACATCACCATCTCAGTTATGAAGGCAGAGTCAGAGAGGTGGGCTGACACACACCAGCCCCTCTGTATCCCTTGTCTCAGCATGCACTCCCTGTCACTCCCACACAAGCAGAGCTGCACGAGCTGTTTGGCACTGCTGACCAGCCAGCACAGCTCTAGCAGACACCTGGCCAGTGCATTTGGAAGTCCCTGATGGTGCCAATGCAGTATTAGAGGATCCCTGAGTGATCAGGGATGCACTGGTTTTGGCTGGGATATAGCTAATTTTCTTCATAGTAGCCTGCATGGGGCTGTCATGAAAACAGTATGGATGACACAGTAATTTTTGCTGAGCAGGGCTTACACAGAGCCAAGGCCTTTTCAGCTGCTCACCTCACCTCACTAGCCAGGAGGCTGGGGGTGCACAAGGAGTTGGGAGGGGACAGAGCCAGGACAGCTGACCTCAACTGACCAAGGGATATTCCACACCATACAGTGCTGTGCTCAGCAACAAAAGTTGAGGAAAGAAGGACAAAGCAGGGGGCATTCAAAATTACAGTGTTTGTATTCCCAACTAACCATCAAGCAAGATGGAGCCCTGTTTTCCTGGAGATGGCTGAACACCTGCCTGTCCTTGAGATGTTGTGAATTAAGTCCTTGTTGTACCTTGCCTGCACACACTGCTTTTGCTTTACCTATCAGACACACAAGTTTACTAACTTTTGCCCTTTGATTCCCTCCCTCATCCTACTGTGGGGGGAGTGACCAATGAGCTGCCTGTTGGGTTTAAACCACAACAAGGGATTAATCATATAATAATCCTGTATTTAATCCCATTGCTCAGCCTGAATGTATAAAGCAATGTCACACTGAAAGGGAGCACAATGGTTTTATGGGTCACATCCTTTAACACTGGATTTCAGGACACATTTTCACCTCCTAGCTTACTAAGAGATTGTGAAGGACTCAAAGGTCAGAACCCTTCAAATTTCATGGTATTTGTGCAGCTGTCCAGATCAAGAGAATATAAATCATATTTCAGTCAATTTTTTAAAATTTTATATATATGAAAAGATGCACAGTTTTACTTAGTGAATGTTAGAATGTAACTCAGAACATTTGGTTATTCAGCTTCTGCCTAGGCACGTTTCATCACAGCCCAACCATTTCTGAAACTCCACAGGGATTAAAGAATATAAGAGATAAAGGGCCCATTAAAACACCACAGTCCTTATAAATTCTTGTCATGTCAATTTTTCAGCAGGAAAGGATGACAGAAGCATGAAAAAGCATCCTAACAGAGTACAGAGTCCATCAGTGTCCTTAAAAGAGACATGAGCCTAGCAGTCTTCCAGTATTGTTGTCTTTGCAGGGTGGATAAGAAAGAGCTAGAGGTTGCAATGTACAATGAAGATTAAAAGCACTTTTCCTGTAGAGAGGAGCTCATCTGACATCTATTTAAAGATAATGATAGCAGTCTATTAAAGGCAGGTGAAACAAAGGGACAAAAGAAAATGTGTCTAAATAAAAAATAATGGTCATGGAGCTTAAAGGACTCAAAAATAAACACACATCAGGTCACTAACCAGTAAACAGTAGAATCTTAAGGGCCATTTATCACAGAACTGAACAGATATACATAAAAAGAACAATGTTCTTCACCTCAAAGAGTAAATCAAAAACCTGCTTTTAACCAGCAACAGCTCAAGAGAGGGGAACAAAGAAGCTCTTTTGATTCACTCATGACATTGCAGACATAATGGCATCACCTCTCAAGACAGTGAAGGATAAGTCTGAAGTTCTTTCTTAGGATTTTTTTTCAATTTATTTAAAACCTAAATTAATTGAAGGAAGATAGGCTGTTCAGAACTTGTGTTGTATGCTGGGGGGTGAATGACAGCTCCATCCAGCTGAATTGGTATGTCTTAAATGGTCTGTAAAAACCTCAACAGTGTTTCCAACCAATCTGGTCGCCATGAAGTATAAGACTCGTTTCACAAGTTTTTTAATTTTCCTCGTTCAGGCTGAGCTAAGAAGATATGAAGATACAAATACAGATTTCTGCCAGACTGCAGTTCACAGAACAGATTCACAGCTTTTATACATGGTTGCATCTTGCTAAACTCCACAGAGACATGCAGATTCAGAGATGAGTATCTTGTCCGTCAAGCAAGTAATGCTGTTGTATGTGTGGAAAGGAACAGTTTATTTTAGGACTAGAAAAGAAAACTATTTTATGCAAGACTGCACTAGCCTTGCAGAGCCTGGTTTGCAACAAAATTTTTACAGAGAAAGTGGATTGAGTTCACCTACTTGGAACTTGTAAATAAGGTATTGCTTCACAGATGGGACCAAATTTCCTCAACAACTCAGAGTAGAACTTTTCTGTCTCAAATATCTTCCAGAGCCTTTAAACTGCTGGCACAGATGCCACTTATATATGTTAGATAGATAGATGCTTCATAACAGGAGAATTTATAATGTCAACCTTTTTCTTTTTATGCCAGAGGAAAATGATTATTTGCTTGATCTTTGATACAAAGGGGTTTTGATGCCACCCAGGCACATGTGCAAGCATGTGTCTGTCCACATGCACTTATACATGCCACCAACCCACTACAGTGCTTTGGAACAATGTTTTGCATACGAACTTTCTAAAATTCCACATCCTACTTTAGATGTAGCCCACTTGGAAAATTCAAATGCAAAGCAGAAAGATGAATATTTGACTTGCTATTCTAACAGAGTTGGATGACTGAAACACCCACTGCCAGTAAAACTGTTCAAGATCTCTCATGAGGACTTAATATACAATTTCAGTAAGTTTACTTGTCTGGTAATTCCTCTGGAAAGCTAGTCATAATCATCATCTTAATTAAAAGATGTCCAAAATTAGACTGACAAAAACCATCAGCCTAAGTTTGTCTTCTGTCAGACTTGCTGTAATATGTTCTGAAGATATCCTATATCCCACATACTGCCTTGCTGGTGACTATGTGGCTGTTAAGAGATTTTTTTCTTTGTATTAAGAAGCATCAGAGAAGAATTTTCCTACATAGTGAATGCTACTTACAGATAGATATTTTTCATTCCTCAGTGTTTAAAAAAATCACAACTAATTTCTACACAGGTAACGTGTGTAAACCAGTTGATGGAAAAAGTCACAGTATATGCTTGCTTTGGTGCCAATTCCATTATTCGATCAGTGCTACTTCAAGGTGGAAAATAGCTTGGGGAGAACAGTTTAAAATGTTTTATACAGACAAACAGATACTTAGAGAATTTGTGACTTTTGTTCCACAAAAATCACAGATGTGTTTGAGTGAATTTCTGAAACCAATTCAGAATTAGGAATGCATTAGAAATGGCCAATGACCACTTTTTAAAATTCTCATTATTTTAAATCAGAACAAAAATCCAATGAAGCTGAAAAAAATTCACTGCTAAAAAAAAATATGCCAATAAGATTCAGTTCAAGGCTCCCTGTTACCTCTTTGTCTGATTTCAGATTGTGATAATTTAATGTTGTTCCTATCTCCATTGAATTCACTTTAAAGAGGACATAGGACAAATCTTTATGCTTGTATTTAGGTAATTATTGCTTTTTTCTCCATGTGCCCAGGACAGCTCAGAGGAATTCTAGGCAGAGCCACTGTTACGAACATCTCTTCTGGAAAAAAAAAAAATACTGATAGCTTTCACTTTTGTTTAGAGCATATAACGATATCTAGAAATGCATTGCACAGGTGATCCTGAGCGGAAAATATTCTCTTTCCCATGTCAGTCTAGATATACCTAAGTGGAATGCACATTGCTTGGTGACTCAAGGATGTGCTGTTTGAGATAACGTCTTCAGTTCAGCAGGTTCTTAAAAGTGCAGGGAAAAGGTTTGACTGGGAAGAAAGCAGAGGATTTGGCAGAAGGAGCAGGGTCCCAGCATGGTCCCAGCAATCTGCTGCCACTATCTCTCCTTCTCTTCTCCTTCCCTCATGGAATGAGTGCAGACTCCTACATGGGAAAGCATAGGAGGAGAAAAGGGACCACAGGAAAAGGCTTTAAAAATCAGTGTATCTTGTGTCATGCTGTTCAGGGACTAGGCCTGGCACCCTAAGCCTCCTGAACCACAAGTCCAATGTTTTTCCTGCTTGCAGACCAATTGTGCCACTCTTTTGTTCAAGGTTCCATAGTATTCCTTGCAAGAATAAATTACAAACAGAAATCAATTCTGTGACTGTCTAAAATATTGTTCACAGAAGCAGGTGAATGATGGAACAAATATTAATACTCTGTAAAACAGCAGTAAATGTTTATTCCCAAGTTCCTAGTGCACTCATCCATGCTCTCTCTATAAGGATGACATTGCATCCTTTCAGTCAGTTCTCCTTCTGGCTATACAGGGGACTCAGGTTCCATAAAGACTGTGGTACTTTTGAAAAGGTTTCCCATTATGAACTGAATCAGACTTTTTCCTGAACTTTATGAGGTCCTCTAAAATGGCAGAACATTGAAATGCCTTTGATATGATCATTTTCTCTCTGAGTAATAATTATAATTAGCTCTTTTCTAATACCTTCTTTTGGCTTTAGTACAGCTAAGGCTATAAAACAGACCTGAAACTTTTCCCAGGCACTGTTGGGAACTCTTTTGTATTTTAGGTCAATACCTAAATATAATAAGTTTTCTTAATGTGAATGAAAATTCTGTATGAAGTCAAAGTACTTTTATGACATTCTACAAAGATATTAGATCTCTCTTCCCTTGAAGTAACCTTGACTAGATAGCTAGAAACTCATGAGGGGATGTGTCCTGACTGTCTTCCTTCTTCCCCCATTTCATAATTTTACACCTCTCTTACTCCTTTCCTTCTACACAGAATCTTCCCTTCCAAGTGGCCTGAGCTTCTTAGACATTCTTGACTCTCTAAAAACTTACTCCCTTTACTTCTTTTTCATTTCCAAAAACTTCATGCACATCATTTACAGCTATGTAAGATTTCTCATTTACATAAGAAATCTTACTGCAGATTTCTTTCTGCAGTAAGAAATCATCTTCAGACACCTGGCTATGGCTCCCTAATAAACAAGCTCACGTCAATTTTTTTCATAACAGTTGTCTAAAAAGCAAGTATTCAATCTCAGCCACTCTTTGTTGAGGACTGTCTTATCTACTCATATTTTTGAACTGTTTCTTGCTATCAGCTTTCAGAATGTGGCCTTGTGATGGTCATTCAGGGGTCTGCATGTGTCCCAGAGGGTTCAGTCATCATCTGCTGCTCTTTCCCTGCCACACACTGTCCCCGAACACCAGAATTCAGAGCATCTTTATTCTCCATTCTACTTCTGTAGGCAGCTTTCGCCTCTGATAGACATGTAAACCTCCCCTGGTGTTTCTGTCATATTCTTATCAAAGGATCATATGAAATTTTGGATGGGAGGACAACAGGCATTCTCTAGTCCAAACTGCTGCTGGAATCAGGGTCGGCTCTGAAGTCAGATCAGGCTGCTCAGGGCTTTATGCATCTACTTAGAGGCTTAAAAACCTTCATGGAAGGAAAATATGCAACCTTTCTGAAAGCCTCATCTTGTGCTGGGCTGTTCTTGTGAATCTCAGTCTCAATATCCTCAAGAGTGCTCTAATAGAGTGCAGCTTTTCTCTAATGCTCACCTACTATGGAAAATCCATATACTTTCTTGCCATCAGGTTATATCACCTGGCTGCTGGTGTTGCACAGACTCTCAGAGACAGAAGCCTTTGTGTAGAAATTAATTGTTTGGATTGTGGCATAGGATCAGGGCACAACTGGACTATCTTATGGACCCACCCAGCAGTCCCACTTTCAAGGGCTCTCACAGCAGCATGTTCAGCTGGATTGAGTGAGACTCCCTGAGATGCTCCTCTGCTCATTTCACACAATCTACCTGCCTGTGGCTGTATGTGACCACTTCAGTTCGTGTGTGATGAAATGCTATTGATTGTCTCTACTACATCCAAAACAGCTTCAAAATACCTCACCAAAGAGCTGTCCTACGTGACCATTTCCTCATCTGTAGGAATATATTCTATTGGCTATTTACACCTTTTGCCCACGTACGATTTGACTGATTCTGCAGCAAGAATCTCTGTGACACTCCACCCACAACATTAATCAATAGCTGTAAGCAAATAAATTGGACTTGACACAGCAGGAGCAGCCCAGTGGAATCTCTAGGGCTGTCTAAAATTCCCACCAGGAGAGCTCTTGCAACAATCAATAAAATATTTAATTTTCAAGGTGGCTGGTGTTTCAGACAAAGTTTTTTAATTCTCTGTTGGAAAGTGATAATGACAGCAAGCTCAACTCTTAACTTTCATGAGTTGGGGGAGTCTTAAAGTCCAGGGAGTCTTTTGCTGTCACTGGTATGTATCTCAGTCATTTCAAAAACCCATGTACTCCTCCAGGCACTAAGTGGGAGTCTCCAGCTGGGATTGAAATTAGCAAAGTAGTTTACTGTAGCAATAGCAAATTGACAAAAGCATAGAAACACATTTTTGTTTGACATTTTTTGGTTTGTGCTTTTAACTATGTATAAAGAAGAAGAACATTGTATTCATGCATATAGTATGGACACGTGTCCATATATACAAGCTGAGTTTTTTCTCAGCTTGTATATATTTGTTGTGAATGTATCTATGTTTCTTGTTCCTGATGTATTTCTTCTATTTTGTTCAGCTCCGCTAAGGGTTGGTGTCTGGTATTCTTGTTATAATTTGGAAAAAAAAAATCCACAAACAAAACCATGCAAAAAACCAAAACCTTCTCCTTTTGTTTCTTACTTTAGATAAATACCTTATTCTTGGAATGAAAGACTGAATTAAAATACTCTGATGTCCCCTCATTAATGAGAACTCAGAGCTGACACTTTCTTGTCCAAGTCCTTCAGTTACCTGTATGACACAGCAAAGCTATTCATTTGATGAAGCTCAGAATATGCTTAAACTCCAGAATTTATGAATTTAAGACTGCAAAGACAGTGGGCGTGCATGGCCCAAAGAACTCATTAGAAAGTTTTACACAAAATAAAACTTTAAATCCATTTGAACCTGGCTATCTGAGATGAAATGACAAGGAGTAAAAGAAATGATAATGAACATAATTTTCTCTTGTGTTACTCTAATCTTTTCTGTGAAAACCACTTAAAAGTCTTGATCATAGTACTTGCTTGAAAGCTGCAGAGGAAGAAGTTCATAAAATTAAGTTTCCAAGTCATTCAATCACTATTTAGTCAAACTGTTCAGAAAAATTCTTCATAATTCAAAAAATCATACTTTTTCTATTGTGTATATGTGCATGATATTTAATGAAGACAGCCCTTAAACATTGGAAAACTGAAATACTCATAAATACATTTGACCTGATTGGAAGCTTTAATTTTTTTCACTCTAAAGATCACAGTCAAGTCTGAGAATGAATTACAAATGTACACAGATGCTCCAACCCATGAAATATTTGGATTAATCGTATTTTTGCAACACAAAGCAACTTCAAAAAGCCTGTTGTTAGCTTCCTTCAAACTAACATCTGGTCCGGTAACAGAAATGTTACCAAACCACCTTGGTAAAAACATAATTGCAAGTGAGTATGTCCTACACAGTGACATACGTGGTTTAAGATAAGAACAGAAGTCCACCCAGCCTGGCATTCTGTGACTGACCATAGCCAAAACAAATATCATGGGCATATGGGAGAAGGGTAAGCACATAATGATTTTTCCAGAATATTTTCCCACCTTCCTGCTATTTGAACTTCAGAGGTATCCTGGAAGAAATGTGGCACTTTTTTATTTAAGAGAATGAAGGAGATAAATCAGCACCGTGCCAGTCCTCCACCACCTCCGTGCCCTGCTTAAAAAAAAAAAAAAAAAAAAAGAGAAAAAAAAGGGAAAAAAAAAAAAAAAAAAAAAAGAAGAAAAACAATCAACAGACGAGCAGCGTTGTGGGTGGAAAATATTCTTTTGTATTTCTTCCTCCTGGTAATTGATATAACATTACAAGCACAAATCTTGCCTACAGGGCCCTGTTGATTCTAGAAAAAGATAGGGAAAAGAGCAAATTTGTAGTTTGGGGATTAACATCTTTGTGCTTGGCAGCACAGCATTTCTGTGTCAACACTCACACGTGTTTGGCAGGGATGTGTGAAGACGTTCAGGGCACCAAAGGTTCAGAGCCCTTTCCCAGCAGGACACAGCCTGCCAGGGGCAAAGCTATTCTGCTTTAGAAACCTGACTTGGACTAGAGGGGGCATGTGTATTGCTTTCAAAACATCTTTAAATCTCCTGGAATGCAAAAAACATCATCAATCATTTTAAGATTTCCTGAGGTACAGGCAGTGCTGATACCCCCTGGGGTCTGATCCCAACCTCCCCTGCATCCATAACAGTGTTTCTATGACCCATGGGTATTAAGGAAATTTTCATCCTCCTTACTATTATTTTTGGTTAACTAATAGAGTTAAGAAAATCTGATCTGTTCCACCAGTTTAATTAAATAGGTGTGAACTCTTTGTGTAAAAATTATTGTTTTGGATTAAATGAATTTAGTTTAAATATTCTGAATCAATATATGCCAAACAAAAATAAACACATTATTGGACTGAAATAGTTGCTCACATACAGTTTTCAGTGTTCCACATTTAACTCCACAGCTTAAGTTAAGATAGTGTAATTTTAGACCTTGGACTGTGTATGATGCCATTCCACAGTACATCAGATATTTGAGACAAGGATTTCTGGGGTTGCATTCAGTTCCTCATGTATTTCTCCTTAAAAAATTCAGCACTGAGCAAAAGCATTTGCTAAAATAAAGAGCCAGAAAACAATTTTCATGACTATCAACAGCAGATCGACACTTAGAGTGTACAAATGTCAAGATGCAGAAGCTGTTGAAATCAGTTGGAAAATGTTTATCAACATTACAATTTTGTATCCTGTCCAGCAAACCAAATATTTACAGCTGATAGCAAACTTTGTGGTAGCTAATGATTTCCTACCAAACGTTTTTCTCTTATTTAAAATAGCAAAAATAGCAGTTTCTTTAGGCTATTTTACAAAGCTAAGCATTAAAAGGGTCTGTTAGAGTCAGATTAAAGCTGTTAAAAGAGAAAATTTTAAAAGCAATTAATAGGGGTTTTTGCAAGCCACTGTCTTGTAATCTATTTGGGACAGTAAAGAAGCTTTTTTACACTCAGACAGAAAAAGGAAACTGTTTTTCCTCACAAACATTGTGAAATTCTTGTTAGATGAAATTACTGAGTAAGTAAATTATTGAGTATTTTTTTCCGCCCATGGGAATTTACTTATCTTTAATTAAGATATATGTCAAAATATTGTCTACCCATACACTGCTCTATGAGGGACTCTTGGAAATTTTATTGAGATACAAACACAGGGCTGGTGACTGCAGAGGATGTTTGTACACAAATGTCAGGGGCATCCAAGTCCTCGGAATGTAAAAGTCATGTCTGAAGCCTTTGAGGGGGACTGAGATGTGCACTTTTGTCACTGGTTCAAAAGGAGCAGGGCTGAGTCCTGGTGAAGCAAGAGCAGGATGGCAGCAGTCTGCTTTTCCTAATGCAATCACAGTGGTGGAAACAGAGGAAAGAGCTACACGGGCAGCCCGGTCCACACCAGGAGGGCCACTGCCAGGGGAACAAGGCACATCCTTGCTTCTTTGCTCTCTGCAGCTCCCTGAGAGGTGGAGTGGGAGGTGCTGAGCTCTTCTTCCTGGTATTCAGTGAAAGGACTCATGGGAGTGGTTCCAGGCTGCCCCAGGGAAGGTTCAGACTGGACATTAGGAGGCATTTCTTTACAGAGAGAGTGATCAAAAACTGAGTCAGGCTTCCCAGAGTGATGGTCGATGCCCCAAGCCTGTCCATGTTTAAGAGGCATTTGGACAATGCCCTTAATATTACCCTTTAAATTCTGGCCATTCCTGAAGCAGCTGAGCAGTTGGATTAGATGGTCATTTTAAGTCCTTTCCATCTGAAATATTCTATTCTATTCTATTCTATTCTATTCTATTCTATTCTATTCTATTCTATTCTATTCTATTCTATTCTATTCTATTCTATTCTATTCTCACAGACTCTTCAGTTTTAAATGCCTTTTTCCTTCCTTACAATCACAGCATGCTGAATGATCCAGGAGGAGAGAGGGAGGACATTCTTCTTTACCAAGCTGTTTGCCTCTCATGAAAATACCAATTTTCATCTATTTCTCAGTGTGTATTGTCGTCCTGTTTATACTGTGATTCCCTAGAATTTGTGAAGGAGATTAAGTTGTTAAAAACAACCCAAATCTCGATCTTTAAGATCCTGGAAAGTTGGTAGAAATAATATCTTGGTTTCTGCCAGTAATTTGGCAAATTTACTTCTTAAAATAAAAAGAAAACTTAATTCTAATTTTAATTTTTTTTAGAATATGACTTATTCTTTGACCTCTGCAAGGAATAGGGTAACAGTAGTTCAGTAGATGAAAATAAATTATTCTCTGATTCTATCATCAGTTTTTAGCCAGAGAAGTCCTTTGACTATCCTGGCAGATATGATCTGAAGGGTCTTTACAAAGCTTTTCTAGCTCTCCTCTTGTGCACATTAGAACCAACTCCATGGGGAACAGCAGAATAGAGAGAATATTGCATGTATTCAAATACCTCATGTTCTTGTGCCAAAAAATTTCACTCGTCTGGGAAGGCCATGAGAGCTCATTAACACAAAGCCTGATTCTTGGCTTGGTCCATCAGCTTGATGCCACTGAATCTATGAGTTACTCCAGAGCAAGATTGTTGTAACAAAGTGAAGAGAAAATCCCCTCTTACTATCCACATCTTGACAAAAGGTACTCTCTTCCTGTGAGAAATTTGTATTTGCTGTGAATGAGAACTGGGGTTTAGAAAAGGACTGCAATATTATTCTTTCCTCTTTTTGTTTTTTCCCTGACCAAAGTGAAGCTGAAATTGAATATTGAATAGTTACATTTCAGCTGTAGAAGTCACCTTTACTTTTTATCTTTTAGGCTTAGCTGGGAAGGGGTGCCAGAATCACAACTGTCTCCCAACATTAGTGCAGATAATCCAGAGCCATTTTTGCAAACTGTGGATGTTATCCTTTTTTGGCCATTCAGCCCACTTTATGTCACCACCTGTAATAGTTCTGCTCCCACTAGGCTGTGGTCAAATCATGTAAAATGAGTTGAAGCAGAATCCAGTTTTGTTCCTGGCACAGACAAATTCTGGAAGCAGGATGCATTTCTTCTCAAGGGGATCGGAGAAGTCTCCCTCTCATTTCCCTCTAGACTCTGTTTAGTATTTATGTGAAGATACCAAAGCAATCTAGGGAAAAAAAGTAGGCTGTGCCTTTTCTCAGCTATGTGGAGTATCTCCTGTAAGAAATTGTAAAACATGAAAATGCCTTGGTTTTATTTATTGTCAATGTTTATGTTATCTCAATTGTTGTACATTTGCAACAGCTGTGAAACCCCAACACAGGGATATTCCTGGAATAATTATCTCCTGCTGCAGTCTACTCAGAGTAGAGAATGTGACTGGGTCAAGGCTCTGTAGTTTTTTAAGATGTGATGCATGTGATGATAAATAATGTATGTGACTAATGTGTTGCAACAAGATGCAAAAGAAAATTAATTCCAGAGACAGTTTTTTATTATTCTTGAGTCTGTAACCTGTCATCTTCACTGTAAGTCAAATCCCAAATTACAGCTAAAATCCTGTTCTGCAAATGAAATCCTTTAGTCATGCTAGTTTTAATTTTAAATTTGATTGTTTGCATTTTACAACCCTTACCATTAACCTGCAAGCCAGTTAAAGCCTCCTAAATTTTAAGACACTCAGAAAGCTCTTCTATTCTAGCACTGCAGATGTAAATCATGATGCCATAGCCTTACCTCAAGTGCCTTTCAGGAAGGCCGTGGGTAATGAACTGAAGAGGAAACTGGGCCTATTGAGAAGACCTGGAGGAAGCAGAAGAATTAAGGCAGGAAGGATCTAGAGACCTTTAGTGGATATAAAATGTACGCTACAAAGCCATAGAAAACTGAGTTTTATCAGTTTTACTAGAAGAGTTTGTTTCTACAGGAAGATATACCCATGTAAGCAATAAATTTAACAGTTGCTCAGGTTCAGCAAGCCATCAGTAGGGTCTGGTACCCCTTCGGACTGGGAGCTGTGTCTCAGACCTGGGCACAGCAACTTCCTGCCACTTTTAACACTATCTACATCAAACACTATAGATCAAACTATCTATACCTCAGGATTTGGATCTGATCATGAGCTCCTAATGTTAAAGCTTCAAAATTACTTCAAGGTACCACTAGCCAAAAACACTAAAAGATTTACTTTCCCTTTAAAAAAAAATTGCTCTGGAATGAAATACCATTTTTTTTTTCCACAGGATGAATCAATTTTAGACAGTATTTTATTACAGGAAATGAAACATACTAGGTGGAGCTGCGACATGCTTTTTAAATTGGCAAAATTAATCAAACTCCAAATTTGACAGGTCAGTAGAGTTACTATAAGTAGAGTTTCAGAAAGTGCCCACTAGTGAATACTGTTCAAGACTGTTGCTTTCCAAATGGCAAAAAGAACTCAAGTCATTTAGGTATCATCTTCTACATGCTATATCCCCTTGCTCTCAAAGAGGTTACAGTAGTCCATTCCATAACAAGTGACTGGCCATGTACAAACAGCATAGGTTAATCTTTTGCTCTAAAAATTCACTAGCTCCAGGCAGACCTCTGTCTGGAGCAACTGGGAAAGTGGGTTAAGATGACCTTGATGTGTATAACATCAGGCACAGAGCTAATCATCTGAGAATACACATCCAAATCTAAACTATCACAGCTAAATGCTAGAGCTCTACGTTCAGCTGAAATTTGTTGAACATATTTGCACACCAGCTTGACTAATATCTAATTTTAACAGCAGAAATTCTGCCAATTGGTTCACTATTCAGCGACTCAGGCTTCAAAACCCTTTTCCCATTGAATTAGCCATAAGATGGATATCTTATGAGAAGGCAAGTTATCTGGAGAGGGAAAAATAACTGGTATCACAGAACACAGTTCAACTATTGATCTGGCAGCTGGTGGTTTTAAATCTCTAACAGGACATTTCTAATAGCCTAAATAAGCAACAGCTGAAAATACTTCTAAGAGAAAGGAAAATGGAGGAAGAGAAGACAAAGACAATATTCACTGTGTTGTTCAGAACATGAAATAAATGAAAAGAGTGAACATAAAGTTAAATGAGAGAGTTGACAAGAAGATTTGAGGTGAATGTCAGATTTTATTTTTCAGTACAGGATTTTTTGAGATAATCCTCTACTTTTTATCTGACATTAGGTTGTCCTGGGATTCAGTTTCTAAACTGATAATATGAGCAGAAAATTATTTCTTTAAAAAATCACTCCCTCAGTAAGGGACATTCCTATCACAGAACCAGCAAAGACGATTCTACCATTTGCTCATGCAGGCCAGTCTGAAAACATATATGCATTTTCACACTGTGTATACAAGAGGTCATGCAAGATCTTGAGTTCCTCAATGAGACAAATTTATGCTGGGCAGGAAGCAAATGAATGAATCAAATGTTCTGGGTGAAGGAAATCATTGGTATTGACCACCCATTATAGGAACACTAAAGTCAACATGTACATGGACATCTTACTCTGAAGATTCCCAGACACCCAAATTTCTGCTTTTATGCATATCCAGGGTCATGTCAGTGCCAAAACCTGTACACTAACCTTCCACTCAGCTGGGATCAGGACTGGAAGCCCAAGGGACCCTGCAAAGGTTTCATTTCTCTAAAATTGTAACTCCAGCTGCATCCCTTCAAAATAGACCTGCAGGAGGCATTTTACTCTAGACTGCTGTTTTGAAAGTGGGGAACCAGGGTCTGCAGTTAGGGGGTGGGAGATTCCCCACTCTTTATGATGATGCTATTCAACAGATAATTTAACTATAGTGAGGGAAAGGGAACTTAACTCAGTACCATAGCAGTTACTATGGTCGCATGGGATAACAGAAATTACTAATAGTTACCTAGTTACTAAGCAGACTTTTCATAGTTCTAACTGGATTTAGAGGCTCACGTTTTCAGCCACAGGACTCCCTTATTCTTGGTTAAATGTTAGGACATTTCTGAATAAATATCACTGAGGACTGAGGTGCTCGGGGGTCAGATATTCCATCAAGGATGACCATGTATCTGGAAATCCACGCACATCTAGGGCTCACGTGTAGTGTTACTAACAAAAGGTGATTTTTGGAAAACATCTAACTCGCTAATCCTCTGCCACAAGTCACAATGTACAAGGGGCCTGACATGCTGTGCAGTGACTCTGCAGTCATGGCAGGGTAGCCTCAAGGGCTCACTACTAAAAGTTTGTGTCTGTGTTTAGGTGAGCGTCTTCATTTCAACAGTGTGAATGCCCCTCTGTGACTCCAACTCTGCACACAGAAAAGCTTCAAAAAGCTACAGCTATTTTTGAGGTTGTGAGTAAAATAATATGGGGGATTGAGATGTTAGTTGATGTATCACAAAATAATAATAAATTATTATATCCTAAGTATCAAAACTTACAGGCAGGTGATATGCATGCATACATTCCTCTTACAGATTGGAATTACCTATATTTGTACTGCAGGAATTTCTAGAATTGAACCTAAGATCTTAAAAAACCAACATAGACTACAGTCAGAAGAAAAAACAAACAAACAAACCCCAGAAAACCTGTGTCTTTCTGCTCTCCATGTAATGTAATTCAACATAAATTAATTCTGTAAAAAATAAATTGCAACAAAACCTCCTGCTATCTTCACTGCAGCTTGCATATGCAGTAAACTGTATACAAATCATAAAATAGTCCTTGATTCAATAGTCTAATGTTTTGGAATTTAGAAGAGGACATTTTCTGTGAGTGATGTTGCAGTACATTGCTACGCTAAAATATGAACTACTTCTATGAGGCAACACTACATATCATTTAGGTCTTTTTGTAAAACCTCTCCTGGCAAATGCTTCCTATCATACTGGTTTTTGAAGAATACTTCAGATTCTCATGCTTTCATGATGGCTTATTAGCATACAGTAATTCAAAAAACACATCTATTTTTGGACATTTTTTCTATCAATATTAATTAACTCTTGACTATGCTAGAATGATTGAGACAGATGACAGTTTTGTTTTGCCTTTTGCTGGATATCTTGCTCACAAATTGAGCAAGATACATTGAACTATATATGCATATTTTCATGAAGAGAAAAAAAATGTAATATTGAAATTCTCCTGAGTTTTTAGTCTCAAAACATCAGAACAAAAATGAAGTTGTGGAACTCATATATTTAAAAACAGAGGTGGGAGAGAAAGTATGGTAGAAAAATAATTTCTGTATGTAAATACTGTCATTCTTATGTGGATCAAAAAGAAGAGTACAAATAAGCAAGGTGAAAGGAAGATTGTGAAATAGCAGATTTTACTGATGGCTTGTGAACAGGGAGCTCTGTGCCCTTAAATAATGTTCTCCACAGTACAGTGTAGTACTCACTTCTCATTAAAAATCTGCTGTCAGCAACAGCCTGAAGGCTTTTGGCCTTCAAGTTGTTGAAATAGAAAGTAAAACAGAAATAATACAACCAGTTCCCTCATGTCTGACAGCTAGGAGCATACTGGGCGCATACAAATTTTAACAGCCAACACAGAAAAAAGAAATTTCTTAAACAATTCACTTGTGTACACTGTGCTCACCAATCACAACTGTTACACTCAAGATTAAGAAAATATTCTTCTAAGGAATAATCTTGAACTGAAGGTTTAGACCGAAAACATAAAAGGAGCCACTAGAGATGATCTCATCTCACCAGCCTCATGGTGCTCATGAACAAGTCCTTGTTTGATATGTTTATAAGATCCTGTAAATAGATTTTGAGCTTTCTTCTCTTAAATAGATCTTACCTACCTTAAATAGATAATTTTCACAGTGATTAGAAAGTGTTTCCTAATATTTCATTTAAATTCTTCAATGCCAAAAGTTAACTCACTTTCCTATTTACTTTAGCCATGTAAAAAAATAGCTTATTCTCTTCTAGTATATAGTCACAATACCATTACTATGATTTTCCCTTTGTATCTTTCTTAGACTAAACAGAACTAATTCCTTTATGAGTTTGGTTTGATAGTTTAATTACTGCTCTGGATAATAATGACTATCCTTAGCAAATGCTATCATTAGTAATGGTGAGACTAATTTTTGTCTCACAGTCCCTTTAATGATGCTTGGAAAATGGAAGTTTATCTGATGTTGAAATATGGAAAGAAGTGGAGTGTTTCCAGATGGTCAGAATAAAATTGTTCAATTACAAAAAAACCCTCACTATTACAATTTTAGTAGGATTGCTTCTTATTGTCATGTGTTTGTAATATTTCTCTTGACCATTGCTGGCAATCTTGTCCATTGCTGGCCTTATCATCTGAAAATGTTTTGGTGTACAGGTGACCTGCAAAACAGGTGACATATTAGAGTGCCATGCTTAGAAAAGATTTTGTTTCTCTTCTGGCATGGAAGATAAAGGATCTGTCTATCAGTATCCTCCTCACCAATAAAGCAGATTTTGCATCATTTTTGTAATTCTTTGTGGTATTGTAAAATGTAATATTGTAATAATTTCAACTTTTGTAACATTTATTAAAGGTCTTTAAAATTGGAAATATCTGACATCAAGACATTGTTTATTTTAGTGCCAAGGTCAAGCCCTTCCAGAACACACACACAGCTTGAACTTCCTCATCCTTTATTTACACATGGCAACACTCAAATAAAAACCTGGAAAAGCCTCTTGCACACTATATCCTGCAAGGTGATAAGAAAAAAAAAAAAAAAGAAGAGAAATACAAATATGGCACCTACATCCTGCCAGCAGGAACTTGTGTTTGTGCATGATTGTCTACTGCTCCTAGTCTCATTAATATCTTAAAATAAATAGGAGGGATTTAAATCCAAAGTGGGTTAGAAAAATCAGCCTGTTGGTGACCAGTAGTATTGCTCATGTCTACTGAGCCTTCGAAGTAAAGACAGAGATTTGATGGAGGAAAGAAGGACATGAATTCACAAAGTTGCTGTGGATAATATCACTCATGAGCTGAAGGTTTTGGCAAACAGCTGATTTGTAGATCACTGTTCCTTTGGAATTTTCACTGTAAATGGAAACTTCTAAATCATTATGAAAAGAGAGGCTCTTTGAATTTACAGAGCTGGATCCTAAAAATAATATTAGTTATTAACAATGAAATTAAGGGTAAGAGGATGGGAGTATTTGCATTATTAGACTGAATTAGTCCTGTCCAGAATAAGTTCCTGTGAGCTTCCCTGTGTCAAAGGAAGACTTTCCCTCACTTTCCAACACAGAAACCAGGGGAGGGATCAATGGGTAATAATTGACTCTTGTTATACAATGGATCCTCTGTTTCTTAAAAGAAATATAAGAGATTCAAGTTAAGAGTAGAGCAGAATCACTGTTCTGTCACCAGTGCATTAAAATATTATAGTCAATTCAGCATTAAAGAGCTTCTGAGGTGGACATAAACCGAATGCAAAGCACTCCCAGGTCAGAGACATTTTCTTCCACAAAAGCAACATTTACCAGGCTGCCAGAGTTCGGGGAAGAAAACAGATGCTGCAGCAAGTATATTAATCAGTGTTGGGGCTTGGCCTTGTGCTCAAGTATGCAAGTGGAGAAACCTACCATCCACCCAGACAAAGAAAGCCAGTTCTATTGCCCAGAGAGCAGTCAGTTTATCCTGCCAATGCAGGACATTATTCTATTTAATAATTTCAGGTTAATAATTTCAGGGTTTTTCATAGCATTCTAAATTTAAAGTGGGAGAAAAAAAGTAAATTAGATACATTTTTTAAAATTAAATTTGTGAATATCTGCTGGATATTTTTGTATTTAATAGAAGTGAAATTCATCAGATTCTAAAGAAAGAAAGGCTTTTCCTTCAGGGTTTATACCACCATTTGCTGTATATTGACTATTTTGAGCTAGCACCATCTATCACTTTAATCAGGCAATGTAATTCACTCTTTTCCTTCTATACGATGGCATTCAAAATCCCAACAAACTTTAAGGACAAAACAATATACAGCCTCCAGGGAAAACTTTGTATGCTTTTAATATATGCTTTTATATGCCACCATCTACACTATGACTGAGCCTGAAGAAATGTTACCTGTCATCTCATATGTTGGGAGGGTAGAAGGATGATCTTTTCAAAGGCTGAGATGTGTATTGGGGTCAAATTTCCTTTAAACATTTTGTCCCCTGAAGAAAATCTATTGTACTGATCAAACCAATTGTTTGACAGATGGATGAATAGTGCCTTTCAAGCACAAGCTGCTGGGCCTCTGGTAAGAATTCCTACAAGGAATTTCATGCCTCATGTGTTACAGAAGAAATCAGGCTACATGGTCATTATAGTGTAATCTGTACATAAAATTTACTTATCTGTAAGTGTAGCCCGAAAACATACTAAGAGAAAATAAACGTGTGGACTAAAGAAAGGCAAAAATTCATAAAGTGGCTATCTTTTAGGTTTGGGTTTTTTTTCTGGAAAACCTTACTTCCTTCTTTCTCCAGAAACAATTATTTGTGGTTGGCTTAAAATAAATAACACTCTAATCTTCGTTGGTTGAACACAAGATTTTCAGCATTTGCTGAAAAAAAGTTTAAAAATTGAAAATATATGATGGAGGAAGAGTCAAAAGGACCCTTGGAATGAAACAGCAGTGTGATTACTGACAAAAATAATTACTATAAAAATGACAATATCATAAAAGATAAATGGGCCAAGAAGCACCAATGTACGTTTTCACTTCAGCTTGAAAAATACCAACAAAATTATTCAAATACTGAAAAAAACTTGAATAAAGTACTCTGGAAATGTATTAGTTGTAGAATTCAGTAGACAAATCTGGTAAGTTTGAAACCATGAAGTGTTTAACTACCAGCCTGTGAATACATCTGAGTTGGAAAAGAAGAATTAATGACAGAGGAGAGAGGAATCAATAAATCTTAAGATCATAAATTTTTGTGTCATAAGAGAAATGCAGTAGAATCCATTCTAAATATGCATGCAAAAATACTTCCTATTAGGTACCATGTAGAATTATAATACAGTGTTACTGCAAACTAATTCAGAACTTGAGTAACTGTGCAAATCGTGCTGTAGTGATACAAGAGAATAGTTAATTGACACTAAATTTTTACATCACCTGGATTAACTGAAAATGTGCTGCGCTGTAAAAAAAATGGAAAAAAATGGGAGGAAAAAAGTGCATTTGCCTTAAGAATCAAAACAACCTTGTGTGGAGTGCAGTTGTTTACTGAAGCAAAGCTATAAAGCTTATTGCATCTGGTAGAACGGCTGCAAATAGAAATTCTCTGTAATATATGAAGGGACTTGATTCAGGAAAGTGCTTTAGAAAAAATTCTTCTTAAAAGAGTGGGTGAAACCCAGATCTTAGATTCACAAAAGGAATGCAAAAGTCCAGCCAGGGACATTAGTGCAATGCCAAAACTTGGCTTGGCTTGAGGTCACTTGAGACCTTGATAGTTCTGCTACCATGGCGTGCTTTAATGTCACATTAAATTTCCCTCTAAGAAAACTGCTACACAAATGAGCCTATAGCTGAAAGGCACTCATCCAAAATGCATTGGGCAAGGCAAAAGAAAGGAGACTAGAGACAGTTGACCATGGTGTTTAAAAAAATTGATGGTAAAAGAAATTATATTTTCCATTCATCATGACATTTTCTAGAAATCATGTTACATACCATTAAAAATGCAAGAAATAAATTTTGCAGGATACACACGACAGCAACTAATTTTTGCAACTATAGGTTTGGACACATAAGAATAATCAATTTACATCAAAAACTGTGTAAGGCAATGAATGGCAATATGCTTTGCTTCTATTGCTGTGTGCTCTTGTCTTTAAAATGGTGTTTACCCTCTCTCTGGGGTTACCCAGGAGTGACTTTTCTCTCTATTAGAATTAATGGATTCTGTGATGGTGTGCAAAAACTACTCTTGGCTAATTCTACAGTGGAACACAGAGCAGAAGCATAAGCAACTGTAGTTCCATTTTAAAAAAGGGTTTGATGTCAAATTCAAATAAATAAATAAACAAATTAAAAAGTTAGAGACAAGGTGTTCTAATCATCCAGCCTGGAATGTCTGAAGTCAATCGTGCAAAGACTATCTAAGTGAATTTTGTAGGAAAGAATTCCACATTTAATAGAACCTACTAAAATGGAAAAAATGTTTTATTGAAACAAAGATTGACAGAGTAGTTATCAAAGGTTCATTGTGAAAATGAAAGGATTTATTCCATGGTGTTCTGAAAAAGGCTGCTGTGGATGGAAACTAATTGATATTTTCAAGAATGAAATTACTTGAATGATGGAATTAAACATGTTTCTCATTTGCTAGTGACATCATCCTGGATGAAACTGCAAGTACATTCACCTGGAATTCAAACCATCTTGATAATTCATGAGAGCACCTGAAGAAGCATAAGGCTGTCTGTGAAACAGGAACCAGAGCAAGATACTGATTATAGGGCAGGAGAAATCAGCTGCAAAACACAGGAAGGGGACAATGGATTAGGGAGCAGTTCTGCAGTGGTGTATCCCTTAGAGAGGTTTACAAACTGAACCTGAATCAATCAAACTTTCCTGATGAAAAAAAAAACCACAGATACCATGCAAGATGTACATGCAGGAACACATTTTCCAAAGTACTTGAATCAACATCCTGGAAGACTCAGCTGATGGACTTTCTTGGGCTCAAGTGTGGTAAGAATCAGTTGGACAGAGTTTGGAGAAGAGTAATGAGACAAATCTCTGTCATGCACACAAGTTCACTGTGAGGAAAAAAGTGCAACTGGCTGGCCAGAGGAAGAGGCAGCTGAGTGGCAGCTCCACAATTACTCAAAATTGCAGAAGGTTGCTGCAGAGAGAAAGGCAGTAATCTGTTACTCATGTCATTGGTGAAAAAGACAAGCAGTAAGCAGCTTAAATTCAAGTAAATAAGAGAAATAAATTAATATAATAATAATAAATAAATAAAATAAATAATAATAAATAAATAATAAATAACAACTAAATAACTAATAAATAAAATCAATAAACAGCAGTAATTGTTTCGATAGAAATGATAGTGAAATACTGAACTTTAATAGGTAGGCTAATCTGTGTGTCTGGATATGTCTAAGAGCAGGTTAGACAACCATGTTGCAAAGGTCCTGATTTGGGACAGGAAAATGAACTACATGACCTCCCAGGGCCCTTTAAGCCTTCTGATTCTATATTTAAGGTATTAGAAATAAAGTGATAATGCAATAAAGTGAGACTTGCCAAAGGAAATGCCAAGAGAAATCTTGAAAAGGATTGTAGGAAATAAGAACAAATAAAAAACTGAATGTTTTTTATCCATATAAAGACACAGAAGAAAAAAGAAATAAGGTGCAATATAAGAAAAACAATGAGGTTTTTTTTTTTTTAATAATATTGAACTAGGGCAGATGTGTCAAATAAATGCTGAAAAAGTAACTGAAAATCCAAGTAAGTACAGGATGCTGAATTTATCATCTGAGGTGAAAGCAATAAGGTTTATTTAGAGTTTTAGGATGACATGGCAATTTCTACTGCACAATAAATAAATAAAAAAGAGGGCAACATCCATTATAAAGTATAAAATACTTTTAAGAAAATATAAATGCTAAAAATGCATCTTTAAAAATAATAAAAATAAAAAATGTATAGAAAAAGAGACATCAATATCTACAAAATCACTTTTGTCAAACCTTAAAATTATGTAAGACTTGAGAACAAATTTTTAGAATTAAAAAAAATATTGAAAACACACAGATAAATCATAAATGGGATGATCTCCATTATCCAAACTACAGATTGCCAAAGACTTGCCTGATTTCTCAGTAAGAAACTATTTTTAGAGGAAAATTTAAATATAGTAGGTATTTTCTATCTGATTTTCAGATACAGTGCTTTATGGAAAACAGTTGGTTAAAGCCTAACTGTGTGGGAATTAGTAAGTGAATTCTGATGGGAAAAGGAAATGACTTATGGAAAATGACACCTGGCCATGCTGGAGGGGAAAATACCAATCTGGATAGAGTTTTCTATTCTCTGCCATTGATCTTTTAAAATGTTTTTGACAGCCTAAGCACTAAGGGTAGTGGTATGCTGCTAAATAGGGCACAGTCAGCACAGAGAGGGTCAGGGATAGCACCAGGAAAGAGCAAGACAGCCATGGTTTGTGCACAGTAGAAAAAGGATGAAATACAATGTACAGCACAATACACGTAGAGACACTAAAGATAAATTTGCAATGTAAAATAGAGAATTGGACAAAGACCACCAGCCTTGTGGGTGACAAAAACTGGTTCTCCCCATCCCGTCTTCCTCAGGAAAGCCAGCTACCAGGGATGGAAGTTAGAGACGGGGAGGAGAGTAAAGCCCCCCCAGTCCAGGAGGAAATAGTGACATGCTGTGCTGATTAGACACCCACAAGTCCATGGGCCCAGGCAGGATGCACCTGAGAGTAACAAGGCAGCTGATGAAAGAGCTCACCAAGCCATTTTTAATCATTTACCAGCAGTCCTGGCAACCAGAGACATCCCAGGTTAGTGGAACTTAACGACCATAATGCCATCTACAAGAACAGCCAGAAGGAGGATATAGGGAACCACAGGCCTGTCATGCAGACCTCAGGGCCAGGAAAGGGCATGGAGCAGATCATCTTTAACACCAATTCCCACAGCATTCTCCTGGAGAAACTGGCTGATCATGGCCTGGATGAGTGTACTCTTTACTGGGTGAAGAACTGCCCAGATGTCCAGAGGGTGCTGGGGAGTGGAGTTACATCCAGCTGGCAGCCAGTCACTAATGGGGTACTGGCACCTGCTGAATGCAAGGGACCTGATATGGCACAGTATTACACAACAGCAGCTTGCCTACAGAGCTCTCCCATGCCCTTGCCACCAGCCAAGGTTTCTGACATGTATCTGTTCTGATTATTACACGTTGTAGTTTTGATAAGCTCCAGCCTAACCATCCCACTGGTAACGTTGCTCCTAGTTCCTCTTGGCACTTACTCAGGTATGCTAATTTTATCACTATTAGTACAGCTGCCTTTTGTAGAACAACACGAACATCTGCACCACCTCCCCTCTCCACCTTTAATCTTAACATTTCTGTGGGTGCTGAGTTCTGTATAATTGGGCCTATTTCTGAAGTGAAGAAGGTCTGGCCAGTCCAGCCAGTCCTGGGAACACTATGCTTTTCAACTACTAGAGTGGTCCCATGGGACATGTATATCATCTTGGGGAAAAGGAATATACCCCTGATGGTGTAAGGCATCAAGTGAAATTCTGTATGTAGTTCTTGTTGCCCCTATTAAAGAAAGACCAGGTGCAGAGATGGTTATTAAGCTGATTTGTTAATGCAATGCCAGTGTGCCTGTATTAGCATTTAGTTCAGGTCAGGAGTGCCCTTCTCTAACTAATCTCAGCACCCTCATCACCCATGTTTAGGGTGCACAAACAAGAATATTTTCAAACAAAGTGAGCAACACCCAACTGGTGTGTGTTCCACCCACAGGACCAGAGCAGAGGAGCAGGCAGGTGCCCTCACAAGGGTGTCAAGCAGTGGAAATGCCCTACTCTGTTCATGCTGTTTGGCCTCTAGAGGGCTATTTTGGGGCTGGCAATGCTGAAAAGCCACCCTTCAGCCCAGCACACCTTGCACAGGGCACACCCCTTAGAGTCAGGCCCCTGCCCCAAGGTGTGCAGCCCATGTTGGGATTGCAATGGGAGACTTCTCTGGGCTTCGTGGCACAGAGGTGGAAGGAGGGCATCTCCCCTGAGAGCAATTTTAGGGTCACAGCTGGATGACTGGGATGCTGGTTAGGTCAAGATAACTGAACAGGGTGTGAGAAATGGCTGGACGAGACATGAGAAAAATGGTTGGTTTAACAAATAATGTGAGAAACTGAGAAAAGTAACAGAATCATGAGGAATAGCTAGATTTTTAAAAGGTTTGTGAGAAACAGACAGACTTCTCAGATAATTTGTAACAGAATAAAGGGGACCTTTAGGAAGCCCAGACTTATAAGACCACCAGTGCCTAAGAAAAATAGTAATGCTTTGTAATTTTGCTGCCTTGTTACCTGATTAAGTATCAGAAATACTAAATATGGGTACAGATGCAGAAACAGCGGAAGCAGTGAGGAAAAAGTAAGTAGAGGAAGGTAAAAAAGGTACTAGAATATACCAAAAATTCTGGCAGAAAATAAAAAGAAAATTTAATTTTTCTTCTTCTGGAAAAAACTGGAAGTTGTTGGCTATTTTCTGAAAGAAGAAGAGGCAAAATTTTGAATTCACAAAATACTGATTTTATCCTTCCACGAGCTCAGGTGAAATTTATCTGTGTAGTTCTGGTGCAATAGCCTGACAGAAACTTTAGAAAAGGGAAAGACTGACCCAGTGAGAATAAGTGACAGAGGGAACTGTAGAAATGAGAGTAAATAAAAGAAAATTACTTTCACTTCCCAAAGGATTCCAACAACCCTGAAGCTATGCAAATCAGTGTCTTCCTAACCTCGAGTAATCTAAAGCAACCCTGCACCTGCCCTTGCTCAAATTGTAAAACCAATACAACCTTGCAGGGAACCACTGCATGCTATAATAAGCAAAATCATTCAACTGCAGCCCCATAACTGAAGTAATTAAAGACTTAGTTATTCAAAAAAGAGCTCTGTAGCAACTTAATCAAATTTGGGGTGAGAGCATGAGCCCTACCTTTATTAACAACTTTGTCTCAGACTTGGGAACAGCTAAGGCATTTTCACTGAATGTGACAAGATCTATCACTCTGTAGCACTGGCTAATTAGAAAGAGGAAGAAGAGTTATTGATACGTCTCATTACTTCAAAGAACCTGATAAGAACAACTTGAATCAGGGCAGGATTCTCATCCATATGGATTCATTCTCCAGCAAACAGATTTACTCAAATCTAACAGCACAAATGGACAATAAAGTAAGATACTTATTTGCATTCTGATATCAATAACATTGATGGAATCATGTTTTCAGTGTAGGAGATCTCCAGATTCTCAAAATATCTGAAATTATATTTAAATTTTACATGCTTTTTAAATTGTGGCCACTGGACTATTCCCAGCTATTCTGGATCTATCTGTTCAATCTCTAACCAAATTCAACAGATTAGCAGAACAAACACTTGGGAAAAAAGCAAACAAACAAACAAAAAAACCCCAAAACCACAAAGCCCTTTACTTTTTTATTTCAACATTTAAGCATTTCCAGATTAAGGAATTAATGAATTATGATGGTGGAGGTAGAGTATAGGAGAAAAGGGCAGAGTAGAATAGAACAGAAAGAACACATGCCCCTGTCAAAATATTCTGGTTGCACAAATGAAGTCAATTAGGAACTCAGCTGACAAGATCTCTTTTCCCATGCAGGGGAAATATTTTCTAGACATATATTTTTATGTTTTCAACAGCTAGAGAAAACAAATACACATTTCTAAAGAAAATAACAGTAATGATTATAGCTAAGCATGAAAGGTCTCTTGTTTAGTGAATCATCCATATTTTTAAGTGCTCACAATTATAAATTGAAAAATTCCATTTTCTGGAATTGTGCCCTAATTTGTTCTCAAAAGGAGAAGTAGTTTTAGACCCTTAAGGGAAATTGGTTGCATTCACTGTAAACATTTTGAATATGTAGGAACAGCTTGTTGGTGTAACTTAGTAGAATTGTCTCCACAGCAAGAACAAAAACTTAAGCATAAACTTTAAGCCTTGGCTTCTGTAGGTTTTAGAGAGATATATGGGGAGAGGATAGCAACAACTTCAAATATTATGAATTTTTAAGCACATGAATGATGGAATTATTTTGCCCTTGTAAACCTAGGAGAGAATATATACACATTAGGGGTTGCCACGGCTTGTGAAGACATCAACATTAGCAGTAACTCCCAGTTACCATATATGAAGTACACAGATTTTTTAAGCAACATATATATATTATTTATTTTAAATCAATTGTGACATTTGAAGCAGCACTGATACAGCTGCAATGTATGAAAGGAGAGACACGAGTCCGTTCTGTTAAAAGATTCAAAATTTATCTAGGAGTGATTTTCTGTATTTACTGAAATCAATTGTAAATCTTGCACTCAATTTAGTGGCACAGACCTATGCACTTATTTTTCCCTGAAGTTCTCTCCTCAGTCTGCCTCACCTGAAGTCATGCAGGTTTGCAATGGAATTGTGATTCACTGATATTCTGCAAAAAGGGAGAAGTGGTACACCTGCTGCAGGAACATACCGTAGGGAGATTTATTTCTAAGTAGGTGAATACAAGACGAGGAAGAATGACAGTAAATTGATTTTCCATTGCTCACCAGAAAGGTGGGAATTCTTGTGAATGTGAGAACTCCATCTGAATATTGGGAATTGTCATGCAACCAATGTTATGCAGCAAGCATCCCAAATAATGGTGTTGCAGATACCTTTATATAAAACTCTCTGTTCTTAACCATGATGACAATAGATGCAGCCTCGCTGAAGGCAGCACTCTATTCTTTATCAGAGAGGGGCTGACAGACCACCTAACCCCACACAGCCCAGAAATGAGCTGTGCAAGTGCACCAATGTATGTCCACATCCTGTGTAGCCAGCAAATCTCTTGTGACAGCTTGTATAAGTAGATCTTTTTCCTTGCATAGTAAGCCCCCTATTCAACATAATCTTCAGATTAATATTGCCATTGACACAAACAGGAGCCCCTGAATGTTCTAGAGAGTGCACAATAGAGCAACAAACTCTAATAGAAAAAGCCATCTTAAAGTAACAAGACCATAAAATTAAAGAACAAGGAGGTCTCTCTCATACAGTAGGCAAGTCACAGAGGAAGGGTCCTGTTCAACAATTAGGGAAATTGGATTGGGCAGAAGCGACAGTTACTTATGGTAAAAAGGGAAATATAGGGGAGAAAGAGAACTAGGAAGTAACCCTGCCTCAAAAATTGAGAGCTGTAATTTTCAGCAGCTGCTGGATGCTTTCACTTCCTTTGGATTTTGTAGGAATTTGGTGGCTTTACTGATAGCTAGGTCAGAGCTTTGAGTAATTTGCACCAGACTCCTGAAGTAAGTATGAAGTCCCTGTCAATGACTCTAAGGCAGATGATATGGCCTCTATTTCTAACTTAGCATGAGAGCAGCAAGAAAGGAATATGCTTGGGTCAGCAAGGAGAGCCTCGACAAGATGAGTTCTGTGGTGGATGAGCAGAGGGGGTGTCAGGAAACAGCACTCATGGATAATGCCATGGCGTTCCTAACAGGACAGCCACAGACTCAGGCAGGAAATAGGTTTAAACATATATCTGACAACACAGGAATAACATTTCCAGAAGTCCTATCCCAACAAAGAGATAGGTCTGGCTCAGGTAAGGACATCAGGGTGCAGCTGCCTTCCCAGTGACTGTTAATGCTGCTCAGAGAATCCAGATTAATACAGCAGCCTCGAGCCACCCATTTGTCACCAAAGTTGTTCCATGAGTCTAAATGCCAAACAGTCTCAACCAGAGTCCCTAAACATGGGCAGTATCGTTTATCACACAAAACAGAACCTCACCAATTGTGAGTTCCATGCAGGAAACTGAGGGTCTCCAGTATATATCCTAATTAATAATTTAAGTAGTCAAATTACAAGCTCTTTTAAACACGAGGCCCTCATTTTTCTACCACTGGAATTATTTTTTGTCATAGGTAGCTCAGTGGATTTCAGCTGTGTTTTCATTTAACAGCAGGTCTTCAGTAGGTAAAAAAAACAAAACCTCACTGCAGTGCTACTTTCCCCTGCAGAATTACAGACTCACAGATGTATCCCTGACAGAGAAAAAACAGTCTGCAATGAACATAGATGAATGAATTTGAAGGTAAAATATTATTATGCACATTTATTCCTTCCTGCATAGCTCAGGTTACAGAATTTCCCACAAGTGATTCCAGTGTCAAATCCAGTAATTTACAGTTGAATTAGAGTACATACCCTGAGAATGATTGGAATTTTTCCATAATGATGATGCAGGGCAGCTTAGTATGCTCTGCAATGTTCTACATCAGCTTCCTTACTGGAAAGGCACTGAGGAAATATAAATAATCTCACACTTTCAAAACTTTGTTTTAAAACATTTTTCAGCATTCTTCCATATCTTACTTTTAATTAATTGGACTGAACTTGGTTACTGAGCTTTGCTACATGACATATTCACTGACAATTTGTGCAAATATCAACTCTGACAAACACAAGACCCAAGACATAACTGGCACCATGGATGCACTTCTGCACAGAAGGTTTATATTAATGAACAGTGTACATGACCAATCTCTTTTTGCATCCTGCTCTGTATTAGCCTTTTATCACATGTAGTTACTCTGAATTTGTGGTCACTGTGCTCTTGGTACAGGAATGTTGGAACATGCAAGGTGGATCTAAGGTAGTGTCCTGTGGGTGTTCAGTAAATCTGCCTTTAACTGTGCCAAGCTTAGAGTGGCATCATTTGTTTGGTGCAAGGAGCTTGCAATCATTCAGCTAACACTCATTAAAAGATCTGCCCAAATGGAGGCTGAAAAAGCAAATTTCATCTCCACATTCTTTCAAGCAACAAGACTCATTTCTCAGCTGATGCAGAAATCATTTAATTTACTGAAGTCAAGAAAGCTTCAAGAAAATCACTTGTCACCAATGGGGATAATGTCATCAAAAACTCCCGAAATGGAAGAATTCCAAAATATTCCAAAAATACTAGGAAAGAACTTTTCAACCAGCCTCCATGGCAAGACCACTTCTCATCTGAACTGCAGCAAGCTGATTCTATACAATCAGTGCACCCATCAGCCCACTGCATACAGTCACCATGGGAAACATGCAGAAGAAAGGAACCAAAGAATTCCGTACAGTCTCTTCTGCCCTAGAATAACCATGCAGCTATTAGAAGTCCACTCCTAGTTCAGTGCATAATTATTGTTATATTTCTTTTGTAAATGACTGACTTTTATCAGCCTTGATTGCTCCTCCCCTGGAAAAGGTCAGTGTCTCCCCAAGGAGGTCCTGCTTGCAGCCTGAGAGAGATTGCCTGGGAGTCATACCCTTTTGTCAGCTGACCTTTAAATACAGTAATGTCAGTTTGTTAACAAGAAAGTTTCATTTGTTAAAGTCTTCGTGTTAGTCTGACATGCCATTTAAAACATTTATCTGATTTTTTTTCTAGCCTGTGATCTCATGATAATGTTACAGTGTTAATCTTTGAGGTCACATACTAGGCAGGCTCCCTCTCCAGCCCTTACTTGCAAGCTGAATATAAAAAACTTTCCTCTGTCATTAAATTAGTTTAAGGAAGTTCAAACATAAGTTCAAAGAAATATCATACAATTTCCAAAAGGTTTTACACCAGAGGCTAGAAGCACTTTTTCTGTTTCTCTATGTGATTGGAAATCTCAGGAAACTTAGGGGAAATTTTTGATTGATTTCATGTGTCTCATTAAAGCAGTGCTCTCTTCTCCAAAAAACAAATACTGTATTTATCCTCTCTGTACTAAAGGGGCAAATACTGTGCATTTAATTAAAGGCAGTGATATTGCAAAACTGTTTTTAAGACAAAGGTTTAGCTAGAATATTGTTGGGTGAATATGAATCGTCCAACACTGCAGCATAAATTCAAACATGCTTTCCTGAGCTCCAAGGCTTCTCCTGGTTCTGCCTGTATTCACAATTACAGGCACAATATTAGGCCTTTTGGTGAGCACATACATTACTGGCAAAAAGTAAAGAATTTTTTCTTTCAGGGACATAATTTTTCTTGTAATACTCTTACAGAAACAGAAGGTCAGGTTCTTAGGGATCCTCTCCTAGGAGTCACTCAAGTAGTTTACACCCTACAGGTAGCAAACTAAATGTTATATTGTGCATATAAATGTTATAAATGTTAAATGTTATATTTCTTCCCTAGAAACTATAAATCTATATGGAAACTATAAATATATAGCTATAAATCTTCCCTAGAAACAGAGTCCCTGCTGCACCACCCTTCTCCCCAGGCTGCTTGTATAGGCAATCTATCAAGATGCATAGGATGCCTTTCTGCCTTCCCAACGGGTTGGCTTCCAGAGGAAACTGAGGGAAGTATGCGTGCTGGTAACCACCACATGGGGATTAAGGCTATGGGACATGACGCAGAGCACACCTGCCTCCAGCATGGACATATCAACAGAAAAGAGAAGAACCAATGAGGCCTCCTAGGCCTGTAAGGTCTCAGTCCCTCAGCACTGTGAGAGTGTACAAGGGGAGGAGAAAAGAGCGACATGCCATCAGTCTGTGAGCTGGTTAGAGTCAAGACACTGAGAAGGGGAAACACAATTTATCTCGTATATCCCTTATCTGCAAAAGCCAAATTAAAAAAAAATTCCAAGCTACCATCCAAACTAACCTGTCCAAGCCAAGGACAAATGTTCTTCCAAACTCTGATAAACACCTTGATCATGAATGTGTGACTGCTTTACACTTGCAGCACATCTAAGGACATGGATTCTCTGCAAATCACTAGAGCACTGACAGAGCTGTGCTGATCTGCCTCCAGCTGTGCCCCATGAGCAATGCCCCAGGCAAAGATGCACACACACACAAACTTCAGATTATTTTCCTACCTCTGCTTGGTGTAACTTCCCCTTAATGTAATTCTGAAGTTCACATTATCCCTTTTAGTCACAGCACTGCAGGCATCTGCTGTTAAGGTAATTATCTGTGATGACCCTGAAGTCCTTCTTGGAGTCTAATGTTCCTATCATGCTCATTACCATAATATCTGAGTCTCCATAGTATCAAGGCATCTGAGTCGGGCATGTCACTCTGCACAGCACAGCCTGGAGAACAGCAAAGAAGGAAAATAGATGGAGATAAAGGTTCAAGAGCAAAAGCATAGGCTTTTTAATTATTAGAAGATATTTAGGAGATCAAAAGGGTAATGTAAATTTTCAGTAATGAAATGAAGTCTGAGTGACAATGTTCCATTAGAAATAATAATGCTGAAATCACTGTGCAAAGCACAGCACAAAACTGCACTGTAGGAACTGACAGGAAATCTTTTTTTACTAAGAACAAATAGATTGAACAGAAGCAAATTACAATAGAAGATTAATGACACTGCCACGTACACTGACTAAACCAGGAGTAACTTCATTGCAAACCATGCAGCTACACGTGTGAAAGAGTGCTGTGAGAGTAGAATAAAGCTCAAAGTAAGGGAAATACAGCTCTATTAGTAATGATGTGTAACAGTGGACAGTCATGTAAAAATAATGCACATTGCCCAGCATGATTTCTGTCAAATTATATGTTCACCCTACTCTTACAGATCTGTTCTTGACACTTGTTTCTTGCTGGTTAGTCATTGAGTGACCTCCTTTAACAAATTACACACTTCACATCTATAGCTTTGCACCACCAATAGAAAAAGTATCAATCACACATTTTCTCTGTTGAATTGTGCTTCTCATATTTGTGACTGAATTGGGGGAAGAGCCATGCTGACACAACAGTGCCTCAGGGTGGGAATCATCTCACCTGGCTTTACATGTCTACACTTAAAGCAGTCAGACTCAACTCTTCCTACAGCTAATTACAGGCTTTTCTGTATTAGGACATAAATGGCATCTACTTTAAGTGTAGATGAGTTATGATCTAAAAGTGCCTGTTTCTCTTTATTGGCTGCAAAGGGAGCCAGGAGTGACTAGATCAAATAGAGCCTACACAGAGTCAGCTGAGTCACCCCCATAGTTTATAATTTTGATAAATTGCACACATTTTAAACCAAATTTGTGCAGTTCTTTTAGCAGAGCCTTTGGCAACTAGCATGCACTTAGAAAATAGGTCTTTCTGTGTAAACCTTCTCTGCCAACACATGTGCAGGGAAGTCTGTGTCGCTGTGTTGGAGTATCTCTTAGACAAACACTTTGCCACTTACCAAAGGACAGCAGTCCAAAATTGTGTAGCTGCCTCCTGATTGCTTATTAGTTCTCTGTGGCCTGGCCTATAGTAAAGCATTTTAATGAAGAGAGGGAGAGTAAAATAGTGTTCAATTATACTGTTTGAAAATCAGACACTTCTTGCTACAGTGTCAGGTTATTCCAGAAAGCCCTCAATGGATGCCTCTGTGGGATCCATTGTCATGTATTGCCTAATTCCCATTCATGTATCCCCTAATTCCCACCACTTAAGTGGTGTCCTCAACTCACATTGTGCTCTTCTCTTCCAATTGCCACTGCATGTACCAAACCATATGTGATGGGCCAAAGGCACAGTAGTGCAGATGCCCAGATTTCAGCTGTGTTTTCATTTAATGAAATTTAATTCATTAATTTCATTTCATGAAGCACACCTGCTTCAGGCCAATCTGGTACAAGGGAGTTCTGGTTTACAACCACGTAATCAGTGTAGGAGCAAAGGGCAATGAGCAGGATCCCTTCTCTATTTCATGTTCATTCCCATCATAACAGTGACACAGAATCATAAAATCGTAGAGTAGTTTGGGTTGGAAGGACATTAAAAATCTAGTTCTAACCCACCTCCCATGGGCAGAGACATCTTCCAGTAGGCCAGGTTGCTCAGAGCCCTGTCTAACCTGGCCTTGAAGACTTCTAGGAATGGAGTATCCACATCCTCAGAGTAAAGATTTTTTTTCCTAATATCTAATCTAAACTTACTCTCTTCCAGTTTGAAGTCATTCCCCCTTGTCCTATCACTATATGCTCTGGAAAAAGTCCCTCTCCATTTTTCTTGTAGGCCGCCTTTAGGCACTGGAAGGCCAAAAATAGATTGCCCTGAAGCCTTCTCTTTTCCAGGCTGAACAAATCCAATTTTTTTAGCCTTTTCTCATAAAAGAGGTACTCAAGTTAACTTGGTGCCCTCCTCTGGACTCATTGCAACATGTCCACATCCTTCCTATGCTGGGGTCTCCAGAGATAGGTGCAGTACTCCAGGTGGGATCTCACAAGAGCAGGGCAGAGGTGAAGAATCACATCTCCTGATCTGCTGCCCACACTGCTTTTGTTGCAACCCAGAAGACATGCTGACATCTCAAAGAATGTACTTTTTTTACAAAAAACAAAAACAAACAAAAAAATTAATCTCAGATGATCAGAAAAAAAAAAAACTCTAGGTAGAAAACCCCAGGTAGAATCTTCAGGTAGAACAGGTCACCCAGAGTGGTTGTGGAGATAAAAGATGTCTGGATAAGGTCCTGGTTAGCTGGGTCTAGGCTGCCCTACTGAGCAGGGGTTTAGACCCTTCCAACTTCAGCTAGTCTGTGATTCTGTGAAAGCTCCCACAAAGCAGCTGCTAGGGAGGTTGGTCAGGAGAAAATTGAACTGATGCATTTGTCCCTGTGCCTGCAAAACCAATGTGTGGAACAACCTTTAAATATGCAGTGAGGAAGGATATCGCTGCTGCTGCTATTTGAGATTCTTGTTCAGGTACCCAGGTAAAACCACAGTTGTAGATTTAATCTCTGCCATAGGAAGTAATTAGAATGTCCTATAAGCCTCTCTATTCATGGCTCCCTTCAGCAGCTATTTCACAGCAAGCCTCCAATTTAAACTGTACAGTTTCAAAGATAACAGATCTATCCATGTTACTTCATAACAGCAGCTGTCATTTGTATTGATTTTAAGATGATTCTTGCATAGTAGATTTTGGAGTTACCCCTGGTTTAGTCTGCTCATATACATTTGTAGAAAATCATATAGTTTTTCTTAAATTAACCAGACTAGGGAAAAATCATGTGCAATAACAAAATCCATCCAATGCCAACACACAGCAGGGCAGTATTTTCAATGTCTGAAACTGCACAAAAAAGAGGACTTTTTTCCTTCACAAATAGTATGCATGCAACAAAAAATTAACTTTCTTCATATGAAACATTAAAAAAATTATATGCCTCACCATGTTTTGGATATTTGGCCTTATTTCAGATTGGCTTAGACTTCAAAATCAAATTCTGTCACATTAAAACCAAGATCTGAATGAACCAAGAAAAAAAAGAAATGAAAAAAAACAAGAAACATGTCTTGCTGAGCAATTGTGGTTTTAAAGTTTGGTATTTTGTAAATGGAAGCACCAAGTCTCACTTGTGATTCTCTGTCTCTCATGAAATTCTGAGTTTTCAGCCAGAAAACAACAGTTGTGGGGCTTAGTGCTTGCCTTAGGACAAGCCTAAAGCTTAGAGGAGTCTCCAGTCCTCGAACCCTGCTGTAGAACGGTTTATGCCACCTCACATAGATTATTTTGGTGTGTACCTTCTAGAGGCGCTGCAGTTTCAGTATTGAACAGCACCATCTTGTACATTTAGTAGTATTTTTTTAATATCCCCATGCACTGCCTTATGAATAGCAGTCTGATGATGCAGTTTTCAGGATAGTCTGATCTTCCTTTGCTATTCTGTTAGTTGTTACAAGATGAAGGAATTTGTGTTAAATGTCAGTCTCAGAATGACGTACAAAACAGCCTCATTCTATTTTCTGCACAGAGATTGACTAGATTTTTTTTTTTAATCTTTCTTTTTGGGGAATACATATGGAAAACTCTTATGTGATCCTGAATTTTCATGGAATTTAAAGAATTTATGAGATGAGAAGTTGCCTTTTTAATTTTTTCCAGAAATTGACTTTGAGGACGTATTTAAAATTTCAGATAAAGCATTGTATTTTTTCCATCCCTGAAGGGGCTAATATGATTCTGTGACTAAATACAAGTACATAAACCTAAAGAAATTATTTTCCCTCTTGCTATTTTATAAACATATATTTACTCATATATTTACTACAGCATTTACTGTTGCAGTGCTTGTTCATGTTTTGTGGCTTTCATATTAAGAAAGTACAATGGGAGGTGAGGTCAGTTAAGTCATGTGGACATATAGAACTGCTTTGGAAGTCACCTTTGCATTATGTGCAAAGAAATGAAGGGGAAACTCAGCCAAAAGGGAAACAGTTTCTCAGTTTACCCTCTGACATGGCAAATACTGAGTACCTGCCCTGTGGGGAAATGTCACACAGCAATTGTATCAGCAACGTGAAAGCTTCAGAGAGAGAATTCAAGCCCATGAGACTTGGAAGGCTGAATAACAGGAACTGAGACAGAATAATGAATCAGCAGCACTTTCACAGACATGTTGGAGCCATATAACTTTGAAAGGGGCAGAAGTCCTACCTACTGAGATGGAGCTGTTCATTAAGCAATTCAGAACTAGCACAAAAGATGGAAAAGTAAAAAAATTACAAGTGATGCGTTTTTCCCATTAGATAATATCAGCATAGCATCCTGCACTAAGGATGCTCCTCTGAAATTAAGAATTCAAACTGGATAAAAGAGATAATCATCAGGCAAAAATACAAACATTTGCTACCTTGAGGATGATTATACAAAGACTTTTGCTCATCACAAATATGGTAGCCATCATAAGGAGCTACAACACCAATGGACAAAGAAAAGGGGAGGAAAATGCTTTTTGAGACATTTTGTTTGCATGTCTAAAGAAGGGCAATGAAGCTGGGGAAGGGTCTGGAGCACAAGTCTGATGAGGAGTGGCTGAGAGGGCTGGGGGTGCTCAGCCTGGAGAAAAAGAGGCTCAGGGGGGACCTTATTGCTCTCCAATATTGCCTGAAAGGAGGCTGTAGCCAGGTGGAGGTTGGGCGCTCCTCTCAGATATCAAGTGGCAGAATGAGAGGAAATGGCCTCAAGTTGCACAAGGGGAGGTTTAGGTCGGATATTAGGAAAATTTTCTTCACTGAAAGGGTGATCTGACATTGGACTAGGCTGCCCTGGGAGGTGGTGAAATCACCATCCCTAGAAGTGTTCAAAAGGTATGTGGATTTACACTTAGGGACATGGTTTCGTGAGGACTTGGCAGGGCTGGGTTAACTGTTCAACTCAATGGTCTTGGAGGTTTTATACAACTTTGACAATTTTATGATTCTGTAATGGAAAAAAATACTCCAGGTTCATTGTGAATAAAGGTGATTTGAACAGGAGACGTGAACCCAAAGGGAAAAAGAAGTGAGCTGGCATTTAAGATCAAGAGGGTTAGAGGGATTTTTTAAAATAAATGGTGGAGGAGTGCCAGTGATATTTTAAAAAAGAAACCTGAAGAGCCCAAAGTATAAAGGAGAGCTCAGGAAAGACAAGTCCACTGAAGAAGGCAGAATAATTCTTCAAAAAGACCTTAACCTCAGTAAAAAAATTGGGGCATTCTTACATGAAAAGCTTTCATTGTGAGCAAGGAGAAAAGGGTCAGGGATGTCCGCAGGGAATCTGTTTGAAACCAAAGCAACTGTGGAGAAGACTGTGATAACTACACAGAAAAGATATATTAGTGGACCTGTGGATAAATACTGTTAGATTAAAAATTTAACATTGCTTTGTTAAGGGGAATTCCTGCTTTACAAGTGTCTTAGAGGGTTCTAAATGAGTAAAAATTATGAGAATAATAATTATTTGACTGGTTTAATCTAACCTGATTTCCAAAGACATTTTAAAGGAAACTGAGCAATGACTTAAGAAAGAAGGTCCTGTCATGTAAAAAATATTTGATGAAATATCAAAAACGTAGAAAAGGAGCAAATAAATAGTTCTTACATATCAAGGATGTCAGCAGTGGTTTCTATGAGGATCTGTTCTGAGACCTCTGCTGGTTAATATATTCATAAATGACCTAGAAAAGACAGTAATCGATGATAAGGTTTGCTCATGGTTCCAAGTTATTAAAGATAGTAAGAAGAGAGCCAACTGTGAAGTGTTGCAGAACTGACAAGAAGGATTGGGCAATAAAATGTCGGATGAAATTTAGTGTAGGCAAACATAAAGTGATGCCCCTGTGAGAAGCCAATTGTACCTTCAGACAAAGTGGTTTATTCTGAGCTGGCTTTTACTCCTTGAGAGCAGGAACTTGGGGTACGATGGGATGGGGCTCTAAAAAACCAGCTCTAGGCTGGTCAGTGTTTAAAAAAAAAAAATTTAAAATTGAGCACATGATCGGAACATGTTGGACAAGAAATAGCCAACTAAGAAAGCATCTCTTTACTGCTGTATAAATTCCCAACTCACCCATGCCACATTGTTCAGTTAGAAAAACACATGAGAGGTGTGACACCAATCTACACCACAGTGTAGAAAACCCACAGTGATCACAGACAGTAAGGAGGGGGGTGGACTGCTCAACAGTAATTCAATGAGTAAAAAAGCATCAGTCTTCATCCGTGCTCAACATCAATAACAAAACAATAATACAAGGGATTGGACAATTTGACCAAATAGATTTTGGAATCCATCCTTACCAGTTGGAAGTCTCATCAACAGGCCATGAGATCCATTTTGTTTAACTTTAGATGTCTACATTGTGTCTGTACCTGAATTAGTTGACTGGACTTCTTTTGTGCTCAACAGAAAAAAAATTTTCAGTATGCAAAGCAGATGATCATTTTAGACATGCACACAAAGAGTTATAACCAAAATGCCTGTTTACTTGCCATGACCATAAAAGGAGTGTAGATAATTATCTCAGATACAGAAAGCTGCACTCCAGTCATCTCAAATTTGAATGAAATATCAGATATCCATATGTTGAACAGGAGAACTATTTTTCTCACCCAAATATATCAATAATTTTGCAAGACTGTCCCATATTCAACTGACTCCACAGATGAAGCCCACTGCCTACTGCAGGACCACCTTTTATTCTTCTAACCCCCAAAATACATGCTCCCTTTCTATCCCTTCCCACTGCTATTTTCTGCATCCCTCTGGCTGTGCATTTGCTTTTCCTAACTACAGTTCTATCCCCCCTGATGACTGTCCATCCTCCCACACGTAAGAGACTGTCTTCCCCTCCCTTTACTACACCTGATCTCCTCCCTTGCTCTCTGTGTCTGGTTTGGGGGCTACTCCTGTACCTTTGTGTCCCATCAGTCAGCTCACATCTTCCCTAAAGCAAGATCCCACATTCCCTTACCAGTGGTTTCTGTGAGATAAGGTAGGCTAAATGATGTAAGAGGAACATCACGGGTTTTCTTTGATCATTGGCATTCTGGAAAAACTCCTAAACTGTTTTCAGCTGATTGGGCAAGTACAATAAGAAGCTGCTATTTAAGGAATGTAGTAGCTATTGAAGATAATAAGTTTCAAATTATACCATAAAAGCATAAATAGCCAGGGTTTATTTACACAGGCATGCACAGCACGTGCCTGTTGTTTTGTACCAGATCAGCAAAGAGATAAAGACTCACTTTCGAAGATGTATATTGTCCAGTGTAAATTTAATATTTTTACCTTTAAAATAAAATACAATTTATATTCTGACTCTTTACTAGCCCCTTAACATCTTATATATTCAATTAAGCAGAGCAGGTTTTCCATCACAGTTTAAAAAGAATCAGAGCATGAAGAGCTAGGATTTATCAGTCAAGAAACTAAAACCATATTTTGTTGAGCTAATTTTTGACAACAGTTGTGTTTCATGAAGATGCACAAGAAAAAGTTTCATCTCAGTTTAATTCACTACTTTAGCTTAATGCTGAGCTGAAGCAAAGCTGTGAGAACCAGAGCATGTTGAAAAAGGAGGAAAGCTCATTTTTCAGTTTCAGTTTGTAAATCAATGATGAAGTGTGAAATGGTGAGATTTACCCATTTTAAAAATTTGAAGAACATGGCAAGAAATAAAAAAACCCATTGACTAGTGATGATTAATATTTTCATTTAATACCTTAATTTGCATTAAAGCTTGTTTTGAGGAGCTTTTTAATGCTTTTTTTTTTGTAGTTTTAAGTCCCAAATAAGCAATATCAAAATACCATTAATCTTTAACTCGGCATCAACTAAACTGAATTTCCATTCAAATGCAACTTCACACAAATAATAATTAAAAAGACAAATTATCCACTAACTAATGAATTCACCATTCATTGATTTCCAGTATAATAAAACTGTAAGTACTAAGCAGCACAATAAAAGTATGTAGTTTCATTACAACTCAGACAAGTATGTAGCAGACATGCATTTTTCACTGAGCAAATAACTTCATTAAATTTATCAAAATATTTCAGCTAATTAGAACAGACTGTTTTGCAGAATATCTTTGAGAAAAGGATCAACATTATTTAAATTAATCCTTGTTGATTTAAATGGTGCTTAAAGTCACTGTGATATAAATCACTCATCTTGGTGCACATTCTGCATATACACTCTGGTTTTATATGCAAGCAGTGACATCTCGTTTGGAAAAGGTTGAAATCTATTCCTGTCCCACTGTTAGCTGTTGAATATTTACATTTGCAAGTCTGATATTATTCCATCATCTGTGTTTTTCAGATGTCTGTTCTAAATTAATTTAAACTGCAAGCATTTCCTGCTTAGTCTGCTGGTACAAGACTTTGTTAAGAAATCTAAGTGCAAATAGAATTTCCACAGTTGTCATAGATGTAGCTAAGGCATCTAGGTAGGAGAGACACATGGGTGTGAGAACATCTTCATTTTTGAACATTTGCAAGTGGCAGTGCAAATTATTAGTGGCATTATTATTTGCAAATAACGTGAAAATAGGAGTTTCATAGTACAGCCACAGGATGTAAAATAGTGGGAAATTATGAACTACTGAACTACACTCAGCTGGAGAAACTGAAAGCTTTACATGAGGCACATTCAGTGCCTCCAGACTCTCCAGGATTGTCACTTAGGATAAAACAACATCAAGGATGCTGAAAGCCAAGATTAATTTCTAAAAGGCATTATGCACAGAAATAATGCCCTTGAAAATTCACAGAATAAAGCAGGATAGCTCATGACATAAATCCCAGGGAAAAAATGGAGTTGGCATTGGTATAAAATAATTGTATTTAGGAAACCTCTTTTGAGCTAATTCACCTCAGCATCAGTAATCTTGTACTGTATATCTGGCTGTAATAGTGAAATTCAAATTTGTACAGAGTAAGCAGCCAGTTTATGCTGCATCAGAGGATGCAAGGGTGAGAGAGACTACAGTAGCACTCAAAAATGCTGCATTACCTGCCAGGCAAATCCAGAGGAGATATGGCACTGACAAAGAAACAAGCACAAGTCAAATAATTTCTGCCTCTTCATATTTGCAACAGGGAAAACACATGTTTATTAAATACTTGTTAAATTCAAATAAATGCAAATACTCACCTAATAACAGTCAGGTAGCATAACTGTAGAACAAACTGCCTAATTTGAGGATATAAAAAATCATAGTCGTATATAAAGTTCAATATTCAGAGGACATTATTTGTCGTAACTACTGAAACCTGAAAAGCCACAGGAGAGCATAGCAGTTGCTTTTAAAGTTAGATTATGAAGCATATATATATATATGGCAAATTGCATACAAAATCACACATCACATTGGAATTACACATTAAAGTGGAAGAATGCAGGTGACTAAAACAAGAATAACACTTTAATGCTTGCTCTCCTCTGGCCCTTACAAAATTTTTTTTTTTTAAAGTAAATTTTTAATGAACATAGCTACAATATTTTTTTTCAAGGAAATGGACTACAAGTCAGACTAAGAAAAACAGAATAATTAGCTAGCATAGATGTATTCAGTTAGGCACAGCCAGATGAAATTCCTCCTCGGATGATTAAGGATATAGACAAAATAAGCTCTGATTTGCTATCGTTTAAAAGCTGTGAGAGACAGATAATACCTTGAGGACTGAAAAAGGACTACCAAATTCTCTATCTCCAATTTAATGTGGAGAAAAGAGGACTCAGTGAAATACAGATCTAATCATCCTAGTTCCAAATCTTGAAATACACCGGAAAACATATTAAAGGTTCATTTTGTGAATGTCCAAAAGATAATTAAATGATAAGCAACGGCCAACATGATTTTGTCAAGAAAATTAATATGAAACTACTCTAGTGTCATTAAATAGCTTATTAGATAAGAACAAAAGAAAAATATATTATGTAGCTTTATTTTAATAAGGCTTCTGACATTATGTAGCATGATGTACCTTAATGTAGTTAAGCAAGTACTAAGTTCAAGATGAATGAATAATCAGTTAAAAATTGGATTTGAAATCGGCTTTTATCTATGGTCTACTCTTAAAATGTTATGCATAGTCCTAAACATGTCTGACTGCTTTTCATTCTTGTCAGAAATACGTATTTAAAGAGGGGGCTGGGCATGTATTAAGTTTCCTAGCTGACCTAGAAACTTCAAACATTCTGCAGAAATCCTAAAGGATGAGATGCACTACATTTCTCTTTCTAGAAAACTAGGCACATCTTAGATGAAATATGGCAAATTAGTTTGGACTGATCTGATTTCATAAACTGATATTGCATTTAATCCCATTTTCCATTTATCTCTATGTCTTAATTATTCTTCTCTTCCAAATTTGTTCAAAAGGTTTTCATTATACTTGGGTCAAACTGACATATATCTAGTTTTCAAGATTACTTTTTTTTTTCCTTCTCTCAAATATCATTACCAAAATGCTGTTCCTGCTGCTGTACTATCTCTAGTTTGACAGATTCAATACAATGCCTTGCTGCCAACTTTAAAACTTAATGTACTAGTTCTTTCCAGTATTATGCCACATACATTATTCTTTGCCTTCCAACTGAGCATAGGAACTTTCCTTCCACCTAAAATGGACAGGCACATTCATCACTCAGTCTCTTAAAACTACGGGGGAGATGACAGGTGCTGGTGTCAATGCTCCCTTCAAGGCCATGCTTCTCCTTCCAGCCTGTTCTTTAACTCCTCCAGACACGAACTCAGTCCACACTGAGCAGTAGTAAGGTTTCCTTTTGTTCAAGAAAATCCAGTTTGTCAAGGCCCATGTTGATGGCTTCTTGCAGGCTGATCAGCCAGTGCCATGTAGAAGGTGGAGGCCTCTATCCTACATGGTACTCACCTGTCAAGGATAATACAGCCTGGGGGCTTTTTCACTCACTTATCCTTGTTCTTTCTTGTTCTCTCTTGCTCTGCATCATCTTCATTTATAATATACATTACCGCAGTCATCTCTCCTAACACTTCCAAAATATTTTGACTTCCCTCACTTAAAATATACCTTACTGAAGATTTCCTGCCAAAACACGGTTGGTGTATAACACCGACAGTATTCTTCCCTCTAAAACCTCTGTTCACATCTTGGAAGAAATTTTCTTCAAGAAAAAGCATTCTGATTGTGCTGTGCTTAGTGTCCTCTGCTGCTTGAGCCCTACAATCCTAGTATTAACTTCTTCTATAATTCCCATTTTCTGGATTAATCATGCACAAATTTTATTCTACTAAAGCAAGTTGAAATTTTCCCAGCCACTGCTGTGCCTGATTTACTACTACTTCCCTCTCTATGCATACAAGATCATGGATTGTACTAATTCTAATACCTAATTGTAATACAGCATGTCACTAGTAATTTTTTGCATGTAATTCTACAGCACTAATAGCATATATTTTTCATTTTTGTCAGAGCTAGACAGATATTTAATCTCCTGGTATATTTTTTTAACAGGAAGTTACTGAAATTTGAAATAATATTGATTTATCCAGACAGATACAGTAATGAATTTATTGTTCGCTTTTAAAACAACAGTCACAGAAAATAATAGATCCTGGGTTTAGTGATGATATGTGTTTTTAGGTATTGGGACCAAAATCCTATTTGACTCATACAAAAGATCCAGTAACTTTCTGTGAGCCTTTAACAGCCAAGGTTTTGGCCCCCACAAAGGCTGAAAATAAATTTAGAGACTATTTAAGAGCACAGCTTCCAATTTGTGATTTGAGAATTCTGCACTTAAAGGCTTCCTAACTCTGTAATTGCCAAAGCTCCATAATACTTCAGGTTTTAATTTTTAACTTCCCAAGCACATGAAGCTCTGCAACAGCTCATTTCCAGGATGATATCTTTCTTGACTAATTTGACCTCTTTGCTGCCCAATTTATGCCAATACACCAGATGGAGCAAAAGATTGGTCACACTTACTGGTCTCTGCTTGTGACCTCCATACTAACAGGGAGAAGATGACTTTCTCTAAGAGCATACAGGCAAAAAGACCAGGTTATCACAGCACACTGCATCTCAATTAATGGGTGCACACTTTTGAAATCTATAGCAGATGCCGTTTCCTAAATCAGGACTTGCAACACTGTGTATAGAAAAATCCTATGTTGGACTTTATTTGGGCAGAGAGGAGGAATTGAACTTCAAGTTAAAAAAACTGTTGGAAAGGTGCACGGTTCTGTCATATTTTGCACAAACCAATGAAATCTGATCAAGTCACCAGGTTACCATAAGCATTAACAATTTATTCTAGTAGATGAAATAAAATTTTAACAAACTTTAAGGCTCTATTTACCAGGCTGCTTACACTAAGTCAGGATATACTCTGTTCTGTCAAGACCAGGCTGGTGTACAATCGGGAGTAAATTTAAAGTAAGCAGATTGGTGGCTGGGACTTTCACTTGGAAAAGTGGAAAACTATGACTTCACTTCTCAGGCCTTGTCTAATTTTTTATTCCAGTGAACATACCATGTCAAGTAAATGAGCAGTCCAATAAGTAGAGACTTGATCAGGCCTGGAATAACTTGTGTTGGAAACTCAGAATGATTGCACTAAATAATATGCAATACAACACAAATAGCCAAATAAAGAAGAAAAATCTGTCTTCAAAATGACAAACTCAAGCCTTCCACTGTCTCTTCAGTCATATCTGACTGTCACTTTTATTTCAAACCCAGGGCCAGTGGAAGGCACCAGGATGAAACAGCCCATGCCTTATCCCTGTGGCTGGAGCAGTCTATTCCCAGGAGCTGAATAGTCATACCCCAAGGCCTTAAAAACTGACTTGTCCCCAAAGCAGAAGGGCATAATAATCCAATCTGCCAGCATTTCAACACAGCAGCTTTAGGTGTAGAAAATGGAAATGCTAATGGATTTCAGATAATTACAAAACATATTACTCCTAGTCTGCATTTCAGTGTTGATGTCGGTTTATTCCACATTGGACTGGAAGAGTAAAAGGGAACACAAGCACATAATACTTCTCCATGTGAGACATTTGAGAAGAGTATGAGAGGATAAGAATTTATAATATAATAAGATATTATAATATAATAAGAGTTTATGTTCATCTCTGGTTTTTCTAATAGTCAAAAGCGTAGAAATTAAGTCTAGAGATAGTCATGCCCAGAATATACTAGTCAGACTGCAGTCTGCAGTGTGTAAAGGAATAAAAGAGAAGGCACCAGGAAGTTGTACACCCTCCATGTGGGTTTATGAAGTGCCTCATAAATAAGTTTTGCTCAACTGCCTTGATTTATTTCTTTATTCTTTCTTCCTTTTTTTTTTGTTTTTTTGTTTGCTTGTTTTTGTTTTCTCTCTTTTTTCTTTTTCCTTTTTTCCAAGATGTCATACTTTGAAAGAAAGCTTTGGAGATAATAGCACTTTTGTAGTGCAGGGTGAGTCTTCAAGAATTATCCAGTTTGGATCTGGTTCATGGATGAGGTAGTGGGCTCACAGGGAAGTTGGAGACCAAGTTGCATGGGCAGAAAATGTTGCAAATTCCTGGCCCTAGAAGTAACAGCAAGTTAGATAGGAGAAATCACTGTTACCCAACTACCTGATGTCCTTCGAGGGCGCATTGGGTGAACAGATTTATATGGTTCTCTCATACATAAGAAGAAAATACCGAATTTGTGTAGAGACATTATATCAGAGGTTTAGGAGCAGTTAACCACTAACACTAGAATATTATGTTGCTGCCACAGAGATTGAAGAAGAACTAAGGAATGGAGAGGATTCAGGATGATTGACTGGCTGAAAAACATTGCCTGCAAGAAAATTTTCAAAGGTTTGAATCCATTATGTTTAAAAAAAAAAAGGTGATTTGATTATGGGCTGTTAATTCTAATTTGGGTAACAATCTGATTGTAGCTGGCTCATCAACCTCATAAATAAAGATAAAAGAAGATACAGGGACTGCAAATTGAAGCAAGGAAAGTTCAGATTGAGAAGTAAAACAAGGTGAGGACTTTTAGAAGAGGTATAAGCAACCACCAGGAAAACCTAACAATATTAATGTTAGTTATACTGTTAGCTTGTTGATTTGGGTTTTTTTTTTTTTTTGCTTTTTTGTTAATGAAAAAATATTTAATTCAAGCAAATTTATTCAGGAAAGCCTTATGGCATGTATTATTCAAGAGTGCAGAATAGATGATGGTGATGATGATGATAATAATACAGAGCTAACATCTATTCTGAGTAGGAACCCGAGCTTATTTAATCCACAAGTATTTTGCCACTGGCTTGATTGCATTGTTGCTTTTGCTTGTACTAAAAATTCTTTCAGCACACCAAATTTACTGATAAAATAAGCATACACAAACACCAGCTGAAGTAGACCAGGAGATCTGGTCAAAGACAACAGTCCAGGTATAGAAAGGTTCCTTGGGTTTTACAGCCAAGTATCCATGCACCTGTGTACAGCACACCACAGCAAATAGTTAAACTGGCACAACAGAAAACACAGCTGATTGAGCCAGGACAGCATGATAAATAGTCAAACCTGGCTTTGGCAGAGGGAAGCAGGAACTTTCAGAGCCAGCTTTGCCACCAAAGACTGTATCTCATGTGTTTCCTAAAGCAGGATACAGGGCAGAACAGGACAGTACTGGTACATTGACCCCTCATTGCCAAGGTTATAAGACAATAGATCTTTATAATGCAGTTTATTTGAAATGCATGTTTGTTTATGAAGAGTAAGAGCTGAAGGGCTCTTACCACAGAACAGTTTTCATACAAACCACAAACCCACACTTCATTTGCTAATGGCTCTATTTCATATTTCCAGTCTCTAAAAGAAATAATAGACAGTCTTAACATCATTCTTTTTTTTGAAATTCAGCCTCTCCCATAGGCTGTACATTACACCCAGCAGCCATCACAGATGGAGAGCAGGACTGGATTTTTCTTAGTGTTGAAGTCTCAGTGAGCTGACTCAGAATCACCTTTCTTGGAGACATGCCTTCCTCACATGCTAGTCCTTTGCTTAGACCACTAGAGCCATTTAAAGAATATTTGATTCACCACATGGCAACATGAATTTTGAGTAATATTCCCCTAGCACTTACAGTGTGATTTAAAATAGCATCCATAGACAGTTATATCTTAAGATGATAATTTATTTTTAGAATACAGCCCAGAGCATTTTTAATGCCCACATTTCATATTGCATTTGTCTTTGACTTGTGCTGTGGAAAATCCCTAGTAAATGAAAAGTGCATCCAACATATATTTTTTCAGCATTTTTGGACTGACGTGCTATTTTTAGACAAGATTAGTTATTCCCTCATCTAGATACTATATTTTTATCCGTTGTTCAAGCCAACTTTAATATGTCATGTCCTGAAAAAAAGAGTAGAAAGACAGTACAAGGGAGACATAGCTGAGTATCTCTATCTACACAACACATACAGTGTAAAGAAGCTCAGCTGAAAATGCCCATAAGCTTCCAGGTAGTAGCCAAAAAGCCATCCTCAATACCTTCCTGTAAGGCTTTGGGAGGAAAGCTACAGCATTTTGAGAATCTGCTAGAGCAAGCATTCCTATCATTTCCCCGACCCTGGTGAATTACTCAAACTACCTCACCTGTGATCAGCCAAGCTTTTGTAACTGAGGCGGAAGCAAGGCCGGGGTCTTGATTCAGTTTAGCCCTCACCTTGATGGGATCAGCTGGTTGAGGTCCCTGACCTATTTGGCTGGGCAACTGCTGGTACTGTCCCCAGGGGAGAGTGGCAATGTGCATCTCAGATGGAGACAGTTTTGAAAGAAGTTCTTCAGTCTGATCAGCCAATGGATTCACACTTTTTACAAGCACGTTAAATGCTTTTCTGGTAAGAAATTAGAATATACTCAGACTGTATCAGCTGATGCAAAATCACTAGCACATACATTATTACAGACCATCTACTAGGTTTTATAACAGATAGATTTAAAACCAAACTGTCATGGCAATCTTCTCTTGCACAGAGCTGACTTCAACAGTCCCTAACATGGGCACTTGCCCATTCATTGCCTCCCCAGCCCTGCAACCCCATAGCCCTGCAGCACCACACTGCCACTGCTAAATGAGAGGCCATAAGGACTGAGGCTTGCCAGGGCTGCTCTGCCTGCACTTTCCTTGACTTGCCTGCAACTCTATGGCTAATTTGTTCTACTTTTGCTTATCTTTATGGTTTTATACAGATATAAGCATGGTTTTATACAGATAGCCATAACAAGCCGTCATTCTGGGGAGAATGAGATACTTACACCTCTAACACAACAATGTGAGGTAGAGAAATACAATACCAAAAATCCTTGGGAAGTGGAGAGGCAGGATGCAGCGTAGAAAAGTGCCTGTCTGGAATGGTAAGAGGTGGGTCCAGGCTGGCATTGGGGTGTCCAGAAATAGAAACCACCCAGCAGCAGGAAAAGGATTGCAGACCAGGAGCTGGGTTTGACTGGTAACAGAGAGAAGAAAACAGCAGTATCTTCCACAAAGTGAGCATTAGAGAGGAAGTATGGATGCAACATGGAATTGTAAAATCATGAACGAAGGCAAAGGTGTATGGTAGAAAATGTATAAAAATGGGCAAAGTAAGGTGACGAAACCAGCAAGACCAAGACTGGATCCTTCCCGTTGAAGGATCAGGGGCTGATGGCTTGTGGTCTTACCCTTTCCAGCAGCACAAATCTGCTGACTGTTAGTTCAGAGGAGAAATAAAAGGGTAAGCATTCCTCAAGAAAAGCACAGAAAACTAAGAACTGAGTGCTAATATTTCACTTGTATCACCCTTATTGAGACCTTTTCTGTAGAGACGCACTGTAGTTGCATAATTAGTTTGTTTTTAAGGTCAGAAATAGGTCTAGAGTAATAATGATACTTGAATTAGGCTGCTGAGATTTCCATCATGCTAACAGTAAAGCACTGGATTCATGTGTATGTAGTGTGCTTCCCCCTTGCCCATAACCATAAACAACACTTTGAACAGCACCTCAGCTGCACTTGTTTACTCAACTGCTATTTGAAAAGGGCAGTGGCCCCTCCGTTGGAGTGGACCCATGGTCAAAATAACTCTGAAAGAAAATCCAGCAATCGAAACCACTCTTTTTATTACTGGTTATCAGCTACTGATCGCTCCACAAAAGCTGTGCTGCCATAACAAAGGACAGTGCAGATACAGAACAAGCAGAGATCAGAATAGCTAAAATCAACACTTTTACCAAAGGAACAACAGCCAAAGGGGCTGCTCTGGCTTCAGAAGAGAGGTGACAAGACTTAAAGTCTCCAAGTACTCCAGAAAAGTTTGAAGATCAGATATGTGCAATTTAATTTTGTTATTTGTGAAATGATACCTTTGTACCTCTTTTCTTTTTAAATGAGAGTCTAAGCATAATGTAAACCAAAATATTCAATTAGATTTTGCATATGTAACACAAGAACAAGAGAAAAAATCAAACCCGGAGGCACAAATATTGGAGATGTCTAAAAACATCTTTCAAATCAGCACACATAGGTTAAGCAAATAAACAGCTAAAAATGGCTAATTTAAAATTTTTATCCAGATTTTTACGGTATTAAAGACAGCTCTCAGTTTGACTGTGTTGCCTATGAAACAAACACCAAGGGGGCTATGGAGAGCTGTGGTCTGTGGGAAGGAGAGATAGCTGTGCCATGAAAGAAATAATGTTGTATAGCTGATAAAGGGACATGATGTAAAGATATACAGGTCATTAATAGCTTTACATATCTGGAAGGGAGAAGATGCTTAAATTGCCTTAGTATTGAATAAATCTCCCTTTATAAGAGAAGCATTTTCCACAGGAAAACATCAACAGAAAAAAATGGGCTTTTTTACAAAGTTTATATTTACATCTTTTTGCAAAATAAAGATTAATTAAATTAAAGAATCTTTCCTTATTTTTTATTCAATCAGAAATTTTCAATTATTTAGAGAAATTTGTTTTGTAATTTTTCAATGTAAAAATATATTTTGAAATTGTGTATTGTATATTTCTATTATTTTTCCACATTAAATATTCTTGATTTTTTTCAATATCTTCTCTTTAGTAAATGCCAGAATCAGCTTTTTCAGGAACAAAAACCAGAGCTTTGTGAACTGCATGAGCTCACTGAACAGCTTGATTAAGTCTATTGTGACTGAGATGAGTGAATCATTATTTTACAAATTGCTGTTTATTCGTTCTGAAATACCCATTAATTTTTGCCAATTAAAAATTAATAAATTTCTTTGTCAAGTTCATATAATTCCTTCCCAACTGTAATTTAGACCATTGTTTCTTTGGATTTCAGGGCTTTACATGGGTTTCTGCATCTGTTGTTCAAGATCCTCCTTGAATAGTAGAAAATATTTCTTAGGCTTCTCTTAAATCCTTCATTATGCTATTGATTGCAGAGTGTTCTTGACTCCAGCTCAACTCGGTAACTAAAAAGTTCTCAGGTTAGGCATGTGAAATGTTTCATTAAACAAAATTCTTCAGTGTTGATCAGTATTTAAAAGCTTGGGTGAATCTGGCCTTGGAGAATGTTTCTTCTCTCAGAGCAGCTTAAACAATACTTCTCTCTTAGTAAATTATGTCCTTGTCATTGATTACTCTACTTCTGGTCCTCTTCAAAGAGAAGAGTGCTATCTTTTGATTTAGAACCAGATCTCAGTACTTGGACTACAAAAGCTGCTCATTTGAAGAAGTAATTAATGTCTGTGTCAGGAGACGGGATATTTATTATCAGGTTTAAGTTGTTTCATTAGAGGTACAGCTTGTTCCAAGGAAAAATAAAATCAAATAGACACTGTAACACTGAGCAGTCTAATGTCCTAATGTTTATGTTCTTTGGCTCCTTGTCCTCAAAAGAATTCAAAGTGGTGCCAACAATAAGAACTGTGCCAGCAAAAAGACACCTAAGCATAATAGGACCCACAGGAGACAAGGATATCTCCTAAATCCCATATGACCCCAGAGCACACTAAATTCCCTACTTGGACAGTTAACTCAGCTCCAACCAGAGCTATTCTCTGTGTGGTACCAACAGACATGTGCCAGCAGTCCCTTGTCAACATGAGTTGGTGAAATACCTGAATCAAAAACTGATGGACTTGAGTGAATATACACTATCCTGGCTACGATGCACATCCAGGAAATTAAGAATTGTCCACTGCTGCAAATACTGCACTGGGCCATGTGGCACTTGGGTCTGCACTGATACAGCCAATTCTATTAGCTCTTACTTCTCCTAAATCACCCAGGGTGGAAGCAACACCCATGCTTTCCCCTTCTCAACAGGGCAGTTGCACTCTTCTCCCACACCACACCCACAAGTTCCTCCTGCAACCTTGGCCCTGGAAAAGCATTTATGTGTGCACTGAAACTAGTGTGAGCCCAGGAAAATAAAGATTGGCTTTTGGTTATGGGGGTTTATGACCGGAGAAGAACCACTTACAAATCCACCCACATGCTGAAAGGGGCCAAAACTACAAGCTCTGTCTCTTATGAGGAAAATAATTCAAGACTACACATAGTCTGAGGTGGAGAACAAATCCTGCTCTACCTGTTTAAATTCTAACAGATATATCCTTTAATTTGTGAGATTTACCAACTCTAATGTGACTTTCAGACACAAGGAAAAGGAAGGTTTCTCCCAAGATCAAATCTATCACATAATTGAATTCCATTCATCATGAGCAGATAAATGAGGCTCGATGGGGGCCCACAGGTCAGCTCAAGCATCACCTCTGCAGTACCCTTCTCTGCAGTTCCCACCTGTCTTCAACCCCATCTTTACTTTTTAGGGTAATCCTTCTTTCAGGGTGTAAGACTAGAACAACTCTTAAATCTCTGCCTGTATAATCTAGCTATGCATCTGCCCTGGATATAATTTCTCTCTCTTCTTCTAGAAGGAATGGACGTCAGAGGCTGGGCTCAAAAGCAAATTATTTCCTGCACATATCTATCTATTTATTATATTTATCTATACCTGAAACAGCAGCCTAGAGATACCTTTATTCCATTCCTTAGCTTTTGACTCATCCTATCCTCAGGTGTTGTGACACTTGGTGGCATTCTTGTCATGTAACATGGCACATAACCATTTCTACATTTTAAATGATCATTTTCGCACTCTTAAGTCCAGCAAGCACAAAGAGAAACATGAATTTTAAAAATTCAAAATTGCTTTCCATCAAAACTTTTTTAATTTGGGGAAATAATTTTATAATATATTTAAGGTTTCACAACCTCACATTTGACATATGGATTAAAATGTGACAGCTTTAAGTGCACAGTTATTAATTTGACATCCCCAGATCACAGTAAAATAATACAGGTCCTAACCTGAGACATTGTATTTAAATTCTACACTAAGTTAGATGGCATTGAGGTCTGGAAGTTACAGGAATTAAAATTATAAATATTTGCACATGATGTGTAAGGTCTCAGTACAACACAGGAATAATAATTTTCTTTTTGTGCTGAAGACTAATAAACTTAATCCTTCTAAGAAAGTTCCTAAACATTTTCAATGATCACATGTGATCACTGTCATTCAGAAAAAGGGTAATCTTACTTTTAGAAGTTTTAAGACACAATTCTGACCCACAAGTAGCTATGAAAAAACTTTGAAAGATCTACCTCTTTTAATCTGCCCCAGGGTTATGAAAACATTCCTATTTCTATGGAAAACAGTTTCAGCAATTTTTAAGCCAGGCTCTGATAAAGTTCCTTTTATGTCACTACTGAAATATGGATTTAATATGGTACACCTGCAGTCAAGTATTTGCATCACTCCTGTAATTGCTATGGATGGTCACTAACACTTAAGGCTCTCACTAAACCTGCTAATTTTAATGATCCAGCCTATAGGCTATAAATCAGGCTCTTCCTCAAGTGTCTCATCAAATCAAGACCTAAAAGAGTAGCTGGATCTGCATTTCTTTAATTCCTTTAATATTATGATAGTAATTTGAAAGTTATAATATCAAATATTATTTTGCCATTCTGTAACTCCTTTTATAGAAACCTTGAGGTGAGACAGAGAGAAAAAATAGTTAAACTTGAAAATTTTCCATTATTGTCTATCATTATTCATTATTATTTTAGAAAATTATGCCATATAGGTGATAAGATCATATGTGTCTATCTGAAATCAGATACATGAAGTATTATTTTCAAATATGGTTTCTAGCTCCTTGTGAAGCTGAGGTTCCCACAGAACCTTAGCTAAAATTACACTTTTTCAGTTCCTCTGAAAAATCAAGGTGAAAAATGTCAACATTTTCACTTAAGTGACATCCCAAAGATCACCAAGGTATGTAATGGTGGTGATAGTACAACCCAGAAGTTCCCAATTCTGTTTTTGCTATCAGTTCTCATTAACTTTGACAGGTACTGCATTCAGTTGTTCAATGTTACTTTTTCAGAATATATTTTAATATTCATCAGAACATTTCTGAACTGAATAATAAAACTTGCTAATTTGTTTGTACGAATTTGGTTTTGTTTCTCATTTTAAAATAGATATTCAGATCTTGAGACTACATCTTTCCCTAACAAATTGCAAACTTCAGTGTGTGAACAAAGCCAATCTATTTCCTTTGTAACTGCCCTTTCAACATAGAAAATATAATGGGCATTAACATTGAATACTCACCATGCTGCACTACTTTTTAAAACTCTGAGAGCCTTATTGGTAACACTGCTAATGATAGAACCTCATGTTCTATTATTAGCATCAATTACTGTTCAACTGACCACAGAAAATAAAGGTCTTGATATACCCTCATGCAGAAGATGAATAAAAGCCTCTCTCAAGATATTATTCGTAAGTGTAGTGTCTATTTCTATTAGGATTCCTGGAATGTGATGCAATCACAGGAAAAGAATGGACCATTGACTGCAAGAGCAACCTTTCCTGTATCATGATGCTCCTCACAGATTACACCAAGGGTAAACACTCTCAGCTCAGATGGGTTCCTTTACAGCTGAAACAGGTCCACTGTGCCCACATTTTTGAGCTGCTCACAAGCAATGGCGTGAAAGTCACATTTTGCTGGTTTTAAGTAGCTCCTAGCTATGTGGATGAATTGTTGTTATTTTTTCACCTCATCCTTTGTACGGTGCAGAACAAAAATTAAAAGCTCTTGGGAACGATTTTTTTCTATAATTTCCCATTATCACAAATGAACATTAACAAATCTCTTGTCTGGGTTATTAAAAGAAAGTCGGGAGCTACATAACCATGGAAACACAACTTCCAGCCCCCTCAAGCACATGACTACTCCAAGCCATGACAGACAAAGCCCTGGCAGCAGGAGCACATGATCCATTGGATCTGCTGACATTCTAGGCATTAAATTTTGTTTGAATTTATGCACAGTAGAGTTTTTTATTGTTAGATTTGGCTTTTTAAAGGAAGATACAAAGACACAAAATGATAGAGAGGTTTTTCCATTAACTCAAATGAGCTTTCTCTGTGTTTACCATGACCAATAATGTATGGGCTTTGCTGGTATCTGGGGACCTGACCACAGATCTATTTTGTTTTGGATATTTGAACAAACACACACTGAGACAGAGTTCTGGTCCTAAGGCTCTTACACGTCTTAAAATAATAAAATAGTCAAAGTATGTGAACAGAAAAAAAGTCCTCTTCAGACCACGTCTTTAAATACACACTATAATGACATCATTGGAAAACCAAGTTGCTTTACTGAGTCAATGCCTAGGGATCCTAAGGATGCACAGAAAGTCTGCCCTGCTTTTAAACTCTGAGTCTCTGTTTCCCATGTGCCACTGTTGCCTCAGCAACAAAGCTGTACAGTTTTCCTCAAAGAGATGTGCATCTTCTGCTCTGCCGATCAGGTGCTTTTCACAAGAACATATTTCACTACAAACTTAAAAACTGTCACTATCACACTCTTTTCACTCCTCCATAGGGAAGATTACTTCACAAATGTCTTGGGAACAGCTGTTATCTTCCCAAGCCAGGTACTCAGGGTGGTGACAGAGAGGTGTTGAAACACGGTGTTATTGCAACACTTCTACTGTAGTTAAACCTATCATTTCACCATTTTGGTTCCTGGAAAGTTCAGCTTCCATGAGGAAGTTCCTAACAGACCACCCTGTGAAAGGCTGTTTCCAGAATGAGGGCATCTTCCATACCTAAAATTAGAGACAGAATCTTGTTTGGGAATAGCTTCAAAGTTTTCTGCTCCTGTTGAAGCAGTTCTTAATGTATTCAACACAGCAAGATCATCTTTGCTTTCTAAGAGCTCCCGAGTCCTAGCACATCCCAAATCTTGAGAGGGACTGCATTGTACTGCTGGGAACACACCTTTTTCCTTCTGAACACACCTTCAGCATTTTTACCAAGCCCAGATTTCACAGTATGCATATTATTTATCAAATAATCTTCAAAGACACATGAAAAGTTTCTCCTTGGGGAAAGAAAAGAACTGCTCATGATGCTGGATGGTCATGTTGCTTACAGCAGCTTCTCAAGGGTTTATTAGTGCAGTGGTGTGAGCATACACAAACCAGAGCAGAATATTGACACTGCTGTTTTAAACAGAAGCATCCCAGCAGTACCCAAGGCCTCCTGCAGGCTTTAGAGGAGGAGGGGATTATGAGGATTGGGAGATTTCCCGAGCTCCATCTGCTTTCTGTGCCGTGACGAGTGAAATGCCAAGATCCAAATTGGTGGCTGCAGGTTTATTTCATCATCAGGGTCCTGTAATGGGATGTCCTCCTTGAAATGTGACTAAAGCTTGGCTTCCTGGGATGTACATATACATATATAGAACATACATATATACATGCTTGCTGGTCACACCCCTTCCAAACTGAACCCCGCTCACCCACAGAAGTTCCTAACATAAGATTATCTCACCAAAAAAGGTAAATATTTGGCTCTGGGGGCATCCCATGATGCCTAAAATATCTGCTTGAGATTTGTGTGTTCTCACAGTGCAGCTGAAAACCTGCAGAGGGGAAGTCATTTGGCCTACAGTCAAGTGTCCATGCAGGGTAGAAGAAATCACTAGGAAATATCAAGGTTGTTCCTTCACTTGTCATCCAAATTACCCAGCCTTCTTCTGAAGATGAGAACAAAATGGGCCAGGGCTGCTGTGTATTTTGTATTTTAGTTCAGAAATAAAAGCAGAGACTCAAGAAGTGAAAATCCTGAAAACACAACACTGAATAGTATTCCGGGCAGTCTCTTGCATCCGCATGCTTTGTTCCCCTCCTGTTAAAGGCAAACCACTGTAAGTCAAGAAAGCAGGACCAAAATGTCTAGAAGGAGACCAGGCAACTGGCTACCTGCTCTTCCTGTTTGAATGCATTTTCTGAAGCCACAAAGTCTGTTTATATAACTAAATCTGAATTGAGCTCACTAAGTTTGAAAGTCTTGTATGATAAATGACAAGTCTGGCAGATCTAACGCAGTGTGAGCTGCTCAGCTCCCAGGTAACCGTGATCTTCCACTGCTGCAGGCAGACCTGCTCTGCTGTCAGTGCTAGTTCCCATGTCAGCCAGCTGGAGAAACTCCTTGGACATATCACACTGCCAGCTGGAGTGCAAGAACACTTTCCTCTCGTAAAGTTAGAATGTCAGATTTAAACAAATACAGTTGTAGCATTGTTAGGAATCCTGTCCAAAATGAGCAGAGGTAATTACATCCACCTGCAAGAACACTGTGCCAGCCCAGTTCAGAAAGGCTTCTGCTCAGGACCATTACTGAGCCAGGTGAGTGTTGGGAGAGGGAGAAGAGCAGCACAGGTGTTCTACATCAGGCACTGAAACATGGCTTCAGATGTGCAAGGGCAATTTCATCACGTGCCACCACATGTGGCAACTATAACTATGTGGGGGTTTTTAACCCCATCAGCTTCCTGATGCCATTTTAGTCATCTCTTATTGTTCTACCTCATCTTAAAATGTCTGCTGGGTCCTCACATACTACAACTGTTAAACTATTTAGAGGCTAATGAAGGAAATTTGCCCTCCCTATTCTCCAAAGCAACAACCTTTATTTTCTTTATCATGCTGCATAAGCCTTTTACTTGACTATTAAAGATAAGCCAGGTAAATTAAACTTTAATTAAGTTCATCCCAGCAGTCACAGAAAGCTGTCAGAGTTATTACAAGAATAATGTATTTTTGCACAACAGAAATGAAAAAGAAACTGTCCAGTATTGTAAGTTCAAGGTTCCATGAAGCATGGGCACAAAACCCAAGTTTTTGGTGGACAGCTCTTCATCATTAAATTGTTCAGCAAAAATTGCAAAGGTAACAGGAGAGCATCACTACTGCCCATTTAATGTTGGCAGTTTCTCCAGGAATTGTGCCAGGGACGGGTGCCCTTATGGTAACACAGCACCCTTAAGGAAGATATGGGAGTTCATCTCACTCCTATTATTCCATGCAAGTGAACAGCTATAGTTAGGCACCCAGAGAGATTTAGGCTGAACAGAAGGACATGCTATGATTATAAGCACTTACAGGGGCAATACTGTTAGAGAATAGGTAGGCTAGATTGGTTTTGAGTTTTTGAGATTCTTAATCTATATTTAGGCAAGATTTGAGTGATAAAACGTCTTTAAAACTGAGGCTTAATGGAGAAAAACACATTATAAAGATGATTTCCTTTATACTCTAAGACTTCTTGTTTGGATGGAAATACAAAACAAAGATAAACAACAGAGAAATTAAAACAAAGAACTGAAGGAAAACTTGTCTCTCAGTCATGCTCCTTTACCTCCACAGATGTATTAGGTACATCTAATTTTTATTTGTGAAATTTAACTACCTGTGTATTTTGGCTTGATCCTTGAAATACCCTATTTTATTTTTTTAGGCCTTACATTACATCACTTAACCACATCATGAGGGCTCCAATGCTGTGAGAGCTTGACTTGGCCAGTATTGTCATAGGTTTGGCATCAACACAGTCTGAATTCAGAAATGTTATATAATCTGAAAAGTAAATTATTTAAATACATTCATACTCATATATTTAAATAATTACTCATATGCATGATGTAGTCCATCATACTAATGAACAAAATATCAGAAGGCATTTTGGAACACTAATTGATTTCTATTTATAAAGACATTTATGTGCCTTAATATATATACTAACCTTTATATATACATGTATATATATATATATATAAAACAAAATCTTTGTTTTTCTTGAATCAGCCTGTTACCACCTGTTTAACCATTTGTATCTTCATCCTGAGTACTATTTAATCATTAAGCTGATGCAAAAGCCATGCCAGGATTGATATTTATTCTACTGCGTAGGAGGTACTAATGTATGATAATATGCCAGGTATCTGACCAGCAAAAGGGAGTAATTCTAGCCCCAGAAAAGTTCTTTCTTCTTCATTTTTAGTTCCTGACCATCATAGGACTACACAAGAAGTTAAGAGTGCCAAACCACAAGACACATGTGAGTGCCCAAATGAAAACAGAAGCACTTGATGCCATCCTTCTCTGCTTCTGTCCAAGACAAACGATGTTCTTGTTACTCCCAAAGAGATCAATCTGTCACTGCTGCACAGAGTGGCTCTTCAGAAGAGCCAAGCAGACCCCGCTGGGTTTTTGAAGGACACAGTAATGTACCCAACATTACTGTTGGGTACATTACTGTACCCATCAGCAATCTCACAAGAGGCATGCCTGTCTTTACAGCACATTAAGAAAAAATCTAACTGAAAGACATTTCCAAGAAGCAGAACTTAAAATGAAATCCTATTGATGAGCCACAATTGGAAAGTACAAAATATATGCTATTATTCAAGTCATTACTCAATGTGAGAGACCAGAAGGATTTCTGGCTCAAAACATTCCAGGTGCATGTGTGGGGAAAGGGGCAAGTCAAGTCTTCCCCTGCAAGGCAGTGCTCTGCTTCATACATCCCACCTGTGCCACACCCCTGGCAGCAATGCTCCACACCCCACCTCTGGCATCCCTAACCCAGCTTCTGAGTGGCCACCAAACCAGAAGTCCCAGCTGGGCGGAGGGCCTAGGAAAGCCAAATTGGACTTAAAATAGAATGCAACACAACTATATGTTCTGACCCTACCTTCTCACATCTGTTTTGTCAGAGCACCACTGGAAGTAGGTGTCATAGCTATATTTGTTATTTTCTATATCTCTTATCTTTTTCCTCTAATTTCTCCCTCTCAGAGTTTGAGTAACTTAAAGGTGGATGGGTTAGAGTTTGCTAGGTTGAGGGGGCTTCCCTTTGTTAAGTTAGTGTTTGTGAAATGTTTCATGTTGATTGAATGTTGCCTTAAACTTTTGCTAAAGTTACCTGATACTCTAAAGCTTGCCAGTGAAGTTTTCGTTGTTTCACCTTCTTGAGAATATCTTGTTTCTGTTTCCTCTTGTGTCCAACTCAGGTTACATAAAAAGCTTGAAAGCCCCTCTAAGGGACTTGGTGAGGAATTCTGGGGCCTTACAATCATGAGGGTATCTGTGACACTCCCATGAAGCGCCTCAGTGACAAAGAGGAGGAACAAAATGCAATAGTGGGTTTGAGAGAGAAAATGAAGAATTATCTCTGTACCACACTCCAGTGCCCCTCCACTGCTGAAGGCAGCTGGGTACATGACTGGCAGGTGACCCACTCTAGGGACCTCATATAAATCCCGCACTGCCAGAGTGGGCTTCATCAGCCAGGAGTTCCTGGTGCTGGGAATAGCGAGAGCTGGCAGCTCAGATCCCGCTCCTTTCCCTGTGGCTGGGCCGTGGCATCGAGCTACACCAGAGAGAGAAGGGGACACTGTTACTGTCAGCTGCCTTACTGTGTTATCTGCAGATGGGGATCAATGCCCTTAGCGAGCTTGGTACGTGAGGACCGTGCAAAGCTAAAAAAAAAAGTTTCAGAATTTGATTATGCTTAACAGATTTCCAGGCAGACAGACAAAGAAGTGCTTGTACTCCCTTGAAACACTGGCTATGTGCTCATTTAATTACCATGTAATCATTTTTAATGAGAATCAGGGTTATTCTTAGTCTCTGAAAAAAAAAAAAATTCTGGTACTACTGATCTAAACAAAGAGAAGAAATGAAAGAACCAAACACATGCTAACATTTGCATTTTCCATTCAAACACAACTCATGTTGCTATATACAAAAATTGTATGACCACAAGATAATTTTTGTCATCACTATATCAGGTTTTTAATGTGATATTCATCATAGCATCTAGTAACAAATACTCAATTATCAGTCTCCAAAGGTTTTTACTTGTACTGCCAATAACAATTAAGTTGATAGTGCCTTCTGAATAAGTGACTATCCAGATCTGTTGACCCAAGAGTTAAATATTAACTGAGGAGATTCCAAGGTTAATATTCTCCTAGAACACCAATAAATCCTAATGTTCTTCACAATAAAAATGATGCACCTAATGCCACATATACTGAAATCTGTTGCCTGGATGCCCCAATCTCTGTACTAACCAAATAAAGGATGCTCAAGAAAGAGAGAAATCTTTGCTATAGCTGTGAATAAAGAGGAAAAGGTGCAGTAATCCAGGCCAGGATTCATATTCCATTGTATTGTTTAAAATAAGATGTCCATTGTTCTAAAATATGCCAGGAAAAGTTTCCACCTGTAATCAATCTCACAGGTGGAATACATATTCACGGATTTGTTTAATGTATAGCGTAAAAAATAATTGCTGCCGTTAGGAGAGGTCCAGTAAAAGATTTTATTATGCATCGAGTTTAACGCTTACTTAAGGTCAGAATTAAAAGGCAAAACAAAACCTTGTTTTAAGTCAAAACAGCCCTAAAGCAGGTGCTTGCTTAGTTACTGTTATGAGATCAAAGAGATCAGCCCAATTGCACTGTGAGAAGCAAAGTGATTAGCATATCTTTATTTGATTGATCAAGCGTGATAAATAGATACTTCCACAGATAAATTGTGTTACCATGTTAAGCATCAGGCTCTGAGAGAGCAGCAAAATGATCCTACTCATAATTTGTGCTTTAGGAGGAAATGACCTGTGGAAAATCGTGACCCGACTAATTTCAGTGCATAGACTGAAAAGCTGTTTTTTGCTTATGGATGCAAGATTGGAAAATGTAAGAATGGAAGGATAAATAGTGTAAGTAAACATGTCAGCAGGCTGGGAAATCCCATTCCAAGAAGAGGAAGATTACATTCAAAAGGTTGTGTATACATACCTTAACTAGTAATTTTATGAGCTTTGTACAGGTCTAACAAGACTCACTGCAAATTTTTCACCCATATTAAAGCTTTTCAACACAGGGTAAGATTCACCCTTCCACAAACAAGCTTTCTTGGGCCCTGAGAATTTTTGGAGAAGGGTATTTTTTTTCCATGTGTGTTCATTAATCCATTTCTCCGTACAATTTCCTTGGAATATGGGCTATGAGCTAAATTCAGATAAACAGATTTTTTTATCAGAGTGGCATTTATAACCTCTATGTCAAAGGGCATGATCCAATAGCAGTTAAGGGAATTTTCAAATATTTACTTGTGTTGCTGTATTTTCTCCTGTGTATGTACAATGTTAAGAATATATCATTATTTTTACACTGCTTGACACTAATTTTGGGGGGGAAGAAGGAGAAATTTTTCTTATTTGCTCACTCTAGCTTCTGATATTTAAATACAAATTACCTACTGTTAGGTGGATTGTTATTCTTATCTCCCTGAACCTTGTCTTTGTTGTATCTCTCATTTGTTCTGCTTTACTATCTGTGAACTGTCTTTTTTTAATTCCTAGAGACAAATTCCCTCAAGCCTGTTCTAAGATGTACAGCAATAAACATCCTCTTCTCTCAACTGGTAGAGCCATTCATCTTCATTTCAAGTCTCATGCTACTGGAAACTGGAAAATAATCAGAAGTATTGTATATATGTCACTATTGTTCTAAAGTTCAAACCATTATAAGAAGAAAATCCTGTCCAGTATTCACAGAAAAAAAAAGTCAAACAGAAATATGGACATATTGCGTATTTAGAAGACTGACTCTCAAACAATATTTTACTAGGGGAATGGGACAAACACGATTTTGAAGTTAAATATTTCAGAAAATGTAGGAGACAAATGGCAGGCAAAGATCTCTTAGTCACATATCTTTTTTTCTTGTGCTAAAATCCAAAATTATAAGACTGAGCAGAGAGACAATGCCATGAAAACAGTTTGGTTTACTTTCAGACTTAGGAATGTACTGCCATAACTGAATTTCAATTTCCAGTGAGAAAATTTTATTGGAAACTGACATTTCTGAACACTTGCAAGACAGAAAATATACTAGCAATAACATGCACAGGGGCATGAGCTTGATGGTGGATTCTTATGAGTTTTCCCAGATTGCTTTATAAAATGTTTAGAAAAACTAAAGGGATGATTCTTCTTATTACAGACAACACAGGTTTAGGAAATAAATAAACGGCCTTAACTATTTGCTGTTGATTTTATTCTTTTAATTGAATTTAGTGTTCATGTAAAATGCTAAATCAGCAAAATTTTTCTATGTTGAGAAAAATGAAAACAGCCATAAAACAGCTTTCCATGCATAGCCCCATAAATGCCTTGCTACATTAACAGACCTTCCTGACCCGGTTCTCGTGTGATGTGGCTTTCTATAAGATGGCCTGCTCGAGTGGGATTGTTGCTCAATCCAAGTGACCTCCAGAGGTCCCTTCAAAGTTCAGCCATTCTGAGGCTCTGTGAAAAGGGAATAAATGTGTTGTTGGCAACTCTGTGAGAAGGGTACCTGTCTGCTGTGGTCTTCTCAGAGCCTGTTAGGGTTTGTTCCCGTGGATCGCAAAACTGTCAAGAGGTTTTAACAAACTTCCCTCCATTACGACCTGTCAGGTTCAGACCTCAGTACAGGAGAGTCATTTAATCACGTGAGTAACTTCAATATATAAGCAGTGCCACTAAATCAAGCCTGCAAGGTTTTTACTTATTTCTTTAATGGGCTATTGATATGCTTAAAATTCTGCATTTGTGTTTTTACCCAGGCCTCAGCTTTGTCCTGAGTTTCCTTCAAGCTGAGCCCCAGCAAAGGCACTGGCTGTACAGGGGGGTCGAGTACTAGGGTTGAGTGCCCCTCATTTCTTCCAATTATATCTTTAGGTTGTTTTCTTTCTTTTTATATTTGTTATTGCTTAGACTTTTCAGTACCTTTCTAAGCAGATATTTTTCTCAGTGTAAAGCTGTTAAGTCCCCCCCAGAGAGTTTCATTCTTCAATGCTGTTCCTGGCTTATTGCACATAGAGCCTTGCAGCTAAGCAGAGTGCTGACCCCTGGACAGGGTTGGGTCTTTTTTGTCATCAGCTTGTATGGGGTTATTCTTTGTAAGGTCAATATTTCTGCCTATGGCCAGGGTAAATCCTCAAATGTTATTTAAATTCCTTCCATCAGCTTCTTTCTCCTGTAAGTTCAGGGATAAACTTTTCAGCCTGGTTCTTCTAGCAAATGCATTGTTTTATTTAAATGTGAAAAAGGAAATTTGAGAGTGTATTACCACTTTGTCTTCATGTACGGATTAATAGCTCAGTAGTAGGATTAGCTAGAGAGCCAAGGACGATGCCACCTGTGACACACTGGAAGTTTCTTTGTAATCTAGAAATGTTTCTGTAAATCTGGTCCTCTGGGGCCAGGTTTTTCTCCAGCCTTTGCTGTTTTGAAACCAGAGTATCTTCCCCGATTCCTGGAAGATTGTAAATGACTTGCAAATAAAGTAACTCAGAAAAAATAGTCCTTGATTTTAGTCACACTGGAAGAATCATTGGTTATTTTCTTTTTCACAGTATGAACTTATACTTTAGACCTTGGTTTTGTCTCAGTTAAACACATGTGTTTTGAAAAAAATAAATACTAAAAAACCCAAAATCTAATCTTTTCCATTTGTTGCCCAATTGCTAATTTATTTTTTATGTAATAAAGAGCTGAGTAGTAGACAATTATTTCATTATTTCTCTGAAGAAAAATAGCTTATGAAGTATGCTGGAGCATTCTTTAGCTAGGGAACTAGACCTTAACAGGGCTTGGATACAACCAGAATCTAACAATCAGAAGACAGTGCTTCATAAATTTTCTACAATATTTTTTCCCCAGAAAATTATTTTAAAAGGAAGTTATAATCTTTCCTTTTTTAATTGCCTCAAATCCAACTTCATTAAATTTTTTAATCATGTAGAGCAGGGGAAAAGTCAGAACCTTAATACTTCCACTGCAGGTTTCGGGCAGTGCCAGTCTATTTTCTCAGGAATTTGTTCAGATGTTGCAGGAACTGGCAACAGTATAAAGCATATCACTAGGCAGGTCAGAGTGCTCATCAGCCATATTCAGGGTTTAGATGACCTTTTCTCAGTGCCAATGATGTTGAATTTAATCTTACTAGGAATTTCAGCTGCAGTGGTAATAGGTGACTGGTGAATTGTATGGAGAGTTTGTGTAAGAGAGAGGTTTCCTATCTCTTTTCATTATATCTAATATAGATAGATGGGCAGTGATTGTGTTCAGATCAGATTTAAACTGAATGAGTTGAAGATGAGGCTTCAAAGTCTAGACCTGAGTTATATAGGTTTGGTTTCAATGATCACGTTCTCCAGGCTTACCTTGGAAGGTCTCTGCCATCCCAATTCAGTAAAATTTTACTCTTATGTTCTTCCCATGTCTAAAATAGAAAGAGAAGAATCAGAGTTTTAGTTTGGACATGTCCTAAGTGTGACTCCCTAGGAACAGATGGAAATTTTAATATATGCATTTCATATTTGGGGGAATTAAAATATCACTTTTTGTTTTTCAATCATCTTTAAACCCTAAAAATTTGCTCTCCATTTCCAGTTTCTTCTTGGGCCACACCAATGTATTTTTGGAGCCTATTATCATTCAAGCACTTCACATTTACTTGTTTTCTTCGGTAATCTAAAATATGGATTAGATTTCAATTCACATGTTAATATTGTGTCGGTTTCTTTGAAGAGTGACTCTAATCTTTCATCCATTTTTGTCCTTATGTGAGCTTGTAGTGAGAAAATAAATGCCTGGCTAGTCAAGTGCATATTAAAATACAATGCTAATAAAGATGAACTATTGAATTGAAATATGCAACTTTTAGATGTCATCTTCTTTTCATTTTTTTTCTCTCCAGCACCCTTTCTTGGTCCCACACCACTAATTTAGCTGATAGGCTCAAGACTCTAGGGTTTCACTGATGGTGTTTTGCAAAGGAACCATTTCTAAGAACACTGTTACATAAATCAGTTGGGTCTAAATGCAGTGAAGATTAGTGTCTTCCTTCTGAAAACTGGCTTAAGAGCAGAATTTCATTTAGAGAAATAAAATATAGTATGTTACTATAAAAGAAAGTTTTTATAGTATTTTAATACATGAAAATCATAGTGGTGTTGAGACTTTTTTTAATGGAAATAATGCTTTGTGAAACCTCTAAAGGGGAAGATGACTTAAGTTAATATTTTGCAACCTCTATTGTCTCTATGAATGAAAAGGTGAAGTCTAGCAACAATAAATGTGACTCGAGAGGTTATTGGGATCAATACAAAGTTACGAGTACTCCTATCATTATGTCAGAGGGATGCTCTATTCCCTTAGCAGCAGAACACATTTTATGATCACTGCACTTTACAGGAACACAAGCACAAGAAAGAGTCATCACATTTCTCCTTTGTTATGCTTTCAACTTCAACTAGAAGGCTGGACACCTGGAGCCACTTTTATTATATCTTAACTAATTCATGTCAAGAATATTCACAAGCCAGCTATTTCAAAATGAAGGCTTCATCGTTTGAATGCCTCGCTCACTTTACTTTGGGTTAACTGCTTCAAAGAATCTTGGACATTCTTTCTTGATATTCATAAAATGCTGCACTGTAACCTTGAAATGGTCAGGTGAAAGGAAAGCCATAATTTTTTATAAAACTATAGTTTTTAAAGTCCTAAATAAAAGTAAAATAATTCATTGGGGCAAATCAGGGTTTACTTCCTTTTAATATTTTCCATTTTTTCTTCTGGCCCTTTTCCAAAAGGAAGGAGAAAACAGCAAGAAATAAAGAATGCTAAATGTTGAAGTAGTAATCGTATTAAGCTTTGTCAGTCAGAGCTCATTTTTTCTTAACTTTCCATAATGCCATTCATCTGAATTAATCAACTCATGGAGTGTGGTTTGTGTTTTAAAAAGAGTTTGCCCCCCCTCCCCGAGATACAGCTCAGAAACTGGCAATTGAAAACAGATACAAAATGCATTAGTGGGATGAAGCTGGCTGCCTCAACAAAAAAGTCAGATTGACACAACAATTAGGCAAGACTCTCAAGTAGTTCCTGTGTCAGATACAGCTTCACAGCTGGATTTGAAGGGGAAAAGGGATAAAACTACACTTGCTAGAGATAAACCTGGGATCATGGGGATCGAGTGCTTCCTCAGCCATTTTGCAGATGACTCCAAGCTGGACAGGAGGTTAGGAGGGTTCTGCAGACAGATGTGAACAGCTTGGATTGGTGAGCCAAGGTCAATTGTGTGCGGTTCAACAAGACCAAGCATTTGGGTCCAAACAACCCCAGGCAGTGCCACAGCCTGGGGCAGAGTGGCTGCAAAGAGTGGCTGCCTGGTGGAAAAAGACCTGTGGGTGCTGGTCAACAGCAGCTGAACATGAGCCAGCTGTGCCCAGGGGCAAGAAGGCAAATGGCATCCTGGTCCGTATGAGTAACTGGTGAGGCCACACCTTGCATCCCGTGTTCAATTTTGGACCCCTCACCAAAAGAAGGACATTGAGGTGCTGGAATGTGCCCGGAGAAGGGTAACAAAGATGGTGAGGGTTCTGGAGCACAAGCTTGATGAGGAGCAGCTGAGGGAGCTGGGGGTGTTTGACCAGGACAAAAGGAGGCTCAGAGAGGACCTTATCGCTCTCTACAGCTCCCTGAAAGGAGGGTATAACCAGGTGGGGTCAGTCTCTCATCCCAACAAGTAATAGAACAAGAACAAAGGGCCTCAAGTTGTGGGAAAAGAGGTTTAGATTGGATACTAAGAAAAATTTCTTGCCCAAAAGGGTTGTCAAGCATTGGAACAGGCTGCACTTGTGGGAGTGGGAGTCACCATCCTTGGAGGTATTTAAAAGTTGTGTAGAAGTGGAACTTACAGACATGATTTAGGTCTGGACTTGATAGTGCTGGGTTAAGAGTTGGACTCAATGATTTTAAAGGTCTTTTCCAACCTAAACAATTAATTCTATGATTCTGTGATACTTCCTTATCAACCACATTGCAACATTTGATTTACGTAATTAAATGCAATTCCTCTTGCCACCTGCATAACATGACAAACAACTGACAATAATTTTCAAAAAGCTTTACAATACATTACCCTGGAGTGGTGGCTCTCCAGACAAACACAGGTGAAAATCATCTGGACTGAGGTAAAATACTGATGGATATTTGTGGTAAGCAGGGTTTATATGCATTTCTTCCAGCGTTTCTTGTAGCATTACAGGGGTCATTCACTGTCAGTGCAAGGTTTTGTCAGTAATTTTCTATACTTTCTTTTACAACTGTATAAAAACATATTTTTCCCTGCTACAATACACATCTCTGCTGAGGAATTTTGCTGCAGAACCTAATTGCTGTATTATGTTCTCCATCACTTCTATGATACTCCAGGGAAGAAAGAATGAGAAATTTATAACTGCAAAAGAAATCTTTTCACCCCTTTGGGCAGCTAGATCTTGAAATAGTTTTAAATGGTATTCCAGGCATTATTACTTTAGCAGTCATCCTCTTTCTAACCACATCTGGTACTCAGCCATCCCTTGCCAGTCCACCAAAAGAGTAGCCCTTTTTCACCTTAAAACAATCCAAAATGAAACAGTTAAGAGTGTTTTCATTAGGTCTTTATTACAACTCAGTTAATGATTCAAAATTATACTGAGCTAACTGGAAAGATTTTAATTCTGTCAGACCCATGAGGTTTTATCTCAAAATAATTTCATACCAGAATTCATTTGAGTGAACTCAACAAGGCCATTCGTTTCAGTTGTTTTAGCAACTTAGGAAACTGGTGGTGTTTTTCTGAAGATAGTTCCAAATTGAGTTTCATTTTTTGTGCACTTACACTGTGCCACAGTCCTCCCTGAACTGGCCTTATCTGGTACAAATCTGGAAAAACTCTCCTTCTCAAGCCTTATGATAGAGTATTTAGAACAAAACAAAATATATTTCTAGTTCAGCACTAGTGAGATCATCAACATAGTGACTCAAAAATAGAACAGGTAAATGCTAACTATTCAGGAGAGAATTCATGGCTTTGTGATGCTATAATTCTTTTGTGCTTGTTTGGTTCAAATCTTTGCCACAGGAAAATCACCTGCTCAACAGAGAATATGCATTGTGTCCTTGAATTAATGAAATCTTACTCATTTATTGAAAAATCTCTGTGCACATCCACCCTCCAAGACATTCTCTAGGACTCCTCACCAAACCTTTCAAAAAGCCTACAGTTCATCTCAGGCTTCAAAGAGACACTGTTATGTATTTCTAGTAGTTCTGGTTATTTTGCTACCTCTTCCTTCCAGATTCTTTGCCTGAGTTGCCCATTTGACTCTTTGGCTCAGATTCATCTGATCTATATTTAGACATCTAATATAAGTAAAATCAAAGGAGAAAGACAAACCACTCCCATGAGCCATTGGTGGCTTGGGTGGGCTGAGTCTTCCCCAGTGGTGCCATTCCTTCTCCTCTGTCTGAAGAAAGATGCTACAAAGACTGTCCATGCCACGGAGACTCCTGAGCAAGGCACATGAAGTTACATGCAATGCTCCAAACATGAAGTCTCACACCCTTACATGACTTCAGTTTCCATAGGGACAATAAAATAGGGCTTTGGTTTGAGAGGGTTTTGGTAATATTGTAACACCATTTGTGCTTGATGCTTTTGGCACATCTTTCTGCATGCTATTATAGCATTACCTACAACTTGTGGATTATAAAACAAGACAACCTGATGTGTAATATTATGTAATCAAAGCAGTGATGAGACCCAGGAAAACAGATGGGATCCTTGATTTTCTTTTCCTTCACAAGCCTTTTGCTTTAATTTTCATATCAGTATTGTCACAAAGTTTAAAGATCTGTTTTCTAATGGCTTCTTAGCAGAGTAAGTATTACACTCTAATAGACAGAGCTCTTTCCCATTCAACCCAAGCAATCAAAATGGCCATATTAAAATTTCTAACTTGAACTTTTCTGTGGTAAGAGAAATAGTTTGAAGTAAAGAAGCAAAAATCCTTCTCTCTTGTCCTTTCCAGATGCACTTGAAATGACAAGGAATGACTTGCCTGTTGGTGGTAACAAAACAATCTCCACATACAGAATTGTACTAGTAGCTATCTGCATCTGGGAGAAAAGGATGAGAGGATAGGGGAAAATGCCCACACCACAGAGCAGTGCTGCTGCAGTTTGAAGCCTGAAGGAACAGGAAAATGTGTTTCCTATACCCCAGAACTAGCCACCCATCCATCCCTCAGCTGAGCTGGGGTGGAGAATGTAGGGCATGAATTCATACCAGAGACGGATATTATTTTAATCAAATCAAATGGAGACTAAACTCCTGGAACTGATGTCTAACTCTTGTATTCAAACTTTGAAAGTCCATCAAAAGAGTCCCAGCACTGACCCCAGCTGAAATCCAATTTCTCTTTCATCACGTTTTTAATTTTCTGGACAGTGTCTCTTTCCCTCTTCCTGTTCCTGTAATGTCTGAGTGTACTTAGCTAAATTTATCTGCTTTTTCTTCATTATCATCAGGAAAGATTTTTTTTTATTATCTTTCACTTAACATCATTTTACCCTGATGAAAAATCCCACCTACATACATTCTGTGAAGCCTGGCAATGCCTGTTTACATACCCTGCATCTTTTCTCTCGAGCTAATAAAGTGCTGTCACCAACCAGGTTTTGCATCCCATCTGGCATGAACATAACACATTACCTACTTAACCTGAGCCTACAGATAACAACTACTCTTCAGAATTACCTAAATATTATTTAATATTGTCATTTATACTAAAATTGAGTGGTAACACACTCCTGGCAATACTTACTGGGGTAATAAATGCTTCTGGTGTTATGACTGAGGGGGACAACAAGAGGCCATAGGATTCTGAATATTCCCAGAGTCCTCATAGTGTGTTAGAAACACTTCACTTAGGATGTCATACTGTGAGCAGGAAATGAAAGGCAAATAATAAGATGAAAAGGCTGTGCAGTAAAAATGCCAAGAGTATAACCTTTCTGACAACAAAGCAAAAAGATTCTTGCTTAATGTTATACTTCCATAGTAATTATTTTTAATATTAGCATGTTAATTAACTTCCCAGTGCACATAGTAGGTTTCAGTTTGAATATGATTTAGAACCTGTAACACATCTGTGTAGGTTTCTCACAGTTGGAGCTGCTTACCCAGTTTGGAACCAACAACTTATAATGCTGTAAGGTAGTGTTGTGTCCTGCTGAGGTTTATCATTTCTATAGGCCGTTTTTGGATAGTGCCCAGTGACACAAGCTATATTTTTACCATAAAATACCATAAAGGAAGAGATGCACAAAAAGATGGATTTACAGAGGTAATTAAGCACCTTGAAAACTGAGAAGCACCTACACCTTGGGACTTAGAGAAGTGTGTAAGCACAGCACGCTCTGGACTGTGCTCTTGGCTGGCCAAACCCAGCTGTGTTCTCAAAATTTCTCTGCCATGTGGCTGAAGCTACATGACTGAAATTTCTCTGCTATGTGCCTGCTTGCAGAGGCAAAGTGCTAATTTGCACATGTCCCTGAGCATTGCTGGAGGGTCCCTTTTCAATGGGCCTGCAGATCTCACCCAGAGCAAGGCTGGGTTATGAGCAGATTCTGACCTCAATTTCTGCTGTCACCTGGAGCAGATTGTCCAGGGATTATATTCTGGCCCAAAGACAGAAATTACTCAAATGAGCATCATAGGTAAATGTGGGATAACAATTCAAAAGTTTAGTACTCTGGAAGTGTGCCAGGAAGACAATTTTTCACTACGCAAAGATCTCAGATAAATGTGTGTAAATCTTCCATGGTTTGTGTTAAAAAGAATGAGGAACAATGATTTCAGAAGGATTTCTGACAATCAGAGACAGATTCCATCATTAAATTCTCTCTCATAGATGTGAACATACACATAAACATTAATCTAAGCATTTAATTCTCCAGTCCCAAATTTGTCTCACTCAATTTGGCAAATAGCACACACTCAGTGTGTGCCTGTGAGGAAATAATGTTCTCCCCTGTGCCTCAGCTTCCCCTTTCTATCAGTGGAAGCTTCTAATATTTCTTAAATTTGTACACAGAAAAATGTTTTCAGGCTGAATCTATCAAGATAAATAAATTACACAAAGATGTTTGCAAAAGAACACTGCATCATTGCTGAGACGTTCACCATAAAGAACAATTATAGCAAATACACTTTGAATATTAAGCCTAAAATGTTTATAAGTGTATAAATCTTCAGAACAAATCCTTTGAGGAAAGCTGCTGCTTTCACAAGAAAGTGCTATGAAAGAAAAAGAATGAGATTAAATTTTGTTTATGTATATAGCATACCATAATAACATAGCTGCATTGGCTAAAAAACACTAATGACATCACATTAATTACTTTAAAGAGCTACATTGTCTCCCACTACAAGTGCTAAAGGGCTCCTTGCTTTAGCTGAGCTAAGACAATTCCCCCTTAGTATAAAATCCATTCTTTAAAGATACACTTTTTGCACTTAATATATATCACATTCATGTGCATGTTAAATGAAAACCAAGAGAAGACACAATTGCTATCTCTAAGCAGTTGAGGTGCATAAATATCAAGGAGGGAGATGTGTCACGAGATTATAACAAGAAGATACAGACAGAATAGTTCAGGCTGAATAGGAAGAAAAGTGTCTTAATAATTATAAGTTCTGCTGGACTATGGAACAGTCTTTAAAGAGAAATAATAGAACCCCATCTCTGGGGATAGGTATAAGCATAATGGAAAAACAGAAATGAAAGGTTGCAAGAAACAATCCTGATGTGACTTAAGATGAATCTGTTTGTTGTAATTAGTTTTCTTCAACTTAAATTATCTGTGATTCATGGTGGACAAAGAGAAAACACAGCACACAAGCACTCCAGACTTTTAGAGACAGAAACAGTTTAACAGATTAACATTTAGAAGACAGATTTGCAGACCTATCAGTCATTCCATGAAAGCACTTATTATACGGAATATATATTGATAATAACTGATCATTCATATTTAAGTTTTCAAGTCTCCATTCCTTCCCCTCATTACCTCTGGGCTTCATTTAAAAACAAAACAAGGCAATGGACTTTCTGATATTTATGTCTCTAGATCTTGTCAGAGCACAATCACTATGGAAATTGTGCTGTTAATGAACTTCAAAGTTCCTTGCATTTTTATTTTTATTGCCATGGATATTTTCTTCCTTATAAGCACTAACATAGAGAATTGATAACATGCTTTGTTATATTATGACTCATGGAAAAAAAACTGAAATTGTAGTCTTCTAACTTGAGGCCCTTGAGGTGAAGGCCTACAGAAGTATTTTCCACTGGAAGAGAGAGGACATTCAACTCTAGGACAATGAAAAAATTAGGGGTTGGCCAGAATGAGGCCAGCAACCATAAATTTAGTCTCCAGAAATGTTCACAGTTGCTGGAAGGACTGTAGTTTGAACAGCCTCCTCTTTTAGTTTCTTTCCCAAATCTCTGTTCTAACACTAACTCTTCAGAGAGGAACCTCTAAAGATTCCTCCACCTTCCAAGTCTGGATCTACTTCAGCAGACAGGGACTTTTCATAAGAACTAGCAACTGACCTTGACAAACCCTTGAAAGCTGTGTTCGGCTGGCAAAGCACCACAATGTATAATATACAGATATCTTCAGGATGTTATCCCTGCCAGAGATCCTGTGGTACCCTGAAGACCATAGTAATTCCTGACAGTTTCCCATCAGTGCCTACAGATCCAGCATCAGAACCAGATTAAATATTTTAGCTAACCTGGCTACTATACAGAATAGAAACTGCATATACAATTGTGCATATAACTTTGTCTGATTGTTGAACAACTCTGTAAACATTTATTCTCTCCAGAAACACAAAATCCAGCCCACACCTGAAGATGGGGCATATAAGATGTCATGGCACTGAATGATGAGATTATTTTGATACAAAAGGGATACTCAGTCAAACATGAAGTTTAAGGTCTCCTAACCTGTCTTGCTACAAAACTAAAATACATGGCAGAGGCAAGCTGGTTTTGTCTGGTTTCTGCAACTGAACTCTTGATTGTGCCTGTAGTGTAATGTTATCTGCTTTTATTTACATTCTGCTGCCATAGCATTTTAGTTCTACATTCTGATTCCCTTCCAAACGTAAAGGTTAACAGAATAGAGACTTCTTAAATAAAAATCCTCACCTTACTTCTCTACTTAATATGAAACATTGCCTTTTAGTGTGTAACACATATTTTCACCTCTGATTCATGGTCCTCAGGTATATGACATTATGTGCTCACATACACTCTCCATCACAACTTCAAGCACATAAAACCCAACAGTTGTGTCATTCTGGCTGCTCTGCTTCTCATCCCTCACCTTCACTAGCAAGAGAGAAACAACATGAGCAGTAGAGGGCTAGTTCTTGTAGTTAAGTACCTCACATGCCCCTTTTCCCCTGAATAAGTGTCTTGTGTTCCAAGTTTCCATGCCACATCCCTATCAACTCCTCTGAGCAGCACAGGCACTGTCTGCTTCCAAATTTGGAACACGCTGATTGACAGACATACATGCTGATAACAAACCTGTGGGTATTTTTGGCTTCCCCAAAGCAGAGGTCAGTAATTTACTCCTTGTATACTTGGCTGCAAGTTTTAATGACCAGCTGGTTCATTATGGGGGTAGAGGGAGGCAGACAGATGGAGGAAGAAAGAGGCAGAAATTCACTGTTGCTGTTGTGATCAGTTGCATGTGGAGAACATAACTTCAGGCTCTCCGTAAATTGAAAATGGCTCACAATGGTAATCCAAAGATTTCTGTAACTATAAAATGACAAATCATTTTACTTTTTACAGCCAGCTATGTTTTCTAAATATCGTTGCTATAGATACCCAGGATAATGAAGAGAAAGATTTTTAATTTGCTGATACTTCCAATTAGAATGTAGGATTTGGGGTCATTATAACTTGTTCATACCTGGATGATAAAAAAATCTCCCAATATGTGGTAAGATCAGTTTTTCAGAGAAATTCTGGAAGGAACCTGAGAACCAGAATAAAAAGCTATGTACACCTACTGCTTTGGATAAAGTTTTAAAGACTCCAAACAATGTTATAATTTCCAGACTTTGAGCTTTATGTCAGCATGTAGCTAAAACCCTAAGATAGGGTTTAGAGAAAAGCATGTAGAAAAATGAGTAATCCTGAAGAAGTTTTTCTTTTTCTCTGAAGTTTGAAGGCAAGCTGCTTGAGCAATAAGAAATACCATGTTCAAGGGATGAAATTCCCAAATACAAGTGATATTGATGTTACGTTTAACCATCTGAAGTTAGATATCCAATCTAAACTGGTCATCTAGATTCACTTTGTGGGTAGAGAGAGGTCAGCATTCATGTCATCATCCATTATTCACCTGAGAGCAATGAACTAGCTCTTCAAGGAACTGATTTCAAGGAACTAGCTTTCAAGGAATCTGATTTCCACAGATAGTTTAGAGCGCACAGTTAATTTTGAAGCTTCTCAGGTAGACTAGATAACAACTAACCAGGGGGTTAGCTGAGGGGGCTGCTGTGCACAACAAAAGATTTGCAGTCCACTAGAATGAAACAGGTAAAAATCACTGGGGCAGTTTTGTCATGGAGGGGTCACCACGTGCTATTGGCAGGGAAGCAGAACCAAGGTGCAGAGACAGTGAAAGGCTTGGCCACCTCAGCGTGGCAAAGGCAAAATGTAACACTTGAATACAAATCAGTGTAAATTTGAATCAACAGAAGAGCTGAAAGCAGTCCAGCAGACACCTGCACTTCAGGCTTGCCACAATATTCTGCCTTACATTTGTCCAGATGCTGCTTTACTTTGGGGCCATCTCGAGCTGCTGAGCTCCTGAGGGCTTCTGCTGGAATCCAGGGCACAGGGAAAGTTTCCTGTGTGTTTTAGAAAGCCCTGATTCTCAGCAGGACACTGCTTTTCACCTCTGTTCCAGGGAAAAAATTACTAAGGCTTTGGGATGAGTTGGAGAACACAGGTGAACTAGGTAGTGGTATGTAGTAGTAGTAATAGTCTTTCACAGGGCAAAAAATCTAAGATTTTAGGATTTTAGTATGAGAGTGAATGGAAGACAAGATGAAGGATTTTGGGTGTTGTCTCATCTCCTTCTTCTTCTTCTTCCACTCCATTTTCTGTAGTACTGGTGGCAAGAAGTCATTGGGTTAGAGAAAGCAGCAACATAGGTGCTACGTGTGTAGTTTAGTAGAAGTTATTGGTAGTGAAGTAGAAACAAGATACGTGTTAGAAAGTAATTGGGCTGATTAGCTTTAAAAAGACCTTGGTTTTGGGTATCGAGGCCATTTTGTCCATTTTATGCCTTGCTTCTCATACGCTCAGTCTGGCATGCAGACGGCGTACTGAACTTAAGAGAAAAATAAACAACAACCTGAAGACCAAGAGACACAGTGAGTCCTGCTCGTCTTCCATCCCTGGCAAAGAACTCATGAGAGGAACCTCCTTCAAGGGCCCAGGGGTAGGTTCCCAGCAGTGTGGGGTCCAAACAACAACAACCACCAAGAAAGAAAGAACCCCACAGCTTCCTTCCAGTGTGCCACACTGTGCCACACAGATAGGAGCTTCTTTGTTTGATTCCCAGGAAACTTGAACCTTGCCATCTTCTCAGACCACTTCTATGCACAGCAACCAGTTTTCTTCTTGAAATTAAAAAGAAAAATGCAGTAAAGTTGCTAATATCTTTTTACGTTTCTCCTCATCCCCATTCATTTAGTAGTCTAACAGACAAATCACTTTCCTACGAAAGCAGCAAATGAATGCTCATTTTCCCCTTCTAGCTGAGAGAAGTTCTGAATGGCAAAACATATGTCTTGCCAGTCATCTGTGCAGATACAGACTTTTATCAACAGATTTTAAACCCTCTATTACTAAGCATCTATTATGTTAAAGGAGCTGTTAAACTAAATCCATTTTAATAATTTAGCTGCATCTGTACAATTCTAACTGTATTTTCTCCCTGTGTGTAACTTGGGTGTGTAATTTATTTTTGGTTCTCTAACTGAAGTTTCACAGGTCTGATGCTCACTTGCACTTGGATTCATCATGAAATTTTCTAAAAAGTAAAGAGAATACCCATGAAACATTGCTGAATCTGAACATTAGTGTAGTACATCTGCTGTATAAGATGACACTGATGCAAAACAGAAAAATGCAGAATCTTAGGTCTTCAGACATTAGTGTCCTATTCTTAGTCTGAGCATTAATATTCTCCATACTTTTTAAGCTTTCAGAAGCCAGTAGTATTTTAGATCTGCTGGACGTTGTGAATAATAATGTACATTAATAAGGTAGCAGAGGACACAAGTTGCTGCTGATTGCATATCCAAGATTGTTGTTGATGACTACAGTACTTGCTAAAAAAAGTAAACAAATTCCTACACAGAGAGATCCAAGATATGCCAGTTGCCTAGATGCTAAAGAATATTAACTTTTCAACAAAAATGCTCAACTCTGCTATCATTTTCAAGGGATACATTTCACAAGTAACATTTTTTTGGAAAGAAAATCAAAAACACTTGAAGGTATGATACATTTTCAAAAGAAGTGTAAGGATTTTATTATTTTCATTGTCCACATTATCATGGTCTCTAGCATCAAGTCCAGCATTAAAATGCCCAAGAAATCAAGCAAACCCTCAAATATGTAATGTAAATAGTTTTTATGAAACTGAATTTCATCTTTGTGTGCTATAATTAAAATAACTACCTTTGTTTAACCAGCAGCTTATTTTGATAACAGACATATATGTCTGGTTAGAGTGAGGATTCATCTTATATCCCTGAGTCTTTCCCATTGACTTCAGCTGAGCTTTTCCCATGAGGATGGATGGTAAAAGGATTAGGCTGCTTTCAATTTTTATTTCATGTATTTTTATTTAGGTATATGAGCCAAGGCCAATACTGAAGGAGTTTATTTTTGGAATATGGGAAATGCAAGTAGGCAGTTGCATTAATAGACTTATGTTAAGTTCTTCAACATGTAACAATACATTTCACATCTAGCTTTTATTTAAATAAAAAGCTACAGAATTCTGGGATTCACCTAACAGAGCCTGATTTATAATTTGGTATCTAGGAAAGGACTTACTAGTTGTTATACAATATCCAGCTTCCTGAACATCACTGAAGAGAAAGTGCAGGCTCCAACTGTTAGACACATAAATACAACACAATATTGTTTGGAGACTCCCACAGAAACAAAAATAAGGATATCGAAATGAGAGTTTGGTTCCTCTTCCCAACAAAAAATATGAAGCAACAAGTTTTGGGCTATTCCAATAAATAATTTCCCAAGGGACCAGCAGAACAAGGTACCCAGTCAAGGGCTGTCTGGCTGCTATTACTCGCCAGGGAAATTCAGGTGGTGGTTGCTGATGGGGTGAGTCTTCTCTGACCAGGGATTTTAATGGCCATAACTACTCCCATGGAATAAACTGTTCTCTTACAACTACCCACAGTAGCTTCTCCGTGCAAGCATCAATTTCCAGGCATTATTTGTCTGGAATAATGTTCATAATGCTAAATTGTTTCGAAACAAATTAAACCATAGTTGATCTTCCAGAATAATTATACTTGTCTGTTTAATCTTTAGTGACAAGTTTGCAGAAGACAGTAGAAAAGCCCTGAACATCTGCACCGTGTCCAGGACATGGGTACAGGACCTTTTTCTGAAGATTATTTTATTTCTGGCAAATATGTGCTGTTGTAGGACAAGGACCTGCTTAGACACAGACACCACACCAAAAGGACACAGCTCATGAACACACAGGCACAAGGTTTGTTCTGAATAAAGTGTCAGCAGAGCTGGGACCAGGCATGTGCTGCTGGATTATATGCAATATTTGCTCTTGTATCAAACATTAGGAATGCCCATTTTAAGCATGAGTATCGTGAGATATAGATGGCAAAGCCTAGGCTGGGTGTCAGACAACTTCAGCAGTGGTTCAATTTCTCAGTCTGATCAGTGGTACCTGAGGAACACACAATATACAATCCTCATTCCTTGTTACATTTCACCAAGCCTTTCAGTCCCAAGGTACAGCCACACATACTAATACAATGTACAAGCAACATTATGCAGCATTTGTTTATACCATACTGTTCAATTTTACATTGCACATGGATATTTTTACTTTGTGCACTTGAAAACAATGAGGTACAAATTGAATAATGTGTAAAACCAACGAGTACAATGCAAATCAGAAATTTTAGAAGTGTCAGTGCAGCATGCAAGCATAGCAAAGGGAGTTATTCTTCAAAATATATCTAACTGCTTTGTCAGAACAGCAGTGCCTGCAGAAAGCTATTCTTGCTCTTGATGTTGCTAACACCCCTGCCTTTAGCACAACCTCACAACACTTGGCACTTTTCCTAAGTCCTCAGGAAATGTCAATAAATGTGTGGGTTTTTATCCATTTTTTTTTAATGGAAATTTCCTACTTCTTACAATGTTAATGTAAAGATTGGAGACATATCTGTCCAGAAAAGACAATCAGAAGTCCCCAAAATTATAATTATTTTTTCATACCTAGATTTTTGATAGGTATTTTTTTAATTTGGGGTACTGGCTTATCTCATAATGTGTAGCAATTTATTATTTATTTAGTTAAGTATTCATGTTCGGCTACTTATGCTATTGTATACTTTTAACCCAGACTGAGAACCTAAAAGGCCCAAATTTTCAAAAAAAATCAGAGTAAATCTGGGTACAAAGCCAATTTTCACTTTGCTGACTTATTTTTCCACAGAAGTGATTTTGGTTTGGATCAAAATAAGCAGCAAATCTGAACAAAGTTTGCACCAGAGCAGCAGCTCCCTAGACATGGCAGCTGGAAACTGATGCCTTTTTTAGTTTTTCTGGGAAGACAAAGTACAGCAATTTCACTGCTGAGAAGTAGCTGGGGGCTCCATACCTGCTTGGCACAAAGGCAAACTTTCCACTGGGCTCCCCTGGGGACAGCCTCCATGGTCTCCTAGCCTTCTCCTAGGACTTTTTTTTAGAATTTTTCGAGCACTCAGTACCACATAACACTCCAGTTTTGACAATAACACAACGCTCTGGGAAACTGCAAGAACAAAGACTTTTAATTTTTTAATTTTTTTTTTAATTAATGAAATTTTTGTACCTATCTTCATTGGAATCATGGTAAAAGTCAATGTAGGTCTAGTACAGGTGATAGCCTGTAACCATCAAGTGATCCTTTGGACACAGACAAAGCAAAGTGTGTTCTGTCATCTGATAATATCGTAAAGTTTTGAGGACATTGTCTGTACATAAGTCTGAAAATAGAGATATCTATTTTCAATATTATCTCACAGCACAGCAGAGCAAATAAATATTAGTGTTGGGTGAACAGACTGAAAATCTGAGATTTTCCAAAACCAGAACTGGTTTAATCTTCAACACCACTATCAGACTCTCCATAAAGAGATGGAACAACAATTTTAATTGGAAAGATGAGCCAAGGGAGAGATCAAAGTTATTTCTCCCAGTGATAAACTTATGTATTTCTTTCCTCATCTGACATTTCATAATGCCTTTCTTCTAAAGTATTCTCCTTCTGAGGATCTCAACAGGATTTGTTGTGGGTACAGTTTCCCAGAGCTGATTGAGTACAGTGCTGGGTGTCTGCTGTCATACTGGGATACCTGCAGACAGAAGGATGGAAACGGGGCCAGCTCGGAGGTCTGTCTCAGCCTGGGAGAACTGGATTTGCTTTATTGGATGAGTAACACCTGTATGTGACTGGGAGTTTGCAGATGGCATTGGAAAGGATGTAGTTGGTATGCAGAGCCACATAGGGCTGAAAACCTGCTGTTTGGAAAGGGAAATAAAGCATTTGGATGCTGGAACACAGAAACAGTAATAAAAACCTGTCTGTGCTAAACATTGAATGGTGACATGATTAACAGAATATTTGGTTTAGATGCTTAAAAATGCAGTTTCAAGCAGTACAGCTTCCAGAATGAGGAATTCCACTGTGCTCCTATTCTTGAGAAGTCACTGAGACTGACAAGCAGGGTGGGAGGGATAAAGGCAGAGAAAACCCTGGCAATGCACAAAGAAATGCACAAAACTGGGAAGGCTTTTCAGTCCCTTTCATTGTTATTAATCTCTTCTGACCATTCTTATAGCATAGGTATGGAACAAAAAACCCTGAAATTAAGGCTAAGCTCCTGCACATGAGTAGCTTTTCCAGGGTGGGCACTGGAAAGAACTAGCACGTTCTCATGGAAGACACACACATCAAAATGAATTAGTAACTGCACTTGGCTGAAAAGGGAGGTACTGTGGTCCACTGGCCCCATAAGTATGGGGGAAGGGCATCTTTAAGAAATCAGGAAACCCTGGCATTAGGCTGGGAAATAGTAGATGTGATTTCCATTCCCATCTGTGCCTTAGTTCTCCTGCCTGAACTTGAGCAAGTCTCTAAGTCGCTCTGTGCCTCAGTCTGTAATGGAGTAATAATATTTTCCTGCCTCACTGTGGGACACTGTCATCCTGATATTGTGCTGATGGGTACAATTGAACAATCTGCCATATATTAAAAAAGAAAACTTCTTCAGATGGATGGTACTTTATCACTGAAAAACGTCAAGCGAATGAGGTGTACTCGCTTTTTATAGGTTCCTTGTATGTGCTTTGTTATAATAAGAAATTCATCACCACTGTGGGGACCTGAGTCATCTTTGTCCTTATTCCAGTGTTTTCCCTGAATGCAATACACATAAGTCAGTATAAAAATGGAGTAATACCATGGCAAATCATAGGTTTTGTTTTTCTCCCTGGAAGTTGCACTAGCCCTGCAGTCCAAAACAATTATTACCATGTAATTTATTTTCACTTTATTATGTTTCTCTGAAGCACAAATTGGAGTTTTCTGGTTATGCAACAGCTCTCCATATTCATTTTCCTACACAATGAAACTTCAGCTGGGAATACATACAAATTAAGGATTCAAATCTTTCTAAGAAGTTTTGCAAAACTTCCTTTAGAGCCAGCTTCTATCAAATCCCATTCGCTTTTATAAGCTGCTGAAAATTCTAATCAGAAACGTCTGTGCTTATGTGCTCAAAGCAGAGTATCCTCTATATCTTACCTTACTTTCCTGCAAAAATCTCTGAATAACATCAAAATGGCATGCCTTTCCTAATTCAAACATTTGGCAAAACAGTGTTCTAATAAATGATGTAACAAAGAGATCGCAATAAGAAACATCTGTACAGATTGCTGAAGGCAAGCTTTAAGTATGTCAGAGTCTAAGAATTTACCACAAGGAAAAATTACTGAGAAAAATATGTAAAAAATGTTTATGTTCAATATTGCTTGAAAAGGAACATGAATAAAATACGTAACTATACCACACAAGTAGACCACAACCTTCATTTCAAATTTACAAAGCTATTGAAGGCTTGGCACAGGGAAGAAAGACCCCACCCCTTACTAGCAGAAAAAGATTATGACCTCTCCATTTTTGGTAGGAAATCTCAAGTACAGAGAGGCCAAATCAAAATTGTTCCTCTGATCTGACTGCAATAAAACTTGGGCAATTAATTTCATTTACCTTTTGCTTCATCAAAAAATGCAATATCTGAATCTTCCCTCATTTTCAGCTAAAGAAGATAACACTTGGCCTCCTTGGACATCATATCCAAGATTGCTCAAGCCAGAGACCTCCAAAATGAATATGTGAATTGAAGGTCATCCAAACATTTCATAAGGAATTTGCCTAAGGACACTCCTACGCTGACCATCCTGATAACCTGATTCCAAGCACTTTAACACAATACTGTCTTTTCATTTTTTTACAGGACTTTTTTCATCCATCTGTACCAGTAGAAAATGAGTTAGAAAAAATAAAGAAAAACATGCTGCTGAAACACAGTGTGCTCTGAAAATCCATACCAGGCCCTTGCCAACAGGTAGGGAAGGTAGCCACTGAGATTGTAAGCAGTGATATTAAAAAGAAGTGCTTTATGAATGTAATGCCTTTAGATTCCAGGAGGAACAAGCAGTGAAAGACAAAAAACAAGGAGATTGGACACATTCTGGAGAATGAATAATAAAGTTGGACAAGTGCACAGCACCCTGTCAGCCTCTTGCTAAGGAAAAGTCAACCATTCCAGGAATTGATGCCCTATGCCTGGAGTCCAAGAAGCAGAAGTGCTGAGAACCTCCAATGTTTTGTGGTTTTTTAAGCTTGGCCAGGTCTCGAAGGAAAATACTTGCAGTATTATGCAGTATTGAGTGGAGATGTCTCTGCTGTGCCAGATACCTGATTATGGGAGCTCAAGGACTACTGACAGAGTATGTCACTGATACCCAAACTAAAACTTTTGTTTTGTGCTTGGCTAGTAAGTGCTTTTTTTTTTTTTTTTTGGTCATTCCTCAGAGCTTTTCAAAGAGTGTTTTAAATGTGGAAAGACACTGTTTCAAGGTTTTAGTTGTTGATAATTGTTTCTCCACACATGAGGCTACACAGTTTTCAGGGGAGCTGAGGATGGCTTTTAATAACAAACTCGGTTACTCTGAACTATATAAAATATTTTTGTGTTCTATAAATTTAATGCTGATTCTGTTCAAATAAACTCACTGCTGAGATGCTGCAGTAAGCTTCAATATTTTTAGACCATTTGGGCCCCAGGCAATCTGAAGTAAATATATTTATTTTAGCTTATCCTTGGTGTAAACAGAGAAAACCTGAGCATCAGGGTAAAGGTCATAATCCCATGGGCAACATCTGTTCTCTTCAATTTTGAGGAATAGTTTGGACTGTATATGCAATAAAACTCAAGAACTCTGCTCAATCTTCTCACACCCCTCCAAGCCTCACAGCCCCAAGATGTTGAAACCCTTGAATTTCACCTCATGTATCAGACAGGAGTGGGTCAGATACAAGTGCTGGACAAGCTTCAAACTGTGACTCAGTCTCAGAGTGTCCCAGCTTCAGTGAGAATCCAACAAGCTCTTATTACCTCTTGTCATCGCTCTAAATCAGGAAATATGAAGCTCTATAAACTCATGAACTTTAATCTTATTTTTTCAACCTGTATTCATTCTTCTAAAAAAATCAGTGCTCTTCATTGAGGTAAAACATCACAGACAGAACAGATAGGATCTTTATGTTACATTTTGCCACACAGATATACACACAGATATTTAAAAGCTTACACAGTTTGTCTATATTTCCCTTTAATTATGCTGAAAAGTGAGGAATGGCATTCATTAATTGTTTTATTCATGATTTCTTGCTTTGGCAGGATTCAGAAATTATTTCAAAATACCGGGTGCCTCAGTTATGCCTGATTATTATTTATGTAAAATTGTTTCACATTTTCTGAACCAAGAACAAAAAAAAATTGTAGAATCACAGAATATGCTGAGTAGGAAGGGATCCGCCAGATCCAGGTCCTGCACAGGTCACCTCACCCATCCCATCCTGTGCCGGAGAGTGTTGTCCAAACACTTCTTGAACTCTGCCAGGCTGGTGCTGTGACCACGGCCCTGGGGAGCCTGTTCCAGTGCCCAACCACCCTCTGGGTGAAAACTTTTTCCTTATCAGGAAATCAGCTTTGCCTGACTCAGCTTGATGTTGTTTCCTCGAGTCCTGTCACCAGTGACAAGAGCAAAGAGATCAGTGTCTGCCCCTCCTCTCCCCCTCACAAGAAAGTTGTAGCTGCAGTGAGGTCTCCCCTCAGTCTCCTCCAGTCTGAACAGACCAAGTGACCTCAGCCACTCCTCATAAGAATTCTCCTCCAGGCCCTTCATCATCCTCATGGCCCTCCTTTGGACACTTTCTAATAGCTGAATGTCTTTTTTATGCTGTGGTGCCCAAAACTGTTCCCATCACTCGAGGTGAGGCCGCCCCAGTGCAGAGCAGAGCGAGACAATCCCCTCCCATGCCTGGTTGGTGATGCTGTGCCTGACGTCCTCAGGGCAGGGTTTGCCCTCCTGGCTGCCAGGGCACTGCTGGCTCATGTTCAACTTGCCACTGACCAGGACCCCCAGGTCCCTTTCCCCAGGGCTGCTTTCCAGCCTCTCATTCCCCAGCCTGTCTGTACATCCAGGGTTGCCCCATCCCAGGTGCAGAATCCAGCCCTTTCCCTGGTTGAACTTCATATGGTTGGTGATTGCCCATCTCTCTAATTTCTGGAGGTCTCTCTGCAGGGCCTCTCTGCCCAGGAGGGAATTGACAGCCCATCCAAATTTAATTTTTTTGAGAAACTTCCTCAGTATTTCTTCAAGTCCTGTACCCAAGTCACTTAAGATGACACTGAAGAGAACCAGGCTGAGGATGGAGCCCAGTGGGACCCCAGCAGTGACAGGCCCCCAGCCTGATGTCCCCAATTCACTGTAACCTTTGTGCCTGACCTGTGAGCCACTTGCTCTCCCAGGGTGTAACTTGGTTATCCAGCTGTGAGCTGGATGATTTATCCAGAGGGATCCTGCGAGAGAAAGCATCAAAAGCTCTGCTGAAGTCCCAAAAGGTGTTTGCACTGCTTACAGACACTGGAGTGCCTGCTGTGTACCTGCAGCCATGATTTATAACTAACAGTTTATAACAAACTGTTCCTGTGTTGTTCTGTTCACAAGAACTGAAATACACATGAAACATGAGTTCTTCAAGGATATTACGCAGTGGGCTTGTTTCTAGTGAGGCTATTCTAAATCTAACATAGTGAAACAGCAAGGTTAAAACGCCAGTATATTTAACTTTATTTATAGCAAAGCAGCTGTACTAGTTCAAGGGGTTTTTTTTCCAAATAAGCTTTTGCATAATGGTCTGCCTTTCTTGTTCAAATGAAGAAAAAAAGCAAAATTGGCAATGAATGAAAGGAAGAAAGCAGACATAAGAAACACATTCCTGACATGGATCCACAGTGACACAATGAAGACTCCAGTCTGGGAATTCACCAAAGTCTGGACATATTTGGAAGAAAATGAGGAAGTCACTTGCAGAGATCTCTCTAAAAGACAGCTATTTTCAGATGAGCTCTAGATCCCCTTGAAATGTCATTCATCAAACCAACTCCAGACTGCAGATCCAAGTTCTGGTGCTTAGAGGGTGCAGCCTTCCCTGAGCTATAGTGTTTTACCATTATAACTGATATATATCACTTTTCATTACCTAAATAAGATGAAATCATGCCTTCACTCCTACAAACCAGTGAGGTACACTGAGCATTGTTTTATGCCAGCATGCATAAGAAGTTCTATTTTGCATTAAATTAGATATTAACTGATAGTAAGCAATTATTTATATTGCTACATTGAAAAAGTCTTTAGGAAGAACATATGCAATTGTGTTTTCAAGCTTAACTCTGTCTCCTGACTGATGGTTGTTTGATTTCTGAAGCTGTGTGATGCATAAGATCTAGGCAATTATTAAGTCATTTAAGATGTAGGCATATTTAGATCAACTATAGATACATCTTTTATATATTTACACACCATTTATACAGATGACAAAGGGTCACATCCTGAGTATGTTGGCAATTTATAAGATCCCAGGATCTGTCTTAAAGAATCACACAGAGTTTTTGTATTTATTAGAGGTTCCCTGTCATTTGGCCATTGACCATCTGAAGAAAAGGATCACATCCACAGGCACAACTCTCTGTACCATCAAGCATTTTCTTGGCTGTGCAAGAGTAAATGATCCCCACATCACAGCACTAAACACCACAGCATGGGAATCGCTGCACTAAATTACATTTTAGATCCTGAAATTATACACCAACTAACTAACTAGCACTGGAAGAGACAACATGGGTGCCTGTGTCCACTTCTACATAATCTCAGGCAAATATATTGTTGTAACTAAGGCCAGAGGTTCATCAGGACATCATTTCTGCAAAGTAAAAACAAAATATAGGCTTTTAAATAATAACAGTCAGTCTTACATAGCTTAAAACCAATAAATGTTCAGTATGAGGAGAGATTTTACTGTTTTCACCACATACTAACACCTTAGCACTAAACCTGAATTACAATTAAGAGACTGAGATAAAATGGAAAAAGATAGGCTCAAGGCAGAACAACTTTCAGACCTTAGAAATTAATTTCTAAATCTCTAAAGACAATTTTTCGGAATTGAAGTGATAACTTTTTATTGGAAACCGTCTTGAGCTGCTTTTATATTTTATCACGGCAGCACCAACACAAGTGCACTCAGGATATACCTATGGTCCTGGACTCAAGCCTGATGTGTGTTTGGCCCAGCCTTTGCAAGACTGCCTGGATCTCCCCACACACTCACACCAAGGAAAAGGTGAGGTCACTTCTGAAAGTGGAAACACTTTCCGAATCCAAGACTGCAGTGGTACTAGGGCATGACCCCCATGATGTTAAAATAGTGGTGAGATTAACTTATGGAGTGTCGCAGTCGAGCTAGGAGCAAGACAGAAACTCACCAGACAACTGTGACAATATGAAGAGCAAGTTTATTTGAAACACAGTACTTTTATAACACTGATAGTTGCCATTAGCTGATTGGTCTTATGGTAATTTATTTGACTTCATTGGTGGCTTCAGCTAACGCAGTTCTAGGACACTGTCTCTAAACTTAACTGTTGTTTACATTTCTTCTTCAGAAACTCACTTACTATCTCTAAACTTTCTCTCTGGCTGTGAGAATACAGCCACAATGGAGCAGCACAATTTACACTGGATAATTTCCATACTGTCCCTCACAGGACATCATCACATTGCATGCCTGGTGGGGCACCCCGAGCTGCTGCCCAGCCAGCATGGGGCAGATGCTGTGTGACTCAGGCTGGAGAGGAACGGCAGGACACACAGCCTCCCTGGGCAGCAGCTGGGACTGAGGCTCCCTGCCCAGGGTCCTGCACCCAAACAGGGCCTGCCAAAGGCCCTTTTCTGCCAGGGTCCACGCCCAGCAACTCTCTCCCTCCTCCTGCAGCCTCAGAGGGGCTGTTTCCATCATACTACATGAACTGTGCCCCTGCTACCTGGCCCAGGGCAGGAACCTCCCGCGTCAGTTTATCAGAGAAGCAGATGGTCTGAAGGCACCTCTGCACATTTTGCCAGGCAATTGCCTGTTCAGAGAGTACCCCCCGAGCAGGAAGATGAGCTCATTCAGACTCAACACCACCACGTGAGTAACAGAGCATAACACCAGGCACATTCATTTATTTATTTATTTAATAAGTGGGTTCATGCTGAGCATTACGAAGCTGCCCAATGAAAGTTATCAACCTTGTCAGATCTCCCCACAAATATATCCACAAAGATGAAGTGAATATGGCAGTGTTGAAGGACTATTATAATAAATTAATTAATTAATTAATTAATAATTAATTAATAAATAAGCAAAACAACCTCCAAAGCAACAACAAAACCAAATATCCCCCACCCCCAATCCCTACTCCACCCCCTTCTCCAAGCTGTTTAAGGCATAGATTGGCACCTACCATGATTTATTCTTTGGCCCAAATTCTGCCCTCTAGCAATGGATTTATCAGTATCTCTGTGGCATAATTTAGCCAAAAATGTGAAATTATATATATATTTCATATGCTTCAGTAGATGTTTAAATATGTTGATCTTATTTTCCCCTTTAGTTTATTTAGCATATAAATTGTCTCTTTTTAGTGTTATGTATATTTTATCTCTTCCAAAACAAAGGGTATAAGTTATAGGTCAAGAACAGATTTTTCCATAATACTGCTCTGGTTTTAAGCTATTGTGACTGGTAAATTAAAAAGCCTATTTACTGTCCTAACATTAAAATACCACAGAGAAGGACTGTATCATGGGTTGATTCAATTCAGGAGAGCAAGAATCAAAGAAAAAACAGAGTGTCTACTTTACCCACCAGGGAACTGTGTAAATATGAATCAAAACTAGTTTGCCCCACAGTGCCAGACACAGCCAAATACAAAGCCTGCCTCATGTACACATTTTAACTTATTTCACAGCCACAGCAAGTGGAAGAGGAGTGTTCCCAAGAGATAAATGTGTGCAGCCTTGTTGCCAGCTCAGAAGAAGTGAGAGCAAGTTCTCTGAACTGGGGAGAGCAGGACATTATGAGTGTGAGCTGCAAGAAGCCTGTGGAGGTAATGGTCACCCCTGCTCTGGCTGTTACACACCTGTGAGGGATGCCTTTGCATCCAGTTTCCAAATGACCAAATAATACACCATCTTGGGGAAGTATTCATGTTTTTTCTAAGCTTTTCATGCAGTTTCACTCGTTAGAAACATGAAAATTTTTATTGCAATATGACCAGACATCCATGCATTATTTGTGATTTTTCAGAGCCACGACTATCTGATATGAGGATCAAACCCGTTTGATATCAGCCTCATTTCAAAATGTCATTAAGATTGCAACTCCCTAGAGAAACTACTGCACTTTTCTGAAGGAAGGCAGATAGCATTAAATCAAAGAAAAGATTCTCCCACAGTCAGGGCTGGGAGAACGACCACTCCTGCTTCTGTACCAGGCCAGCGCATAAGAGGGTGAACAATTATGAACACCTTACATTTTTGAAACACATAGCATTATGAGTGTTAACACAAATGGGGAAAAAAACCCTCACCAAAGCCAAATGCAATGCTGATCATGTATTCAGAAGTTTTTTGGAGGAATATCAAATCTAACTCTATATTCCTAATGAATACAAAAAGGCTGATTCTTCACAGTTGGCAGGATGGTGTGAGCCATATAACAGAAATTTGTGGCTGTTCTTGCTCTGGAGTTAGAACTAGGGCTATTGAAATGATGGATGGTAAGGGGTATTTTACAGTATCTGCTGCAAACCTGCTTACATTTTGCATGAAAGTCCCTTTCTCTGCAGTGTGCTGGGAGAGCAGCAGATCTAAATGCTCTCAGTTATAAATGTCAGCTTCAAACCACTCAGGTGGGATCGACAGCACTAAACTGGATTAAAAACAGCCCACATGAGAACAGAATCAGACCCAGCAGTTACAAAACAGCTATATTAGAAGACAGTTAGCTGTTTCCATAGAAATGGAAATATGGATTCAAACCCTTCAGATCAGAGCTCTGAACGAAGCAGGAGTAACCAAAGTGTTTGTAAACGTGTCATGTCAAACAGAAATCTCTGGTAAAGGTGTAGTGCTTGTAAAGCTAATGTAACTAGTGCTTATGATACAAAGTCAGGAAAAATGCAGGCCCCTGTGTCTCGGGGCTGCCTTGCTCTTGGGAAGGAGGAGAATTGGAAGGAGAGAATTGGAAGTACGTTACTAATTATCGTGATAGCTCCGTCCTTACCCCGGGGTAGAGCAGTTCACCGTGCTCACACCTAGCGGCGCTTACCCCGCCATCCATCTGACTCCAAGGCGAGATGTCCGTGCTGGCGCAGCCGGCACCAGGACGCGGTGCCACCAGATGGCACTCCGGAATGCTCGGCGTCACCCCAGCTGTGCGGCTCGGCACACAGCCACCTCCCCGCCAGGGAGCCAGGGGTCAGGCGGGATAACTGAACTGCTAGGAACACTCCCACGCAGAAATGTTTGTGGGATGTGGGCAGGGACACCCCCTGGCCGGGCACAGACTGCTCCCCGTTGCGCCTGCGGTGTGGAAATGCCTCGCTCGGTGCCCCGCAGCAGCCGGGTGCCAGCAGCGACACTGCTGAGCCCAGCCGTGCTCCCAGAGCTGCCTTTTAAATACCCAGATAACCCTGGGTGGGCGTGCAAAGCTCAGCAAACTGCCCAAGCAGCAACTAAAAGGAGCTTCGAAGGGTGAGTGAGGAGAATAAGCAGGGATTGTGAGTGCAGGACACCAGAGCTGCAATCACTGCAAGGGAGGTGACAATAGCGCCCCGGCAGCGGAGCAGTGCCTGGCTTTTCAGGAGGGAGCCACAGCTCGACCTCTAACCATTCTTATTCCACACATAACGAAAATCAGTTAGCGGACACTTTTCTTTCGAACTTAATCCAGGTCTTGGGCTTTTCATTAGTTTGGGAGAGTGCTGGCAACTCCCACATCAGCAAGAATTTCCCGATTGCTTTCAGAAACGCTGCTTGCTGCATTCCTCTGAGAAATGCCTTCCCGTTTGCACAGCATAAACAAGCACAGACATGGGCGAGACTTTCTGAAACCCTTTGCAGCAGCGTAAAATGGATACTCCTCACATGCCTTTCTTTCTACGGATGAACTTTGACTTCTCTGCTTCTAGCAGTACTTTTTGAAGGTTTTTTGGCGGGGGTTTGTGATAAAATGAAAAGAGGAAAGTGAATAAAAGCAAAAAGAGCAAAATGTAAGTAAAACAACAAATTGACATGTCCTGGGGAAGACTGAAAATAAATAAATAAATATTTCTTTGGGAACTGTTTTGCATTAATTTATTCTTAATTTCCAGTGTACTCTCCTGCCTACTGTAATTTTACTAGGCCTCTTAATTATCTTTGATCATAATGGCAGGTTCCAGACCCTTATTCCCAATTTACAGCATTTTGTCCTCCAAGTCAGCCTACGATACTTGCAACTGCTTAGCAAATGTTTGTGTTCTTGGTAGGAAGTCACTTATGAGCCTTTGTTCTTTATTAGGAATGGCTGATTTGGCTAGGCTGAAACTATTGATGGCAATAACAAAAATATGGAAAAAAATTCTGACATATTCCAAATACAAATTTCATTATTTTAAGAATACTTGCTATCAAAAGTATTTTTATTCCAGTTAAGATGTACTAGGTTTGTGTTCTGATCCTTCAAAAATTGTCCTGTATTTTCTTTTCAGTTCAGTCCGTCACTATACCAATGCCCTAAACCATCATTATACGTGGAGACATCAGTAATGCTAAAACCTTTTATTTAAATATTTCTCTGTTGAGGTAAACAGAGCTACAGAGCTAAAGCTCCTGAAATACTATGCAGAAGTTTTCCACGCAGAGAGCTCTCGGAAGTAATGAAACAATTGAACATTTTACACACACATTTGCAACACTGTTTTGCAGAGCAGTAACTTGGTTACTATGTCATAAATACCTTATTATCTCTACTGACTTTGACAGTAAAAATAGGGGGAAAATCCTATTTCTGAACCGTTTATGGAAAAATATGGAGCTACATCAATGCTTAAAAAAATTACTTGAAAAGCCCAAAGCTTTATTTAAGTAAATGATTAATTCTTGAAAAATTCTGTGCATTTAGATACAGACATAAAAGCTGAAAAATACAGAAATCCCTAATCTCTCTGATTATGCTTCCTTTAAGTAATTGCTCATTAAAATAATTTCATGCATGTTCTCCTATCATGAGTGAAAATTAGACTAACTGTTCAAAAAAGGAAATTAATAAATGGGAGAACATAATTCCCCCTTCTTTCTCACCCACTCATCCAGTTTTTGTTTAGTGAAGATTTCTTTTTTCATTCCTACACCTTGAGACTTCCCCCAGGTCTTCCTTCCAAAAGTGACCAGACCTGTCCATCACGTGCCACACAAAACTACCTGGAAAAGTTTTGCAGCTACTACTAAACTCGATCAGATCTCAGCTGCTACTCTGACTGTGAACAAGTTTGGGCAGGGTGTGGTCATTCCTGCTTGTGGCCCCCCTTTTCAGCCCCATGCCTAGCCCCTGTTGAAAATCATGTACTAGGTTTCCCAACACCTTTTCCCTACAAACAGCTCTAATAGCAAAACTTACCCCTCACCTTTCGGCCCCCAGAATTAAGAGCTGGTGAAGACACCTTCCTCTTGGCTAGAGGCCAGCACAGTGCTTGTGTGATAAGCAAGAAAAAAACATCTATTTTCTGTCCAGAGCTTTCAACCTGCCACATGTTCTCCATGTTAATGCATTTAAACACAAGTTACTGGAACTTCTCAGTCCTTTAAACTGTTCCACTGTGCATGACATACAGAAATAGCCACTTGATGACACCAAAAACAGAGATTATGTGGGATATTACATACACATTACAAACACAAGGGTGATCAACTCCTACTGGAAAGTCACATAAATTTCAGCCCTTGCTCCAAGGACTATTTACTTAGTACAATGCTCCATGTGAGCTCCTTGTGGGTTCTGACTGTGAGAATGCCACCCCTCCTCTCCCTTGAATACATATAGTTATGTACTTTTTTGAAAATAAAAAAGCTGCAATATAAGAAACTGAGAAACGCAGGTGCCATATCATCAGGCTGCCAAAGGGAGTTGATCACAGGATTTTTACTTACTGACTGGAGATTAACCATTATATGGTGGAAAAAATAGCTACAAAACATGTTTTGGGCATGTAAATATCCTTTCCTACAATTTAACAAGGGACATAAGGATGTTGTAAGAATTTTTACACTCATATTGAAGACACCAGTGGATCTCTTTCTTGGGCCCAATCTATACACCAGATGAACATTAACTATCAATGTATAATTTGTATTTAGCCAGGTTTATAGCTTCAAGTTTCCCCTGACTACTCAAAATTGACTCTGCACTACCATAATTCTGCAAGACCCAAGTCCTGGAGTCCCACATCTGAAATCAGTGCAGAATATCTTTGAAAAATGCCACCCAGATCCATCACTGATCAGTCAATCCTCTTCTGCAGGAGGTTTTAGAAATCAAGGTGATAATTTACTATCCTAACTGGGGACTTTGGGGACTTTGGGGACTTTGCAACTTCAAGCAGTTGCATCTGATTAAATATGCCACTTGTTTAATCTGCATGAAACGTGCCACCATTTTACAAAGTATATAGATAGAAATGTTTTTTTCCCCAATTAAGTTGTCCTATTCCCATGGTTTCCAAATGACACTTTAAATGAACAGTAGCTGATTTTGGTAGCTGTTTTACAGAAATACAGCATTTGGAGCCTTGCCCACACAACAGCAAAGTTTTATGGGTATTAAGAAAAGCAGAATTTATGTTTCTAAAGAATTATGCCTATGCTTTTTGCAGCTACTAATGTCAATTTGTCTGAAGATAACTGTTATATACATTAATTTTAATATTTGGAGTTCCCATACAAACAAGTACACAAAATATAGCCTTACTTCACCTATATATATCCATTTATGCAGGAATATAGCACAAGAATAAAGGACTAATATCCAGTAAGCTTAATTTTTGAAGCATTTTACAATTTACAGAGAACCTGAGTCCTGCCTCACCATTGCTTTTTCCATGCTGTTTCTGGCATCTCTCGCAGTGCTGGAGCTATTCCCTAAATGAACAGCACAGGAGTCCACCCTGCTCCTGCTGACCTGAGTCTGTGCCTCTCTGCAGATGTTCCTGAGACACCCTTGGCTCAACCACACAATTGTGGGTGTTGGGAGGGCCCCCTGTATGAGATCTACTGAGCAGGGAAAGATCTCCCCTCTCTGACATAATCCAAAAGTTCAGAAGGCTCTTGGAATCCCGCAACCAAATGATTCCACCCACTTTTTGTCTGTTGGCAGCTCAGTTATTTCTCTGAGCCTTGTCGAAGATGCCTCAGAGGAGTCTGGATAGGGTGGATTTCACCCTAGGAGACTCAGATTTTTAGCTCGTTATCAAAGAAAGCTCCAGACACCAAAATTAGTTTTAGTACCTATTCATTCAAGAAGGAAAAATGAACTCCACCATCACCTTACACAAAAGGTTCTCAACCTTGTTTCCAGCACTTCAGAGAAGACAGGAGACACATAGTAACAAAATCAAATCCACTCTCCCATAATATTATAAAGTATCAATCTGCATCTCTTTTATTCATCAGATTATCATGTTCCATTATAAACATCTTACGATATGTTGAAGTACAGTGTGATCATGTTTGCATGACCACATTTGTTAACAGACTCTGGAAATAATCATAAATTATTGAAGTATTATGATGACTTGTATTTGGACACAATAGTAAAAAATTATTCTAAATAATAATTATGTTTTCTCATTTTTGTGTATATAGGTAATTCAATTGTCATCCTCGGAAATCAGGATAATTTCTAATTCACTATCAAAAGCTCTATACTATGACAGATATATTAAAATTTTTAAGTAAAAAAAATTATATGACTGTCATTCAAAATCAGTTTTAAGATAATTCCCTCTCAAATCAGGGCTTGGCTAGATTTACATTAATTTTTCCAAAAAAGGATCTCTAAAGATGCAGGAATCTTCAAGCAGTTGCATCTGATTAAATATGCCGTGTACAGAGAAGGGATAGCAAAGATTAAGACAAGGAAAAAATACAGAAGATTACATTTTCCATGACTTTCCTCTTAGCTTTCTAACTAAATCCTGTCTAATGTAGACAGCAGTGTGTTTTAACTTCCATCTACTACTCTGCAAATTATTTTTATGTCCTGTTACATAAGTACATCTTGAGTGTAATAACGCTTTAGAGGGATAATAAATAAACAGCAACATAATAAAGAATGTTATGCTGCAAAGAGCAGTGCATGGGGACAGCATTCTGTCCAGCTGATTCTTTCCCAAGTGTGTAGCCCACAAATTCAGAAATACATCATTTAAATTTAAGCACTTGAGCATCAGATTTTCATTAGTGTTCTAATAAAATGGAATAATAGATTAATAGTTCACTGTACTAGTTGCAAATTCATCTGCACTTGTAAATTTTGCCAGGTAAGGTGAACCTAAAGCTAGGAAATGTAAGCAGAGAATTATTTTAGAACCCATCTGAAGAAAATATGGGAGAGCCTGAGAAAAGTTTGTGAACTCTGTAGATAAAGTAACTTTTAAATAATTTTGAATACCTCAAACACAATTACAGGTCTTCTTCTTCCCTTTGGCTTCTTCAAGGCCATAACAACATAATTTTCTGAGTCAACATAACTATGCAGGGCACTGATCTTAGAATCACCTGCAGGAATTTGGTACTTCTTTAATGAGCTATGTCCATAAAGAAATTGCTTATTTGTTTAAAGATCAAAGCATATTTAAAAATGTGTGCATTCAGAGTCTAAAGCCATTTGCATTATAAAATAGAATCACAAATTAATATAGTTTGGAAAAGACCTCTAGGATCATTGAGCCCAATTGTTAACACAGCACTACCCACTCCACCATTAAACCATGTCTCTAAGTGCAACATCTACACATCTTTTAAACACCTCCAGGGATGGGGACTCCACCTCTCCACTGAGCAGCCTCTCCAAGTGCTTGACAACTGTTTCAGAGAAGAAATTTCTCCTAAATCTAAACCTTCTCTGGCACAACTTGAGGCCATTTCCTCTTGTCCTGTCATTTGTTACCTCAGAGAAGAGTCTGATCCCCAGCTTGCTACAACCTCCTTTCAGGTAGTTGTAGAGTCATAAGGTCCCCTCTGAACTTCCTTTTCTCCAGGTTAAACCCTGACTCCCTCAGATGTTCCAGAGGCTTCATCAGCTCTGTTGCCATTCTCTGGACTCATTCCAGAAATGTCCTTAGAGATCCCTTTTTGAAAAAAAAAATAATGTAAATCTTGCCAAGCCCTGACTTGAGAGGGAATTACCTTAATAATGTCCTGCTCAATGTCCTCCCTTTAGTGAGGGGCCCAAAACTGAACACAAGATTTGAGATGTGGCCTCACCAGTGTCAAATACGGGGTGATGATCAGTGCCCTGGTCCTGCTGGCCACCGTGTTGCTGATACAAATCCAGATGCCACTGGCCTTCTTGGCCCCCTGGGCACAGCTGGCTCATGTTCAGCTGCTGCTGACCAGCACCCACAGGTCCCTTTCCACCAAACAGCTTTGCAGCCACTCTGCCCCAGCTTGTGGTGCTGCCTGGGGTTGTTGTGGCCAAAGTGCAGCACTCAACTTTGTCACACAATTGACCTCAGCCCATCAATCCTGTCCAGATCCCTCTGCAGAGACTTCCTGCCCTGCAGCAGGTCATCACTGCCACTCAACTTTGTGTCATCTCCAAACTCATGGAGGGAGCACTTGATCCCCTTGTCCAGATCATTGATAATAATATGAAACAGGACTGGCCCCAATACTGAGTTCTGGGGAACCCCACTGGGGTCATCAAGGGTTATCAAGTCCAGCTTAAGTGAATTGCTCATTTGAGGATTGAACTCACAACATTGGTGTTATTAGCACAATACCCTAACCAATTTTTGGGAAAAAGAAATCCCCAACCCAAATGTAAAATAAAACAAAACTATGAATATACTTTCATTTTACCCAAGTATTAGCTCATGGATTAATTTAGAAGTTTAAGCTAACAAGGAACTGTCGCAGTACTCTTTATTCTATCTAATAATGGTCAATTAAATTCAATTTACCACCAACAAGACACTATTACAATAAATGGCTAAATTTATTTACTAATTTAGTCTGGTGTAGTAGATACACCCATTATTTTTATTTGTTAGCCCAAATAAGGTCACTCAAGAATGCTTATTCCTATTACAACAAAAGTGTACGGAGCCACAGTGCAGTCCTGCAGTTTGTTAAGTTCTGATGGTCAGGAGGCAAGACTGTAGAGTACAATATTTGTCCTGCAGCCTTGGAAAAAGGGATAATTATTGTGCTTTCTGTGTTAAGTCATCTAGAAGCATGGAATATATAAAAAAAAAAATCCAAGTCCCCAAAAGAGTTTACAAATCTGGATTCCAGCCAGACACAACAGTGAGTGAAGCAAGCAGATGGGAGAATAAGGGCTAGGATAAGGAGCAAGTTTCTCCTGCTAAGTAGTAGTCACAGCGTAACACCTGCCCACTGCCATCCTCTTATCACTGCAGAAAGCCAAGTGTTAGTAGTAACAAACACTGTCAAGTGCCATGCTTTTGCAAAAAGGAGTGAGCTCCCAAAGTGTAAGCACTCCAAACACTCAAAATCACTGCTAGAATCACAATTTCTAGATTCATAAAAAGCGCCTGTGATTCAGAATAAAAAATACAAGCAACTACATTCTTTGTAAAAAATTTATGTTGCCTTCTACATCTCCAGCAATTATCCTAGAAAGTAATCTGCTTTTCAAATGACAAACTAGACTTATAACTATTCAATGATAACATATAAATGTCAAATTAAAGGTAAACTGTGGGATATATGTACATATAGTAGAATACTGAAGTTCAGAAGAAATCATTAAGAACAGAAATTCAAGTTTATTTTAACTCTTTTTCACGCTAGGATTAAAGTGAGTCTCTTAATATTCACACATACTTTGTTTTGATAATTAATTATAACATACATATATGCGAATCAATTAAATGGTGTTTAATGCCGTCATATTTACACCTAGAAGAAGTGTAAATTACTTCACTTGTTCTTTTGGGCTGGAATAGACCTGCTATTTCTAAATTAAACAAATTGACTTATTTCCCTTAAATGTATAGAAAACAAACAAACCTTGAAAAGGTTCAATTTTCACCTATTTTATATCTGTCTGGTTATTGCTGTCTAAGAAACAAGGTGACTTCTTGCTCCCTTACAATGACTGAAAACGTTCTTCAGGGAGACTTCTGTAAAAGGTCCTGAAAATTCTAGTCTAATTCTTTCTTTGCTGTGGATCTTTTTTTCTAACAATAAACTGGCTAGCTTGAGAGACAGTTTCAAAATTAATGTCTTTTAGATTTTTCAAAGGTACAATCCAAAAGCAACAACTTTCAACACTTTTTTTATTTACAGAAATAAATTTTAAAAAATCTGACTAACTTTATTTCTTTTGAAGACAATGCTAAGATGATGAACTTCAGTAGAAGCCAAGGTACAAGAGTGTGCCGACCCGCTTCAGGAAGATCATTGCATAGACAAAATCTGCAGGTGGAAACTTGTGTACTTTCTGAGAGAAGGGCATCCTGAGGTTACTGAATACCAAAACTGAAGGAGCAGTATCAGGAAAACAATTAAATACTTCAGAAAATAATATTGTTAATTGAGTAGGTCAGACGTTTTCTTATACTAATACTGCAGGGAAACAGCTGCCAGTGCAGCACTCATTTTTTAAGTGCAAGCAGAAAGGATAAAAGATTTGTTCTAGTGACACTTAAAAATGCATACCTGAAAACTAAATCACACAATAAATGCAGCACTATGTGGGTCCCACTGAAAATTTGTTTTAACCTGAAGAGAAGTAAAAAATAATTCATTATTAGCTTATCTCTGTAGGATAATGCAATATTTTCCTCTGTTTCCAGCACTCCTTTCTAAAGTGTACCCCACAAGAGATAAAATCCTGTCAAATGAACAATTTGTCATTTTCTCTCATCACTGAGAGAAATCAGTTTCAATCTGAGACCAGCTGAACTAATACCGATTGCACCTATTTTGTATTGTAGGAATGCCAATATATAAACCCTGTAAATACATTATTAATTCATTCAGGGCTCCTAGGTTTTTAAATTAAGAGGGTTCTTAATGTGAGTTTGGAAGAAGTGTCTTAATAGTGTCAATTAATTTTTAAATTAACTTGCATACTAAGAGCTTAACCTTCAGGTCAAGAGGTGCTCAGAAGCCAATTTAATATAAAAGTCAATGGGACAATTGCTATGAAGGAGCACTGCTCGATCTAATGATTGCAGAACTGGTCTCTATCCACAACAATATTGCTTTTTTACAACTTTGTGGCAAAGATGATGTGGCTCAATGAACAGCTGGGTCAGAAGACTCCAGTGACTTGGGTCCGGCTGGCACACAACCACACAGAATTACTGAATTGTTGAGATTAGACATGACCTCTGGAGGTCACCAAGTCCAACCCAAAGCCCAGAGCAGGGTCAAGTAGAGCAAGTTGCTCACGGTTGAGCCCTGTTGGATCTTAGAAGCCTACAGTGAGTCAACCCCCCAGCAGAGCTTATTCTAGTGTTCAGTCACCCTCAACATCTATTATATGCTCAGAAAGTGATCTTGGAACTATGTGATCTTGCCTGCTTTTACCCTTATTACTCGTGATATCTGTATTAAAAACTGTTCAGAGCATAAATCCTGACTTAAATCCTGATGTAAATACATAGCACAAAGCTAACAGTGATGGTAGCAGTCCTATGAGAAGGACTTTAAGTCTTGTCAGATACAATTGCAAGTAATTGTATCTGACAAGAAGTTCATTAAATTTAAAATCTAAATTGAAAACAAGACACATCCCAAACCAATATATATCACAAAGTCTTCAGGAAGTAATTTAATTACTTTAAAAGTTCTTTCTAATTACAGTAGTTTTTTCCTTCCTCCTCTCTACTCTTTTAAAACCTATTCTTAAATAAACCTCAGCACTGGTGTTAGCCTCTTTATTTACCTATGGTATGTTCATTATTCCACTACTTCATTATTAACCTCGGGGTGAAAACGAATGGAGTGAAGGACTGCAGCAGCAGAACTGTGGATTAGAGTCACCAATGCCTACATTATTAACTGAAAGGGACAAAAGAGCAAGTGTTACTGGCTTCAGACACAACAACTCAGGCACTGGCTATGACAAAAAAGAACAAGACTTACAAATATAGAATCCTTATGAGAAAAAAAAATGATGATATAAAGGTTATGAGAGCTACAATATTATTTAGATAGAATAAAACTAACAATCCTGTCCTTGAATAAAATCTGTCAGATTAATTGAATAATCTGTAGGAAATGGCAAAAAATAATCTAATTACCCATGCAGTGTTTCTTCTTCATATGTGTTTCTAACTATATAGTGACTGAGAACATTTTTTCCTTTGATTAGTGATAAAAAATTCAACACCTAGCAAACAAAGTATTTCTTTCATTTCCAGCTATCATATAACAAGGCAATGATAAAGTATGGTATCTTTTCCTCTCAGCTCAAGAAAATGCATTTCCAAAGTCAAAATAAGAATAATTTGACTTTCAAAACTTTTAAAATCTCTTTTTATATGCTATGTGTTCAACACAAATCTCTCAACTGAGCGCAGTAAGGGCTAAGTTGTACTTGTCTTGCTTCACGACGGTGGGCAGGCTTCCTTCTTCAAATTCAGTGGAGGTGTCTATCAGGGGATTTTTCCCAGGAAAAGCTGGATTTCTGGTCAAGTGTCAAATACTCCTGGAGACTGTGGCCTTGACCTACAAATTAGAGGAACAAAAACCTTGAATTGAAGTCTTGATTGAGGGTTCTGTCTTCAAATCATTAGATTTAGGTCATTACATCAGCCGAAGCTTTTTTTTCCCCTCAAAACGTCATCCAAGAACAGCATCAGTGACCTGGCAGTACAGTGCAGTCCCATCAGTGAGCTGCTATTGATGGAAGCACCCGTGCAGAAATGCTCTTATTGAGAATAATGTACAGCCACCAGCGTGACAGAGCATGCAGCCATATTCTGAGAATAACACCAAAACTGCACAGTAACCTAATTCAGCTTCCTTGGAAGCCACTTTTGTTTATCATCCAAAAAAACACAGCAAAGCCCATCTTGTGCTTCTAAGCATGTGTGGACCAATTCCAGGACTACATAAACAAAATTGAATAAAACCTCAGGGACTGCAAAAGCCCTTATGGCACATCTGCAGCACACACACTCTGGCTGTGGGGCAGAGACAAGGGCTCTAGGTTCACCCTAGTATCCAAGTTTTTGAGTATTTATATATCACTCTGAAATTAAGCCCTGCTAATTCAAAACCACTTTTGTCACTAACCTCAGTGTGATGATACTTTTACTAAAAGATGTCTCCATCACCAGATAATCTTGCAGTACAATCAGCTAGTGAAAGCAATCCAAATGTTTCTGCAGTTGTGCAAAACATCGACGGCAGGGAGTAAAGACTAGCTGGATCCTGATCCCCAGAACTCTGGGATCAGAAGAAGACAGCCAACTGTCCTTCAGCTGTCATGAGGCAGCACCAATCAGGAACTCTGCTGAATTTAAAAGTGTGGTAGAGCAATGGAAATCAGACATCATCCTCACCAACTGAATTCATTAAAGCTTCAGGCTTGCTGAGGGAAAAACGCTGAGAATTTGGCCAGTTGGGTGCTTCAGCACCACCTGCACCAAAGTGCTCAACTGGCTGAGGTTTCTTTCCTACTAAATTTGGCTCACACATGGCCTCTGAGCAGTGACAAGCATTGGGTGACTTTCTGCAGGTATTATTTTAGAGTAATTTTCTCCAAACTCCTCATTGCACCATGCTTTAATATTTATGGAAATGTATCTACAAAACATGTAACCTCTTATAAATTTCCATGGTGATGTCTGTGTGCATACTTCTAACTTCAGAAGTATTTGTTAATTTTCATGACAAAAAGGCTTTGCAATCACATTAAGTGCTAGAATTTTGACATGGAAAAGTTATTCCTCTCAAAGAGATGAGAGAGATGTGCAAATAAGGTTCTGAATGGACATGCTGTCACAATTTTACATGGAACACCAACAATACATCCCTAGAATAATATGCTTTCATTTTATCTTTTATAAGTTCATAAAATATTCATCTCCTTTCCCAGCCACGCTGTGAGATCAATCTCAGCAGCACTGTTAGTTCATATGAAATGTAAAATGAAAACGATTATAAACATGAAAGAGGAAAGTCTCATTTTGTCTAATCCAAGGGAAATGAAAACAAGCCAAGGAAAAAAGAATTCAGAAAATAGGTCCACCATAGTTTGCTAATCTAAGATATCATCACATACCAGAAATAACCAAATGTTTATGGATATTTTAATGGTGAGGTAGATCACTGAATATTAAAATGGGAAAATGAAGAGACTAGATACAGGATAGCTTTAACTAGCAAGTGCACAAACTGGTCAATGGTGGTAGAGAAGTCATCAACTCAAACCCAGGCTCTTACTGAGACACTTTTTCTTCTATTTTTCAGAATACCAGCCACCACTCAGCAGCAGTGATTCACAGCAAGCCTCACACTTTCCTTTCATTCCACTGTAACAGATACTTGGGGGGGTTGCTGTCTTTCTACTGTCAGGACAAATTTAAAGGATTATTTTCTGATAGGGTGTTGTGTGCAGTTTTGTTTCTGTCTTATTCTGTCTTCTGCTGTGGATATTTACTGGGATGCAATTTAAACTTGCATTGCTGTAGAAAGAGGCTATCATTTGTTTATTTCAATGGCTCTTTCAAAATTTATTTTGACAGACTGTCTCCAGAACTTTGTCCCTGGGGAAGTTTTTGACCTCCAACAAATTTTCTATGTCTCACCTTAATCAACTCATGAGCAGCTAGCAAGAACAGCATGGGAAGTATACCATACCAAAATCTGGTAGCAAAAGAGAAAAGTAACTGGGAAAGATCACATTTAAAACAAAAGCCAATACAGAGATGAGCAGGAGAGAACAAAATGTTTCCTGCAATCTTATAAACCTGTTGTAAACAATACTATTTAGATGAACTTCAGTCTTCGATTTTTCTCTGCTCCCAAAAGTTGCATTTATCTTTCAGTATAGCCATAAGAGACTATTTTCTTCACATGCAGAAGTGATCAGATTTGCCCTCTGCGAGAGCTATTGCCAAAACAGAAATCCTCCAATGGGTTGATACAGCTGAGTATTACCCATTACTTTCCATTTTTGCCAGATGTATGATTTACAAAATGGTGAAGTTTAAAATTAAATAGCAAATTATTTTGGAGCACTGATGGCCAAAACTATGGAACATTTTGGTCTAAGACAAATAAAAACCCAACGAAAAACACACAGTAATTCTTTTTTTGCTCTGTAGTACAATAAAACATGTATTTTTTATCAAACTTGAGAATTTGGAGGACTTGGGAAAAGAGTTTTTAGATAAATAGCCTGAGGTTTTAGCCTTTCTAAAGCAAGTGTTCTCAAAAGCTGAAGCCAGGAAATGGGAAAAGATTATACTAGAAATAACTCTAGGCTCATACTAATAAAACAAAGCTCATAGAAGACATGTGTGACTATAGTGAATGTAGTAACAAATTTCTAGTAGGTTTTTTTTTGGTGAAATTTGCAGCTGATAGGGTTAGGGACTTTTAACTTTTAGCCAAAGAAATAAAGGACTTGGAATTTTCTCAGAATCCCAAGGAGACTATTTAGAACTCTAAGCAGAAGAAACCAACTAAGACACTCTGGAGCTCCACTGATGGGAAGATTATCTATTACAAAGTTTTTGGGTAACTAAGGGTATAGGGAAAATATTTGTGATTTTGGATTTAATAATCTGAATTCCTGGTCCTAGATGAATACATGTCCTGTGGTGAATCTATATTGTAGTGTTGAGAAGCTTATTTAAGAATAACTGTTGGGTGGCTGACATGATAAATAGAAAACTGTGGAGAAAAGAGGAATTATGCCCATACTAAAATGGAAAAAATAAGAGAGCAATATCATGTAGTTATCATCCAGTCACACAGGAAGCATGTGCTGAAGAAGAAAATTTAATGTCTTCTGAGTTCAAGTCCAACATTACAAACACAATTACAAGGCAGAGAACTCCATTCCTGCATAAATAATTGAAGGTAATGGATGTATTTTCTTTTTTATCCCCTTTGGCATGTGCAATACATCATTTTCTGTTTGAGGAATTCACTTATGTAAAAACATGGCATACTGAAAATAAAACCAAAATTCAGTTACTTTTTTACTGAATCTGTAATGTTATAGTAGGAAGGATTCCTTTCCAGCTACCAAATATAATTATTTATGAAGTCTCACGCTTCAGCTTACTCATGTGCTCAACTTTACTCCCAAATGTACAGTGACTTACTGGTTCCCGTGTTTCCAGGCTCAGATTTAAAGCAATAATAAAGGCATTTGTGTTGTTTGGTGAATGTGTTTCATTACGTGCTGTTGTTACTTTTGTTCACAGGAAATCCCTTGTGTTACCCTTACCTTCACACTCAGGACCAGTTCACAAGCCCTCCTGGGATGAACCAATGGAAGGGACTAACAGAAAGATCTTGGCAAATCACAGAGTCCTTTTCAAGCTCTTCAGGGGTCAGACAGTAAATCTGCTCCCTCACTCCCTCAGCCAAATGCTGGGACACTTGCTCTGTCAGAGCCAGGAATAATCTTGTTGCACAGATAACCCTCTACCCCTGCAAAAATTAAACAAAATTAGCTGATATGGTGCAAAGCAAACTATGTATTTCTGGTATTACTGCCCTAGGCCCAAAGTGCATAAGCCAGTTATGATATGATGGCAAAATTTTACCCATACACAGTCAAGTCAAAACTCTAAAACCTTATGCTTCCTATAAGAAAATGCTGCAGAGAAACCATATTCTTCAGCCATCCTTCACTCTCCTGATCTCAACAGCTATGACCTGCCATTCTACTCACCAAGTTTTCTTGCCCTCTGAACCTGAAAACTGCCATCCTTTCCTGACATGAGGATCAACTAACACACAGATCTGCTTTGGGAAAACCATCAAGGCTGCTTCCATCTAATCTCCCACTTCTCTGCCAAACTACAGATGCCTGTGCTGGGGTCTGTCTGGCTCGCGTTGCTGCCCACATCTAGAAGGCAAAGTTAATGCCCCTGGAACACCAATTCCACCACCTCTAGATGGTATTATTTTAGATTAATACAACTGCTGTTAGACATGAAGGGTTTATTCAACTGGATTTGTCCATAGCACATGTGAAATCAGAAATGCTCTACCCATTACCTACTGTTAATGTTATCTGTCTTAAATTGATAACAAGCACTTAAAAAACTCTGATCAATAAATTACTAGAGACTCCTAAGAAATAGAAAAATAACATCCACAGCATGCCCTTTCCCCATCTAGGGATATTTCCAATATTTCTTGACATATTTATTAAAAGCCGTATTTTTGGCAGATGCCCTAGTGTTGTACATATAGAGTGGTAAACATGGAATTACTTAAAAATTTATTTTAATTATAAGACAAATCAACAACCACGATACTATACTAGCAGAATGACTACAAATGCCAAATTAAGAAATGGTGACCACTTTAATAGAGTGGAATTGAGTAGAGCAGATGACTCAGCAAAGTGATTTTGGTAAAATATGTGAAACTGAAGGATAATGGGATGTTATGTCATGTATTCCTCTTTTTAGCCATTTGCTTCCTACCCCATTTCTGAACTAAAACCCAAGACAAATTGAAAAGGCAGGGCTACAGAAAGAGAAACCTACTGAGAGAGAAACCTACTGACTCTCTTGCTCTCTTTCCAAATGCCTTTGCCTCTTTTTGTCCATATCAGAGGCCCTGCTCCCTAGTGACAGCAGGGCATTCATGATGGTCTTTGGAAAAGGAAACCATTACACAACCTTGTCCCACCAGTAAAAACATCTTAGTTTTTAGTCAGAACAACTGACTAAAAACTAAGGTACCAGTCAAGGTACCTTTCCAGCTCCCCTCCCATCTTCAGCTGTCTGTACTTATGCATCTCATGTTTCCAAATATGTGGGGTCTCGGTTTTGTTTATCTTTGAGCCTACTTTTGTGAAGCCACTCAACTTTTTTTTGCACTTCTGACCAGGCCCCCACAGCAAAGCAGGTGAAATGACTTGCAGAATACAGATGTCAGTAATTTCTCAATGTTTTCTTCTCCTCTGCATGTGTCTGTTCCACCTCTGGAACACAAGTAATTCTGAGGGAAAATGAACTGAAGAACTCTGGTTTCCCACAGACTTACAGTGAGGCTGATAATGAGCTGTAATTGAAACTTTTCTCATTACCAAGACATTTATATGGTCTCTCAACCATGTGAATCACGGTTTAATAAAAGGCAAGTTCATGTTACAGCCTTTGGGACATTTACAGGATGTCTCAGCCCTACCCAGCTGCCTGTTTTCATGAAATAGGTTAATTATATTTGAGATAAATTTGGGTGAAACTGCCCAACAGCTTCAAAAGTTATTGGAGAAGTAAAGGAGACACAGCCAAGCATGATCGCATAAAGGCCTGTTTCCATAGAAACCAAGAGGAAAAACAGCAGTACAATTTGAAAAATTTCATTGCAGAGTCACTTTAATTGAAATTTTAAAAATATCTGACCATCTTTAAATCACATGCCATAACACAAAGTACATTTCTCCTGCCTTATCCCATTCAATACCCTGTCTGCAGACCCCTACCTTCATGTATCCTGCTCTCCTATATCCCGCAGGCACAAAAACTATGTTTCTTAAAGTCAGGATGTTGTTCCGAGTGTATTTTGTCAACCTCCACTTCAGATGGAAACAATTTTTTTAGTCAAGGCAAGTTTCCCAGAAAGACACGCCAGTTTCTACACTCCATTGCTCTCACACATGAGAGGCATACGACAGAACGAAGTAAAGGGAGAGCTCACAGGAGGGGCGAGCTACAGTATCACCTGCCGAACAGTGTATCCCACTGCTGGGCTCTAGGGAAGCTCTGCAGGTTGGAGTGTGGGATTTTGGCCACTAAGGGCAAGTAGCAGAAGGCAACCTTCAAGGGTGGTGAACACTTGCTGGGTGACAGTAAATTTCATGGGACGAACTGCCACCCCTCTCTTTGTCATAACCTCTCCAGGTGTAGCGCCCACCTGAGCCATCACCTCTGGCCACAGCACCTAGCGTAAACAATAATGCCCATGTGCAACCCAATAAACTAAGATCTCCGCGTGGAGCGAAACCACTCTGCAAACGCCCGTGACACGCCCGACATCTCGAAGCAAACAAGTGTCGCTTGGTTTTGTAGCCAGAGCCCGAAGCCCAGCTGCCTTTGGTCCCTCCCGGCCGCGAGCAGAGCTCCTGGACCGCAGGACCCTTCTCCGCTCCGGCTCGGGCAGCTCCAGCAGCGACGCGATGTCCCCGTACGGCTCGAGGCGCTGCCGGTCCCCTCGCGGCTGCAGCGCGGGGCGGTGCTGGGCAGTGCCCGGCCGGAGCGGTGCTGGGCAGTGCCCGACTGGAGCGGTGCTGAGCAGTGCCCGACTGGAGCGGTGCTGGGCAGTGCCCGGCCGGAGCGGTGCTGGGCAGTGCCCGGCCGGAGCGGTGCTGGGCAGTGCCCGGCCGGAGCGGCGCTGGGCAGTGCCCGGCCGGAGCGGTGCTGGGCAGTGTCCGGCCGGAGCGG
>VXAX01003036.1:422283-543645 GCA_013399835.1 Leptocoma aspasia | reverse complement strand
GCCGCCGCGGCTGCCATGGATATCAGCTAAAGCCGGGAGGAGCGGGCACAGAGGCGCGCCCCGACCCAGCTCGCAGCCCGCGGGGCCGCCGGCCGGCACAGCCGCGGCCGCTCCCGCCCGCCCCGAGCCTGTCCGGAGGAGCGCGGCTGCCCCGGGGAGTGGGGCAGAGAGGGAGGGGGGGAAGAAGCACAGACTGCAGGGAGGGAGTCGGGCAGAGCATCCCCACGGCAATGTCCAAGGGCTTGAAGAAAAAAAGCCACTGGACGAGCAGAGTCCACGAGATCGTGATCGTGAGGAACCCGGAGGGACAGCTGGGCTTCGAGCTGAAGGGGGGCGCCGAGAATGGGCAGTTCCCCTACCTGGGGGAAGTGAAGCCCGGCAAGGTGGCCTATGAGGGCGGCAGCAAGTTGGTGCCGGAGGAGCTGCTGCTGGAGGTGAACGAGACCCCCGTGGCCGGGCTCACCATCAGGGATGTGCTGGCCGTGATCAAGCACTGCAAGGACCCCATCCGCCTCAAGTGCGTCAAGCAAGGTAAGTCAGGCATGGGCCCCCCTCTCTGCCCACCCCCTGGAGGCCGGGGCAAGGTCTGGGGGAGCGGAAGGGGAGCAACTTTGTTGCTGCAGTTTGACTTTCCCCCTCCCCGCCGGAGCCGCCCCCTCCCCGGCGGCGGGGGGAGGATGCGAGCGGCGCTGCGCGGTACCCGCAGCCGGGCGAATTAAATGTGCGTCAGTGACAGCGCTTCGCCATGCCGGGGGGGGCCGGGCGGGGGGCGGCGGCAGCACCCCTGCAGCCCCGGTCTCACGGGGACGGGTCTCCCCCTGATCCGACCCGACCCGACCCACCGGCCCCGGCTCCCGCCGCCCCTCCGGTGGCTGCTGCCGCTGGCGCTGCCAGGGGGCCGGAGCGGCGGCCGGGGCCGGCTGCGGAGCGGGGCTTGCCCTTGGCTTCGCCTCTCTCCGGGCGCATTGGCGTGGGGACAGGGGCTGCCGCCGCGCGCCGGGTCCCTGGTGGCGCCCAGGGTGGCTTTAGCATCTCTTGAGTGTCATTAGCGGAAAAGTCATTCATTTGATCCCTGGTGAAAACGATCGCTAATCCCAGGGAACGTGGAGCTCAGAGCGAGTGAGAGGACAGGCAGAAAGAAACTTTTGGGAGAGAACGGTATACTCTTGCCTCGCCTCTGTTTCGCTTATTTATTTTGAAGTACTGTAATAGGTTAATGCGTTTCCAGGAAAGTGAATAGAGACGCCACAGATGCTGTTTACATGTTTGTTTCTGTCCTCTTTAAACTATGGTGAGCTGAGTTCTCTGCAGCTGAACGCTTGCGAGGAGGTTTCTGCTGCCCCAGCAGCATTTGTGGAGCACAGGAGCTGCTCTGGGAACCGAGTCTGTAGGTGCTCCTTGGCTATGGGTGGTGCAGCGGCTGTAGGCGTATCGCTAAAGTACGCATTCCAGCCGGGCAGCGAGCCCAGCCATTGAAAACTTGGGAATTTCTGCGGTGGGAAGTTTTTAGATACCATGCATGAGAGGCGCTTGTGCTCTGCAACTGTAGCCATCAGCCTGTGCTCAGAGGACACAGAGGAGAATCTCTCTGACACTGGGTATAATTTGGCAATTTTACTTCCTCTTTGTAATTGACGGTTTATTGTTTTAAGTATAATTTGCAATACTTCTGAATGCTTGAAGAATATGCTAATTATTAGTTTATCCAGACATGACAGAACCGGTAGAAAGAATCTGATTTTCACTCAGGCCTTCAGAATGCATTTTATTGTATATTCATTTATCTCCATGAGGTCAAGCCTCTATATGCAGATATGATCTGGGACTTTTTTATTTGTCCTTATGGGTAAGTTGTGCAATATGCTGTAGATCATATCGTGACAGTCAGGCTATGCAGGGAGACACAGTAGTTCATGTGATAAGTGAAGGTTAAAAATAAGTATAATGGATTCTGTCTTGGTAGTGTAGTGTGATCTCTGAGCACCTGAACTCCAGGAAAGCTGCTCGGTTCTGTCCTCTTTTTATTAATAATTTTATTGTGAGTAGCCTTACTGTGATGGGATTCAAAAAGAAGCAGCAGTTGAAGTGTCAAGGAGATAAGGGCAGATTGTCTGTTATCCAATTCTAATTTTTTTTTCCAGAAATCCTATAGATTCTTTACAATAAGGCAAATTTAAGGTTACTTTGAGTTTCTATGTGAAACATATGTCCTATCTCTTCACTATTTTTATAACATTTCTCTTTAAGTCAAAGCAACCACTGGTGATTCATTAATGTGTGCACCCTTAATAAATTACCTGTCATAGATGAATTAGGGACACTAGTCAGGCTTTTAGTCTGGGAATTACTGCAAGCTTCTACAGAAGACATAAGGGCTAAATTCTGAATTCTACCTAATTCTGTGTATCTGTACCTGTATCTATACATATCTGAGGCGTTTCAGTTCAGTATGTTAACTCACTACAGTTTTAATGCAAGTTCTCAAAGCACTGGCCACATGTCTGTGTGTTTGGAAATGACAGTTCAGCATAGATTCTTGGACTGAGAAAGACTTCCTGGCTGGAATGATCTTTCATGTGTTCCAGCATCCTTTACGCCAAAGAGAGAGGCCTTCTGGATCCAACTTCCTATTTGGGGGGGGAAAAAAAAAGTCAGTAGTTTGTGAATTTTACTACCTGACTCCTCCTTCAAGTGTAAGGCAGTGTATCCCTGCGCCCCTCGGTGACAAAGCACAGGCAGAGCCATGTTACAGCAATATTACTATTCCCTGACAGTGCTCTGCAGCAGTGTGTAGGAGAGAAAAGGCTGAGCAATAAAATCTTTATATGTTTTTGTAACTTTTTTATTCCTTTTAATTATGAAGCACCTTTAGTGTGCTGGAACAAGGTTAATGACTCCATTATCATTGTTTCCGCATAATTTATCAATGCTATCTCTGTCAATTAGAATTGCATGACCTTGAATGCACCATGTGACTGTAGCTGTTTCTTCAGTGCTGCCTAGGAATGAAGTCAGAGAGGGAAATGTGGAGGTAGGACACAACTATTTATAATGTGATCTTTGAGAGACTGTGAGTATTTCTCTTGTTTGAAAGTTTTGACAATTCAGCAGTGAAAATTTACTTGTAGATGAAATCAGGGAATGGCTAATTCAAGAATTAGCTGTTTTGAGGCATATAAAAGGTGCTTTCATGATTTTTCCTTATCTTATGTTTGATTAAACACCCAGACATAATTAAATACTTCATCATTTATCACATTACTAGATGAAATACTACTTTGAAAAGTCAGATGGAATATTGCTGTTTTGTGTTAGCTAAACATCTTGAGTTATAAAAACCCCAAACATATGATGTAGGAGTTGCTGCATATTATGAGGAGGAGTAAACTTCATGAGAAACTGATTTGCAGTTCTATGACATAATTCAACATGAGTTCCTCTAGGTATGACACCTGATAAATAGGGTTTTAATGCAGGACATTGTGCCTGGGTTTGCATGGGGGGAAAAGACTGTAAGAATCATTATTATTATTATTATCATTTAATCTTAATTGTAAGAGTTCACAAAGAAATATTCCTTGGAGATTATTTCCTGTTTGGGTTTTTCTCGTTAGTTTTTTTTTTTTGAGAGCCACTTGTTGTGCTACTGTTGGCAGAATCACAGAGAATCTCTGGAAACACATGGGATGAAATCTTGGCCCTGATGAAGTCAAAGGCAAAGCTGTCAGATAAAGAAGGCAGGGTTTCCTCTGCAGAACCCCGTGCTTTTTTGAATATATATCCTTCCAATGAAAGAATTGTATACAGCAGTTACATTAGTTGGGCGTATTGCAAATGTACATTCTGACCTTCTGCTCCCCTTGGGTGAGGATAAGAGCCTTTTACTGTTTCTTAAAGAAATACTTTTGAATTTCAAATGTGTTTGTTTTTACATGCAGAACAGTTTGGATTAAGTGCTGTCTCCTTCCCACACATGTACAGATGCGTAGTTGTAAAAGTAGCAGTGTGTTAAGGAAAAGCATCTTAATTTGGATAAGTAATCACATGGGGAAGAGTCATACGGGGAGCAGTGTTGCCTCCAGTTCCATTCTCTGTTCATCACTGCTGTCTCAGATGCACAGTAATTCCCAGCAGTGGCTGACACAGGTCTGTGCTGTGCACACTCACTCCTTGAAGGGTTGCACAAACAGCCCACTTGGTTGTACTGCATAAACCAGGGTCTTTATTCTTTACGTAGAGTTATAAACTTCCACAGATGCCCTCAGCACAATCCCAGTGAACAGTCTGAAAACATGGATTTCAGAACTCAGGAGCGTTGGAACAGATTTTGTCCTGGAGCTCCTGCCTGATGCATCTCTTTCTCAAGGAGAGTGGTTTGGATGTATTAAGTAACCAGGTGATCTGACCAACTGAGCAATTTAATTTGTTTTTAGAAGTATTTAGTGGTATGACTATATGAAATATGAATAAAACAGACACTTTCTATGGGTACTTTCTAATGGCTCTTATCTGACTCTAAATAGTCAGACTTCAAGTGCCAACCCCTAATTCTTTAGCTCCTTATGCAAAAAAGGCATTTAGTACACTATGTACTAACGTAAGGAGGAACTAAAATCCAGTTTAATTTTCTCAGTCCGATAATTTGCTTAATAGTAAGCATATGCTAGAATGTTTTGCTGACTATAGATGTACTTGGGCATATTTTCACGTGCTTTCCCAGTCAGGAGAAGGTTTGGACACCCTCATTAGGATGGATACAAGAGCAGCCAAGTTTGGGCAGACTGCATCCTCCGCATCCTATTCCTGGTGGCTGTGACTGTGGTTGCCGAGCAAAGACTAAAAGGACACAGGATGGTACTGTCCCAACATCCACTGATTTGTGGCTTAAGGGGTTCAGTAGCCTTGTAGTGTTTTTTCTTAATGGGTTCATCCATAAGCTTTGCAATTAAAACCTGGCTTAACTTTTAAAATTTCTTTAAAAGTCTGCGACAAGCCTTTTGACAGCGAAATGCAGGAATGCTGTGATTTTCCAAAGTTTTGGCTGCAGCTGTAAACATGTTAGTTAGTTAAAATATTAGTATTTTACTACAGACTTTTTTCATACACATGTTCCTATGTATAGTTATGTTTTTAAATTTTTTTCTTGTTATTTAAGGTCATAAATAATTATCTTAGACATTCATTAAAACACTCTGTGTATATAGATAGTTTTTTGGTGATCTTTTATTCTTGGATATCACTATACACAATATTCCAAGATGGGAATGTTGGATATAGTTATCTTCACAAGAAGAACAGTATTTTGCAACAGAAAGCTGCATGATTTTCCAGAATTTTCCAGACAAGGGTCTTTCAAAAACCAGACCCAAAGAACCCTGAAAACCTGTGTGGTTGTACTTTGCTCTATGATTTTTTGCATAGGTAGTATTTGAAAATCAATTGTACTTCAGACCTACTCCTTTTTCCTAATTTGCGCTTCTTAGGATTTTACTAACTCCTGAAATTAAATTCAGAGTTCTTTTTTTACCATTATTAATTTAAAGACCATTGAAGCTGACTTCTGACTCATGTAGCTTGTGATTTATTCTTCAGCTCCTCCAGAGAGCTTATGATGTTTCATGTCAGGGACTCTGTGCTCACTGGCAGTAGAATTATATTCATCAGTCTTTTTCCTTCCCTGAGAATTACAAATGTGCCATTAAAGGATGGGGCCATGACTTTGTTAGTGCATCATTTCCTTGAAGAAATTAAATAATTGAGAGTGCTCTGCTTAGTTCTGTTTAGTCATATAAGGTAAAGTTAATTTTACAGTAAGACTTGTACATCTGTTGGTGCTGTTGACATCAAAGGAAAGTACTGGTGTGAGGGGGCAGAATTGTGTCTGACTTCCTTTATGCATCCTGTAACCTCACCTGCATTAATTTAGCATTTCATGAAAGATATGGATTCTGAGCTTTTGCTTTCAGTGTTCTTGATCTTCTCCTTGCTCTTTATAGATGAGGAGCTCCTTTCATGACATGAAAAATTCTATAAATTATTCATCTACATATTTTGTATACAAGAAGTGGTGTATACACGGAGCAAGTTCTCCTTCAAAAGGGACTTATGGGAGGAGGTGGTCACAACTGTGATTTAGAAAGGGTGATGGAAAGTGCTGCAATAGTTGTAGAAGCAGATGTTTCTTGTTCTCTTTCTCATGGTGCTATAAACAAAAAAAAAAAAAAGGAATTTTTTTTAACTGGGGCGCATCAAGGCAAAGTTCAAAGAACACAGTGATATTTTTTTGACTGTGTTAACATTCTGGAACTAATTTTTTTGCTTATGTACCTAGGTGATTATAAATATAAGAATATGCATACAAATTTGTGCAATCTTTGGTTTTTTTGATACTAGGAATTTTCTTTTGTAGGTTAAGATTGTGTAAGAGTTTGTATAGTACTGCTAGGCAAGTATTGCTTCAGTACTACTCTAGAATATTTTTCATTCAAGTTTTGGTGCAAATATGTATATATGATAGTTACAGTGAACCCATACACTCTGGTGGCCAAGCAATGTACAGAATGGCACAGGATTCTGCAGTAGGAAAGAAAATAATCATAGACTTTAGAATAAGATTGACTAGATGCCTGTCCAAGTAGGGCAGTCTAGAGCACAGGGTTGGAAGGTATTGATTTCAGTGGCAAAGTGCCTGCCATTGGGTTTTGTTGCTGAATGCCATTGCAATGCTGGCCTTAACTGAATTTTCTAAAACCACAGGGGCTGTGATCCCAGCAGTATCTCTGCACACCTAATTTGTTACAAATCAGCTTTTCTTCAACCTCATAGAAATCTATCCAGTAAGAAGGTGTCATACTTTTTTGGCCATTTGTTTAACTTTCTAACTGTAGGCTGAAACTACCCAATGAAGAGTGGAATGGTGGGCAGAAGTGCGAGAATAGAAAGATACTTAGGGGCTTTAACAAAAATTAGTTAGCATTCCTAAACTGGACAAAAATCCATATTGGTAAATGATAATCTCAAAAACAGTACTTATGGTTTGCGTGTTCTTTTAATGTTAACCTAAAATCTCTCATTTATTCAAACCTGCTATCCACAATTTGGAGATTTCAGTAGAAGCTGAGCTGAAAGAAAGCTGTTGTTTGTGTGTATCTGCCATGTATTTATCCTTTTTACATTATACTTGAGCTCCTAGTTCAGATTGCTAGAATCCAGAAAGCTTAATCAAAAGGTTGCTTGCTGTCATCACAGCACTACCAGGTGTCTTCTCATTCATACATACATTATGATTAGTAATATATGAATAATGCTGTTTTGCTCTGCTTATCAGCTTCAGATGTTTCTCCTGGGTGTCTTTGATTATTTCCACAGTGCATGAATTTGAGACGAAGGAACAAAATGGAGAAAGTAAAATTGTGTGAAAGTTCCAAGAAAAAAATTTAGAGATTATTAAAAGTACATTACTGGTTTTAGAATTTACGTGTTCTGTCATATTCAAGAGAGTGTACGGCCCTGTGCCTCCAGCACAGGAAAAATCAGCACAGGGAGCATGTGTTTCCTAGGTCTGTCTTAGTTTCTCAAAACATGTTGAAATCATAGAATCTTTTAGTTTGGAAAAAAACCTTTAAGATTGTTGACTCCAACCATTAACCCTGCACTGTCAAGTCCACCATTGAACTGTGATCCTAAGTGCCATATCTCCAGGGCTGGGTGGCTCAGCCACTTCCCTGGGCAGCTTTTTCCAATGTTTGACAATGCTTTCAGATAATAATTTTTTCCTGATATCCAATCTAAACCTCCCTTGTGCACCTTGAGGCCGTTTCTTCCTGTCCTATTATTTGTAACTTGAGAGAAGAGGCTGACCCCCACCCAGCTACACCTGCTTTCAGCCAGCTGTAGAGAGTGAGAAGGTCTCCCCTGAGCCTCTTTTTCTCCAGGCAAAACACCCCCTGCTCACTGAGCCACTCCTCATCAGCCTTGTGCTCCAGACCCTTCCCTTCGCTGGCCTTCTCTGGACAAGCTCCAGTACCTCAAAGTCTGTCTTGTAATGAGTGGCCCAGAACTGAAAACACCATCCAGTCAGTTTTGTATGCAGCAAACAGTCCAAGCTATGACCAGCTGCTTTCTCCAGAAGAATTCTGGTGTAAAGCTGTCCCTCTAAAACATGCACAATTAACTCATTCCAAAGGAAAAAAATAGCATTCCTGCTTCTTCAGATGAAAGCATGAATTATTGTTAACACGTCTGTGTTTCTGTCCCAAGTTCCCGTGAAAGTAGGGTGAAACAATGGTGCTGCCTGAGAAGTGGGGGAGAAACACATATTTGTGTAGGGTGACTTTCCTATGTGTGTGATGCTCCTGACAAAAAAAGGAGATTTACCAGGTAGTGTTTCGTTATGGACAGAACTGCATGCTGGGCTCCTTGCTGCTGAGGCAGCACCTTGGCCTCCCTGGCTCTATTTCTGCATCCTCCTTCTCTGGTGCCAGCACAGTCATGGTGTCATGACCATAAACACTACGTAGTGGTAGTGCAGGACCATAAACATTAAGTCATTACTGTGCCTTTCTTTTCAGGCCTCTGACCTTGGGGAGCAAAGGCAACAGTCCAGGTATTCAACACCATGTGAAAATGGAATTAAAATACCAAATGTGCATGTGTTTTATGGTCTTCAGACAAGATAAATTGGCTGTCTGCTGCTACATTTCATTATAGATGAAATAATGCCTGTCTATATACATTTCTATATAATATTTTTATTACTTTCTTGAACTATCCTTGGTTCAGATCAGTGTACTTCATGGGGGTCCTCCATACATTTGCAAACCATGGAGTCCTATCTGCCACCAACATTCTTTCTTGCCCACTCCAAGCCTTTTGTGCTACTGGAGCATCTTCTTGTGTCACTGGAATTAATCTTGAACCTTTTGGGTAGCACATCTTTCAGGTCTGGCATTAGCACCAACTAGTTTATTTTGCCAGAAAGATATTTCTAGCCTCTGTGCTTGAGTTCACTTCAGAAAGCATGCAGAAGCTTGTTTTGACATAGAATTCTGGCATTCCATGACTCCAGATCATGCCTGTTCTAAAGGGATAAAGCCTGGTATAACAATCTCCCATTGTGCCTGGTCTGGGAGATTCGTGACACAGCCTTGACAACATATGGTAGTCTCTATAGTCAGTGATGGCAGTCATTTCACTGAATTATCCAGAATTATTAAATTGTTCACAGAGTTCCCACATTACTACACTGGGGGCCAGGGTTGTTCTTTGTCAGTCTGCTAGGTCAGACTCTGAGGACAGAATTGAGATCACTCACTCTCTGCAGAGTCATAGTGTGTTTGTTTTTAAAAACGCTGAAGAAATATTGTGTCCTCATTATGCAGGAAAAAAAGGAAAAAAACCCCTAGAAGTAGACTTCATCATTATGGGTAGTGCTCATGGATTCACTATGCATAGCAGAACAATGGAAAACGGTTTCAGACTACAATGAGCAAAATTTTCTACATATACTAGCAAGTACATTGCCTAGCTGTGTTAATGTAATATTAGTATTCCAGAGTAGAAATTCTTCCTGCAAACAGGTACAAATTGTCTTCTATGTCTTATCTATTTATTGATAGCTTTGTATCTCACGTTATCTTTGCATTTCTCAAAATGAAATGTGCAAAATGATTTTTTAAATTGCACATTTTAAAGTTCTTTTTGTAATTAAAAAAAAATCTTCCAGCTTTGTTTCCATCATGCCAATAATGAATTAATCTGCATATTTCTGATAAAATATAACTATTTCATAAAACAACACCTAACCTGTCCTACAGAAGCTGAAAGGAAACAAAATTGGGGCATTGGTCTCATTCCAGGACATCTATTTCACATGTAAGTTCTTACAACACATGCCATTTTTTTCTACTTAGACTGAAAAGTGATGAACAGTCCTATTTGTACCCCATATGAGTTACACTGAACAGTTTCTATCATGTTACATTCTCACAGCTGATTCTTTAACTAGTATGAAATGGAATGGCTGTGTTCATTTCTAAGTCCTTCTTTGTGTTAAATCTGCATTAATAAATGTCACATAAGCCTCTCACATGCTTCCAAAATGGTATGTTAGTATAAACAAGTATTAATCCCATTATATTTTAGTTCTCTGGCCTTGGTTTTTTTATAGGAACAGCAGTTTGTATTTCAAAGTGTTGCAGGGTCCTGTTGCTAGCTTAAAAAGGTGCTCCTATCATGGAATTGAAATCCTTGTGAAGTGGGAAAGGGAGCAGCTGCTGAGCTCTTGTATCAGACTGGTGGAGGAGCTGAACACTTCCTCAGATTAAACTATTGAGTGCTTTGCTTAGGTGAAGTGTAATTACCCCCCAAATTCCCTGTTCAGCCACTACACTACTCATTTGGAAAACTCTCCTTGAAGCTCAGGCTCACTGGGATGCCTGTTCTGCACTTGATGATATTAGGTGGTTTGCTCTGACCCCTCTTCATTTTATATATATCTATGTACATGTATATATATAGTAATTATATAGTCATTATTTTTACTGGTATTTCTGATTTCTCTTTCCATGTGGGTTTGTTATATCTGCCTATTGTTTCATGCTTGAAATCTGAAAACTTGTGGTGAGAGAAACTGCCTTTTTGTTGTAGCAACTAGCATGGCAGTTTCAAGTTGAGAGTCTCTCGTTTCTATGGCAATGTAAGGAAGTATTCACATTAAATTCAGAGTCTAACATAATGAATTTCTTGGAATTAGTTGCTGGAAACATTCTGTATCATTTTAACATAGGATCTGTGACTAAAATTGATCATAATTCAGTCTTGGTGATAGAAGCTTTAAAGTGGATAAAAGCTGAGCAATATTTTTGGATTTAAGAGAACATAGTACTTACTACTAATGTGGAGCTTCTATTATTGGTAGTGCTGTTCTGTTGTCTCATGGTTTTTTTATTATAGCTACTGTTAGTGAAGCCTGTTCAAAAATCTTTGTTATACTGTGTACAGAGAATATGTTTTCTGAAGAATTTGGTTTTTAATTTTATCTATTTGATTATAGATGTGGAAGAACATTTCTGCCCTGTAAACTTCTAGAAGAATTACTGGAATTTCTGATAAGCCAGTAAAAAGATCTTTTTCAACACTCACTCTATTTGGTCATTTTCCAGTAAGAATAGCATAAAAGACTTCAGGAAAAGAATCCATCACAGTACTGGAGGTTTTGTTAAGAAAATAAAATAAAATCAAGATGTTGGGTTTGCTTAATTAAAATTAAAAGTCAATAATTGAGATATCAATTAAAAGGTCTTCTGGATTCATATTTATATTGAGTTTTTATGTTAAGCCTGTGGTACTTATGTACTAAAATAGTCTTCAGAACAGATGAACCCATAAAACTTAAATATGCCACTTTTAAATATGTGTGAAATATTGTATGGGTTTGTGTACAGTTCATCTGACGTGCAGAAGTGTAACAGCTGCTTTGCCTTGACAGGGATTCATGTCTGTGCCTGTGCTTTAAAGGTAGTGAAATTAATGTTTCTGAGTGTAGAAGTCAAAAAAGCTGAAGGTTTGGTTTTGGGGTTTTTGCGTATGTGACAAAGCATCTCCTGCTTGTGACTAGAGCAGTACCAGTTCTAGAAAAGTAGTAAATCCAATGAGTATTCTTTTGGGTCAATATTCAGAAGATTTCTGGTAAGTAGTAAGCAACTTTCTCACCAATTGCTGTAGGAACAGGTTGCATGAGCTGCAGAATTCCTCCCTCGGTATCTGTGCACTGCTGGCCAGCTCGTGAGGATGCTGCTGCTGCTGGGAAAGAGATTTGCAGCTGGGACATTAAACTAGAAGTCTTCACTTGTATCCCTTTAGACACTAATATTGGCCTTGTTATTAGATGATCTGAATAGCTTCCAGATTCTAAAAATCATTTACAAAAAAACTTATTCAGAGCTCCCAGACAGGGAGTTATTCTTGATGTCCTCAGCTACCTCAGTGAATTTCAGTGTGAGGAGGGAAGCTGGGACTGCATAAAACTTCTTCCCTCTTTGGTCTCATGACCTAGGCTATGAGATAGAGTTCTTAGAAACCATTTGGAAATTACTGAGTTTCACAATCTTAATGATTTTTATCTTCTGTGCTGTCTTTTTATGGATTTGTTTGATTTTCATTTTTAAATGAAATTTATTTCATTATTAAAGCCTGCCTAGTTTTTAGGAAGAAAGGATCTTTCTAAATATGTATGGTTTGCTCACAGAACTGGTACTGTATTTATTCAATATAATTGCTTAGTTTTTCCCTTTTATTCTTTAAAAATTTAATCTTTTACAATGTAAATATTGTTGTTAGCCTATCAAGCCAACTGAAGTAAGATCCCAGGGTGACAGGTACTACAAGCTGGCAGTGAAAAACACTTGCTGCCCCCAAGGGTTTATAAAGGCAAATTAGACACAGAAGATAGGTAGGAATAGAAAGAACCGTACAGTAGTGAAATGACTTGCCAAAAATCTCAAATCAATCAATAACAGAGTGGAGAACACTGCAATGTAATTTAAAAGTCTATGCAAGCAGTACTGCATCCAAGTGAAGGCACACAAACCACACAAAACCTCCTCTCCTGTTCAATAAGGGTTTCTACTGATTGCTCAAGTAAAACATTTTTGTAGGTATTTATTTTATATTTTACATGACAAATCTCACGTAAAGCAGAAGCTTTTTTAATAACAAAGAAGCACAAACGTGCAGTGGTGTCTGCAGATGAGAGTGTTGGAGTGTGATGGAGTGTTTTCTCCTACAATGAAATGCATTTCAGAAATATATTGTAAGTTGTGAAGTGTTGGAAACCAATGTTATATACATTTATATATTTTAATGAGATATATATGTTTGCACTGTTAATTGGACAACTAGGTACATCAGTCACACTGTCTGAGACATTTATTAAAATTCTTTTGGCCTGTTAAAGCCATTGTTAGACAAGTAACAAATTATGAGTAATTTGTGTTTGGTTTAGTTTGGGGTGCTTATTCCTTCACCCACCCCCTTTATCTTTTTGTTTTAAAACCTTTTGGAAATAGGAGAAGTTCTAAAAATGTTACCATAGGCAGAGTTTGGTTTGCTGAGTGAAACATACGAAAGACTAATTAAGAACCCAGTGGGAGCCTCTAACTCTTCACAGTAGGGGGGGACTTCAGATTGGCTGGCCTGGGTGGTGGCTCCTTTCAGAGCCTTTTGATCCAGACTGGATGGGGTTATTAGCAGAATCTTAGATTTTGCCCAATTTGACATCCTACCAAATTAAAGAGGAATTGTGGAGAAGTGAGCCTAGCCTGATGTTACAAGGACAGCTGGTAATTCCAGGCAGGGCTCTGTTGGTGCTGTGTCTGTTGTGGTTACACCAAAAGTTTCCTCTGTGCTTCTGTCCCCTGTGAAGACCTGCTGGTGCCTCTTTGTGTTTTCACCTCCTCTTTGGCACCGGTTTCTCGTTTCTCACTGGAAACTCTTTGCTCCCACTCCCCTTGGAGAGGCTGGTACAAAGGAGTGCTCTGCCAGAGCAGAGTGGGTTTCACTGCTAGCAGGTCTCTCTGCTCTCCTCTTTCCGTGCCTGGGGCCGGTGTGGAGTTCAAGCAGTGATCAGTGAGAGGTCAGGGTAGGATTTAGCTTTGCACAAGCAAGGCTGCTTAGGTCTTGCTGAATCCACCCTTTGTTTTCAGGAAAAAGGAGTTGCATAACATTAAGACGACATCTAGCTGAGGTTCTGCAATCCTTCTTTTAATCCCCTTCCATGTATCACAGTACTTCTAGATCCTTTAAAAAGACCTAGCACAAGCCAATGGAGCACATTCCTGGTTTTTATTCTGTTGAAGCACTCATGTGTCCTTCTGACAGTCATGCAGTCCTGTTTGATCTGCAGCACCCATTATTATATAGTTAGCCTGACAGGACTTTGGTCCTGAACTTGATCATGAGCACACTGTTGCCTTTTTTGCATTATTAATTCATCAGGCTTTTTACAGGTGCAGTCATTGGTAGGTCTGAGAGCAGAGGAAACCCTGAAAAGCTGATGTCTCCAGCTGGTGGGCGAGGGCAGCTGGTTCACAGTGCATGGTGAGACTGCTCAACAGTTTGCTGCAGAAAATGTGTATATATTTGCTGCAGAAAATGTGTAATATTTGGTGTGGCCAGTGTCACCAGGAAATAGGTGAGATGAGCTAGACTTTGGCTCAGGCACCAGACTTACCAGTCTGTACTCCTGTAAAGCAAAGGTGCAAGCAGTACTTGATGGAATAGCACTGTCATCATTGCCCTCCCTGAATTCAGCCTGGGATCAGGCTGTTCAGGCATGCCGGGTGTCCTCTAGCAGAAGGTAAAAACTCCGGTGTTTAAAGGGTGCTGGGTCATTCTGCACTGGTGAATACTCATTTTCTTTTCTTATACCCTGTCCTCAGAAGGATGGGATAGCTGAAGCTCCACAGAGTCTTGGGCCCAACCACATTCCAAAATAGATGATGGAGTAGTGCATTGCTATCTGGTGAGAGGGAACCTGAGCTTGCCCCCTGGCAATGTTGTGTGGGGCACCATAAAGCTGTTGCTGAAGACACACTTGCAAGCAGGTGACCTGGATGGGCTCCAGTTTGACCTGTGGAGCAGGTCTGTACAATAAAGTCCTTGGTGTGGCACTACACTTGGGTATAAATTCCTCAACTAATGTTTGAAAGATTGCCTTCTTTCTCCTCCATTTTTTTTTAAAAGCACGAAATGAAACCAAATGTCAATGCTTCTTTTAAAAAAAAAATGTAAAGCAGAATCCTTGTTTTCTGACCAGTCTTTCTCAGCATAGTTTTATATGTTTAACTCAAGAGCAAGTGCTTCCTGCTGCTTTGCCTGGCCACATGTCAGGCACACTGAGAAGTGTCCTAGCCACTCAATCACCAAGTAGTTGCAGCTTTCCGATTGCTCTTGGGAAGCCTTTCGAGCAAGAGATGACCCCATCACATCATGTTTGTCTTCTGAGATCTGATGGATCACAGAATTAGTGTGGCATTGCTCTGAATCAAAAGTTTATGCATATGTTTATTCATGTTTTGCCTGAAAACAGTATTATGTGTGACTGCTGAGAAGTGATTTCTGATCAAATCCAGGAGCAGCCAGGCCTCTGTGAGTCTATAGCCTTTTTAATTTTTTTCCCCCTCTGGCTGGTAGCTACAGGTAACTGCTGTCTTGAAAAGATCCTGCAGTTAAGGTGGGTGAACCTGCAGAGTATGATTTACATAGGAATTTTTCAGAAGGGCAGCAGAATAGAGAGGGGAAAAAGCCCCTAGCAAGATGTTTCACCCAGTTTGGCAGGTCAAGGATCCCTCTTTATATTTTAGATTTTTTTGCATATATTTTTCTGTTACAAAGAGTATATCTGTTGAACTTGCAGTAATTATTTTGTACATAAAGTATTTAAATTTTATTATAGTGTAGAAATGACTTTACAAAGATCAGATTTTTTTTCTGACCCTTTTTTCCCCATTATTACCCTAACTAGCACAGGCTAGTTAGGGTAATAAAGGGTGCAAAGGCTGTGTGTTCAGCCTTTGAATTGTATGTAAAATATATCTTCAATAGTAAAGGGGACCTGTAGCAGAGAGGCTCCATTTTTATCACCTAAAGGTATTTTAACCATATGGGTTTTTGTATAAAAAACAAAGAAGTCCCTGGAGAGGAATTTTTTACAAGGGCATGTAGTGATAGGACAAGGAGTAAAAAAAGAAGGGAGGTTTAGATTAGAAATTAGGAAGAAATTACTTCCTGTGAGGGTAGTGAGGTGCTGGAATGGTTGCCCAGAGAAGCTGTGGGTGCTCCATCCGCAGAAGTGTTCAAGGCCAGGTTGGGTGGGACTCAGAGGAACCTGGTCTAGTGAAAGGTGTCCCTGCCCATGGCAGGGGACTGGAACAAGATGATCTTTGTTATGATTAACAGTATTACAAAGCATTTAACTTTAAAATTTGACTTTGAGGGGCCAAAAACTGCAGTTTTCTCAAAGAACATAAATTCTGTAGCTTTCAGTGTGAGGTGCACATTTCTTGCCAAATGAGCCAAATGGAGCTGCCCATGCTGAGCAGCCCCACAACTGGCCCAGCTGGAAGTGGCTGTCATCCCCCAAAATGCTTCTCAAGCCTGTTGGAGCCAGCTCCTGCTTCCCCTAGGAGCAGCTTGTTTCCAGTGCCATCCTAGCACAAACGATAGCTTCTGACTGCTCCAGCCCAGGAGTGGTCATAACTATTTCCACCTGGCTTTTTTCATTTGTCAGCTTTGATATCTTCCTTCAGCTGATTTTCCTTTGAAAAAAGTTCTTCTGTTAACAATCATGTGGGTGTCATGTTTGCTTGCAGAACACCTGCAACAACACATAATTTCTGCTTTGCTTATGTCAAGCAAGATCCAAGAATTACCTGCCCATGCTGATTTATGCTATACTGTTTGGAATTACATTGGAAATGCATGAATTCCATGTGTCCTGCTGAGCTTTGCTTTATTTTCACGTGCCAATATCAACTACTCAGGGAAATTTCATATCAGTTTTATCAAGTTCACAGTACAGCATGGAATATTTCATAGTTCTCTTATAGGAGAATTCCCAATCAACTGTTTTCAGATACTGCATTTCTGTATGTTGGAGCTGTGTTTTAAAGGTTTATAACTGAGTTTTGGTTACTAAAGCTGTCTGTAAGCAATGCCTGTAATTTGTTTCTGTCTTACGACTGCTTATGAAACCAGGAAATTTCTGATGGTTTTTCAGAGATGATTGCAAAGTATTTCTATAATTGTTTACTATACATACAAGAAATAATCTGGTCAGCAAAGAAAAGAGAGGGAAGGGGGAAAAAAGGTAGGAGTGGAAGGCACTGGTGAATAATTCCATCCCATCCAGTTGCCCAAGAGGCTACAAAGATTTGTCAGTCTGTAATGCTGATGCTACTGCCTGAGAATTTCCATCTTTTCAGATGGTATATTCTTGCATGGGGCTCTTCAATTGTTTTTTTAAGGAAGACAGCATCCAATTAGGAGCTGGAAAGTTTCATTGGGAACTGGAGATGCCCTGCCTTTGGAGCCCTGGCTGTGATGTGTAGGAAGGACTGTTCTAAAGCTCAGCCTGGGAAGTGGAAGAGGCCTGGAGCTGACTCTGACTACAAGAGTGGAGAAGGGAGAGAGATTGCTCTCCCCAGTGAGACAATTCCAGGCCCTTGGGTTTGTTGGAAATGATGAGAGACCAAGGGAGTTGTGCCTTTAGCTGGGCTTTGTGCATGGGGCAGAAGCCAGTGCCCTTGGCAGGCTCCTGCACGGTGCCTTGTGAGCCAGAATCCCCATGCAGACATTAAGTGGAAGAGTCTCAATGTAACAGATTGTCAGAGCTGCTTGTTGTCCTTCATTGTGAAATTCAGAGCAACAGAGGAAATAAATGTGCTTGGTCTAAAAAAATTCTGTGTTCCTCCCAATTTTAATGAATGTGTATTACAAGAACCTTAGGAAAAGCTGCATGTTAATGCATAAGTGGTTAAGTTACAGTAGCATTAAGGATTTGGTTTAAACCAACAGATTCAAGGATTTCCGATAAAACCGAAAATCTGTCTTTTTATCCAAATTTTGTTAATCATGTTGTGTATGTAAAATATCCTCTTTTTGTGGCTGTTTTCATGGACGTGCTTTCTTTCATTTTATCAGTGGAAGTGGTTCAGTTTTTCTGTACTACATTAAAGCAGATCCAGAGCAACTAACTGATCCTGTCTGTTTGAATCCTTACTGGTGTGTTGGAGCATGTTCAGCATCAATCAGATAAACACTCTTCTCTATCACAGTCTTTGATCCTATGATTTGATAGGAGTTATGTGCATAATCTCACTGTGTTTCAAACATCTTGGCTCTCTTGGCTCTTTTCACACTTCCACCCTGTGTTTTAAATATTTTTTATTATATAGCTCTAACACTAGAACACTCAATGCATAGAACCATAAAAATAGTTTGGAAGAGACTGCTGAGATTGAGCCCAGCCTTTGGCTGATCACCACCTTGTCAAGCAGACCTCAGGGCTAAGTGCCACATCCAGTAGTTCTTGAATACCTCTGAGGATGATGACTATGAATAATGTTGTTGCTATCATAGAATCAAAGAATGGTTTGGTTTGGAAGCAACTCAAGAAAGATCATCTTGTTCCAAGCCCTCTGCCATGGGCAGGGACACCTTTCACCAGACTGGGCTGCTGAAATCCCCATTCAGCCTGGCCTTGAACATTAGGGATGGGGCATCCACAACTGTTCTGAGCAACCTGTTCCAGCATCTCCAGTCTCCCTTTACTCTCACTGTAAAGAATTTCTTCTTAATATCTAATATAAACCTACTGTCTTTTCTTTTGAAACCATTGCCCCTTGTCCTGTCACTGCATGTAGTCCTTTTCGTGCTCTCTTGTAGCCCTTTAGGTACTGAAGGATGCTCCAAGGTCTCTGGAGCATTCTCATCTCCAGTCTGAACAATCCCAACTCTCACAGCTTGTCTTCATAAGGAGAGGTGCTCCAGACCTCTGATCATCATTGTGGCCCTTGCCTAGACTCACTCCAGCAGTTCCATGTCCTTCCTGTATTGGGGGTCAGAGCTGGACACAGCACTGCAGATGGGATCTCACCAGAGTGGAGTAAAAGGCAGAATTACCTCCCTTGACCTGTTGGTTGTGCTCCTTTTGACACCACTCAGGATATGGTTGGCATGTTTAATGGCCTTGAGTGTGGTCCTGAAGTATGGATAAAAATGCTATCTCAAGGAGTAAACCAAAACTAACAAATAGACCAAATGAACAAATAAACCACCCCCCAAAACAATAAAACAAAAAAACCCTAAGAAAAACCCTAAGAAAAAAAAAAGAGCAATCAGAAGGAAAATGAAAGTAAAAAAATAGAGCATTCAGAAGATGCTTTGTAGACTTCGTAATTTAAAACCAGCGTTAATCCATTTGAAGTGATGTGATGCTTCAAAAAAAAAAAAAAAGCATGCAGCTTGCAGCTGTTCTGGACTGGGGATATCTCTGCTGCAGTTCATCAGACCCATGGCCAGGGGAAGGAAATCAGGGTGCCACTGCTGGGGGTGTCAGAGCAAGCTTGGCAGGGCCAGCAACTGCTGGGAGGGGGGCAACAGTCCTGGGGCCGCCTGGGCCTTTGGTGGTGATGTCTGGGTGGATGGAGAAAAGATTGGAGGTAGCTCCAACCTCTTCTGGCCATCCATGCCAGATCAGTGCATCTCTTTTTGAAGGCTGTTGTAGCTTGATACAGACTTGATACAGTGCTGAGATACAATAATGTCATTATTGTGTTCAGTACCTCTTTTAAAAGTGGCAAACCTACCGGTAGTTTCAGTATTGTGAAGGTTTGAAACGTGCAGTGGTGTAGATTTTAAGATGCTTAAGTAGATTAGGCAATGGACAAGCACTCAGAGATCTGAGCTCTGTCTGATTCTCTAGAAACCTTAAATAAATTTCTCAGTCTCTCTACCTTCCTTCCCCAGTGATAACAAAATCACATAGATTATTAAACTAATAATTGGTCTGTTCCTCAGAAAGAGTTCTGAGGGAACTCAATTAATGCTTGTGATGCATTTGTCTGCAATAGCAGTCAGGGTAGCATACTAATATGACTTACAGACATTTAATTGATAATTATTCAATATTGACCTGATCCTTGAAAAGTAAATTCTGAAAACTGAATCAGATATTGTGTAAATATAATATAAATTATAATTAACTTTTTTTCAATTCTGGGGGTGTGTTCTTTGTTCACTTTCTCTGATATCTCAGCTTTGAGACAATTCTCTGATCAAATCAATGATCTTTTTTATTATGTCTTCCTACTTTTACTAGATTTTTCTCTTGAGTGTTTGTGAACATTTTGGAAGATACCTGGCCAAAAATATCTCTGTGTTAGTTTTTTATTCTTCTTCTGCATTGTTATCATTCTGTGATTTGTCTATTTTATTTATTCATATAAGGAATATGCGTTCTACATTATATTTCTTTTATTTTCTAACATTTTGCACTTCATTTTCATCCAAAATCATACTAGTGGTCATTCTCATGTTGGTTATGGATGCACCACTGAAAGTGAAGGGAGTCACAAAAACCTCAGTCTCAGAGTCAATACTAAAGGTAAACTAGACTGAGCCCTTTATCTGTGTTTGCTGGATTCTAATTGGCCAAATCCTACAGGCTGGTTGCAATATTTCAGTAAACTTTGGCAGCACTAGGTGCATTAAAAAAATAAGTCAAGGAAAAGATAAGGCCATACTTGACAACCAAGCATTAAGCTTGATTCCAAATGAAGGTCGTTTGGAAAATAAAAAAAAGTATGAGTTATTCCTTTGATCTCTGTTTGATATTAAAGAAATTGAAATTCAGCATTTTTAAATGAATGTATTGATTCTTTTATGCACTTTTGAACTGTTTGGGACTTTTTGGGTAGTTTGTCAGGTATCCTACATGTCAGGCCTGGGGTTGCTTATTCTCAGATGTCAAGTAAGAGAGGGTATGATATTCTTTTCTTTTGCCTCAAAATGATCTTAAAAAAATTATGGTTAGTTCATTTGGATAGTCTTGAAAGGGCAATTATTTAAAAGAAAATTCATCTGCATAAACAAATAATAAGATATAAACAGACTGAATTAGTTTATTTCTATTTGAGATTTTTTGTGAAATTTGGAGATAAAAATCTTCTGTCTGTGAAGACGTTGTACACCCTGATTATATCTGCTGTGGAATTGCCCTGTGTTCATGGAAAAAACAAAAACACAGCATGCTTCACTTTGTTCCTTGTGTTTTAAGGTACTGGAGGCTGTCATTACTCCACTTATAGGGGCAATATCTGATGATAACGAAGACAGATATTTCCTAAACTTGTTTTTTTAATTATTATTTATCTGCCGTAAGTTAGTTTATATTCACTATATTGAGTAAAAAGGACCAAAATGTCTGGCTTTGATGCATAGCAAACTATTATCCACCAGAACATGAAATTTCAGGCATTCCTTATCTCTGTTTTATATTTCAAGTTTACTGTTTATCATAATGTCCAGTGTGAAAAGTTGTAGGGGAAGGATTTGTTGTTCGTTTTTATGGAGCTTGAAAAGCTGAACTGTGGCTTGAAGTGATCTTTGATTCCATCTTTCTATGCAACTACAAATATCTTAACAAATCAAATATTTATACCATTCACATGTAAAGCAAAAACCAATATTTTATGTTTTCATCATCTTTAGTTTTGTATAATCTGCTGCCCACAAAGCAGTTGAGATGGATGGGATGAAGTCCAATTGTTCTTCCTCAGCTGAAGCTCTAAGCCAATACATAAATTACAGATTTTTTTTTTTTACTCTATGGTAAATTATTGTGGCGAACGTGTATTCTGAAGGGATCTTTACTGCTCCCTAGCTGACTTAAGAACAAAAACTGAAAGTCAGGTGCCTGCATCACAGTGGCTGAAAAAGTTAATTGTAGGTGAAACGTTTGCTTAAAGCTGATATCATGATCTAGGAACAAAGCAGTAACATGTAACTTTTTTTTTTTAACATTTTGAGCAAAATTCAAACTCTTTTGTCAGATTAGAGTTTTAAAAATCCTTCATCAGCTGTGATGCAGATAAATAGGCAGATTTTTCCAAATAGCTATATAAGCTTTGAGAGCAGATTTGTATTTTGATTATAAATTTCTCATCTGAGAGCTTTCTTACATCTTCTAATGTAAACACTTATGTTTAGCAGTAATAAGAAGTGACTACAGGTTAATTCATAGGGTAGTTAAAACTAGTATCAGGTTTACCTTGTGTGAAAGAGAAGAAATGTTATTAATAAATGAAAGAATAAAGTATGTGATAATTAACATTTTTACCTTATCAAATTTATCAAAGGCCACTGGAAACTGAATTTTTCTTTTTACAATCCTACCTGAGATTCACCTGAAAATTGGAAGTATTTTGGAAATTTTTACGAATTGTTTTGATAATTTGTCTTTGAGCAGTTCTAGCTTTTATTGATTCTAGATTTATGGATGCTTGATTTTCTGGATAGTAAGCTTTGGTATCAACGATCTAAATGAATTTGACCTGAAGCTGAGCTGGAATGGCTTTTCATAACCTCTCTGAATCATCATTAATCTCACTAGGAAATACGGACATGCAATGAATTTTGGAAAATCATATTACAATTTTGGGCAGCACAGACCATAGAAAATTGAAAAAAAAAGTAGGTTGAGATAGAATATTCACTGTTGGGATACTAGAGCGTGAAAGCCTAGAGAAAAACATGCCAAGACTGGGGTTTCAGAAGGACACAAGGGAGCAGGAAATCACTGAAACAGAATAGTCCTCATGAAACTTCTCTAAGAGAGCAAGGTTGTAATGAAGTTACAGTAATACATAAATATTACGATAAGGTTGTAATAAAGTGTTGGTTTCCTTGAATAATTTGGTGGTCTTAGGGACCTGAGAGAGCTGTGTTGGGCATTGATGATCACTGGGGACTGAGGCCAAAGCTTGTCCTGTACTGACAGTACATGCAAGTGACCTCAGTCAGTATCACAGCTGTCTTTTGTTCTCCAGGATTCCAGTGCAGGAACTAAAACTGGAAGGGTTATTAGTGAGTCTGGCTTCTGGTGTCCTGCAGTGCCTGATTTAGTTTAGTAATTTGTTTAAAAGAGCCATCTGATCATTTTAGCCATTGATTGCATTTGATGCTGTCTAATTCCCCTCAGTAATATACAGGTCTTCATTTCTGCAGAGTCCATTATTCAAGGGGAGGAAACATATCTTACATTGTATACATATAAAAATAAGAATCAGTATTTACAGAAAGGGAAAAGGAAGTAGCCATATACCTTGAAAACAGTTATCTTTTTAATTTATGTGGAAGAGACAAGTAACTGGGTGATGTGAAGAGGAAGGGGGAATTTGTGTTGGTTTGGCTTTTTTTTTTCTGCTGGCATTTTGCACCTTCCCACTAAGTAATTGAGTGACCATGGTGGAGTCAAGTGTTTTTGCTCTTGATAAAACATACTGATTTTCCCAGGGTAAATACTGCCTGAGAAGTGGTAACTTGGGAGGTACCTGTATTGCCACACTTCTGGAGCAGTGTGAATTCCTTCATACCACGAACACAACGGCTCACCTCCTTCTGGGAAGGTCACCTGGTGGCTTTCATGCTGTGGACTCTGCTCTGTGGGAACCAGGAATGAAATAGAAAAAATGCTTTTTGGGTAGGTCACTGCCTTGAGATGTTTGTGTCAGATCTGGACAGTGCCCAGGGTGGCAGCTCTGAGGAGCCCTGTGCTGCATGTTGGGTGCACATGGGGACAGTGGTGTCACTGAAGTGTGTCTGATCCACCCTGCAGTAACTCTTAGTTTTGGTCATGTGTGTACAGTGAGGTTCTTCTTTCCATCTCCTGCAGCCATTCATGCAGAATTTCTCTATCTTCCAGTTGCTATAAGAGTTCAAAATCTTTGTGGATGCCTTGTAAAAGAGCAGATTACTCGTGTATATATGATAGATTTGGGAGGTATCAGTGACAGTTGTCATGTAAATTTGCTGCAATTTCAAATAATTTGCATTCCGTAGCACTGTAGGCTGCATTTCACCACCTGATACAGAAATATAACTTTGGGTTTTTATAGAAATCTGTATTATATTTGTGGAATTACTAGGAATAGTCTGTGCAAGTAAAATATGTAAAAGTTGTCATCACGACCCAAAGAGTAGTTTTGTGTTTCAGTATCTGCATACTTTTCTAGGAGTGGGAAAAAAAAAAGAAAAAAAAGTTTAAATTAGCTAAATCTGGTTTTATGATGTATTAGTGGGGAGAAGAGCAAAATTTTGTTCTTCAGTAGCATAACAAGATGCCTCAATAAATTGTTGTCTCCATGTAAACTCCATGCAGTTTAACACTGTTTTATTATATTGGTCTGATACAGGCTATAAGATACTTTCTTTTGTTTGGCCATAGCTGATTATAGGTCATAAGCATTAGTATTCACTGAAACAATGTAAAACTAGTAGAGGTGAAAAGTAAAATTACCCCGTTAACTACAATAAATAAGTAGCTAGGTTTTAATACATAAGGATAAATCAGGGAAGTAATGCCAAAGGTGTGTCAGAATTCAAATTATTGTCTATGTTTATAACTCCATGGTGAAATTTTACAGGAAATTCACTTTATCTGTAGAGCTGTTGCCCAGAATTCTCTAACTTTGACAATATTAAAATTATCTGAGTTTCAAAAATACAAATTAGTTCAAAAGGATGCTTTCTAAAAAGTATATTTGAAGTGAGTTTCAGTAAAGAGAACACAGAAGCAGAGACTCAATTTATGTCTGACTGACTTTATTAATTTTTTAATTAGATGGCAAAAATCCCTTTCTATGATTTCCTATCTGACCACTGAGGATAAAATTTACCTCACTGTGTGTTGATTCACATGTTGGAAAAATCTTTTGTACAAAAGAAAAGCAGATTTAGTCTCTTGTTTGTGATGTGCTCAGAATCATGTGACTTAATCACTTTGGGTAGTAACTGGAACAGATAATCCCCTTGGAGCTTAAGGAAGTGTTCCAAAATCAGGATATGGTCCTGCAGTCCACAATTACTTGATTACTTGACCAAAGACCCTCAGCCCTGTTTTCAAAAATGGGTGTTGAGAGGTATGAAAGCAGCTAGTGGGGTTTTCAGGTGGTTGAGGAACTCAGGAAAACTTTGCTTGCCAGCTGGATACACTGTGAATACATTTACAGGCCTTTATGTTTTAATATGGGATTTTGAATTGAAGTGAGTGAACACTTATTCTAGCCTAAATATGCTCTTGATTAAATGTCAGAATGTAGATTGACCAGTTTTAATTCCTAAATGGATTAAAGAAAAATGGAGTGGACCTCCTCTTTAAAAAGCAGAGGGGATTTCTTCATACGTGGTTTGATTGGGTGTCCTCTCTTTGGCTTGTTCACTGAGGCTGTATGGATGCAGGAGAGAGGAGAAAGCTGTTACTCAGCCAACTTCCAGCTTTTTGGTTTGTTGTTGGAGCAGCCCTACCCCCTAAAGTTGACTGATAAAGGGGTGCTTTTTTTTTGTGGCTTTTCTTCCCTACCTGGGTACCTGTTGCTAAAGAGAAAACGCCAATTTTCTGTTTTGAAGAATTGTTGTAGTAGGTGTGCTGCTGAGGAGTTCACCAGCCCCAGATAATGTAGTGGCTCTCCACAGTGCCTTCCTCCCTCCAAACGCCTCTGAACAGCCGAGGGCACAGGGAGTGGGGCTGGGCTTCATGGTTTCTCTGTCTCTGCTCACACGGTCAGGCCATGAATCCACCTCTGTTCTTCAGCTCCCTACGTGTCCCTGTGTCCTGTTCTCCCAAGTGCTGTCCCCCCTATCTGTTTTAGGGAAGGCCACCTCTCTAATGCTGTTCATAAGGCCTTTGTTTACACTGTAAAACTTTTGTTACGTTTGCACAAATGGGGAAATTTGTGGAAGGGCATTCTTAAACCTGGGAACAGGATGTGGGAAATTGTTCTATTAAGATCAAAGCACAGAGGCTATTGTGTGAAGAGAGTGGTGCTTCATGGATGTAGAGCCCCTGTGAGGAAGAAAGGTTCAACACAACAGTTGAGGGTTTTTCCTAGGAACTGCAGCTAAACTGATTTTTAATTTTCTTTTTTTATCATTTGAAGTATTTGAAGCTGTTTGAAAATAACTCCTAATCTAATTATTAGATTAGCATCTAATACCTGAATACCTGAACATAAATTAAAAAAAATCTATACATGATTTTTCTTCGCTTAGGCTGCTTAACACCTTATGTTTGAAGAATGATTTAAGCACCTCAGTTCTAGAATAGAATACCAATAACCAGTTCAGACCAAAGAATGGTGCTTTCACTGTCTTTTAGTGAACAGCAGCAGCCTGAAAAATCAAAGCATCTGGGCCATCTTCCCCATAGGAGCATGTACAACCACTGTGCAGTAGTTTGCATGCTAAAATACATACTGCCCAAACTGGGTGAACTATTTTGTAGGTTGCCTCCATACATATTTTTATGAATGAACGAATGATTAGAGTGTCTTGCTTCTCCTTGCACTTCATAGTTGAAATTTATTCCTATATGATCAGGTATCATCACGCCATGACATTTCACTGCCAAATCACTTTCCCGGAGGATAATTTATTTATTCTTTTTATCTGCTTGTTTATAAAACTGGTATAAAAATGAGTTTTACATAAGGGAAAATGAGGATTTGGCTGTAGGGAGGAAATAAGGAGCCTAAGAGAATAGCTAGAAACCCTGCAGGCAAAGAGGATGGTCTGTTTCTTGGTGCTGTTACATCCTTCAGGGGTACATCAATGCTGTATTATGTCGGAAGCAACCCCTGCAGTTTCCCAGCCAGAGTGTCTTGTGAAGTATCTGAGTCAGCAGATAATGGAGACAAATCTGGGATTTGAGAGAGTCCTTAAAAGAGACTTTATTCTTTTCTTTAAATTGACATAAAAAACAAATAAAGCTTCCTAAAACCACTTTCTTGGTCTTTCTATATTTAATTTCTTTTGTTCTTATTCAAGAGTTATTTTTGTAACACTTCAGTCTGGTCTGTTTAAGTTTTTATACCATTCTCATCACTATTGTTTCTGAGTGGATTTGAATACTATATAAAATGACATGACAAACATCTGTCACATGTTGTTCTTTCATCCTCTCCCCAGGGAAGAACCATGCCTGCAGTGCTGTATTTTTGTAAGACCTTTGTTGTTGCTTGGGTTTGGATTTTTTTTAGCTGTATACATGCTGCTGTAAGTTTATGTTAGAGCATGATGGCTCAGAAGAAAATCCTTTGTACTTGGAGGACAAGAAGAGGAAGATTTTGAGCTACTGTCTGAATGTCTCCTCCATAAATATGGGAAAAGGTGGCAATACTCAGGCACTTGTCTCTACTTTCAAGACCTGCTGATATTTTGTGGTGCTTTTTGAGCCGTGCTAGAAGATTATGGTGGGAAAGTTAAAACAGAGGACTTAGCTATGCCTTTGGTTCAGCATGTGGTAAAGTCAGCAGCTGTCCTGGTTTGTGTTTTTGATGCACTTGGAGCTCCTGTGAGGTTTTGTCTCTTGGAGAAGCCCTCTCCCCTGACAAGTGACAAGCAGATGCAGTCTGCAGGTACAGTGAGGTGCCTTGACCGCTGTGTTGTAGCACAAACCTTCTCAGTGGTGGTGGTGGTACTTTTGGCAGGATTGTCTGGTCGAGGAAAGGGAGATAATCATGACCTTCTGCTTACTGGAGTATGGCATTATGCCAGCAGTAGATTGAGTTGAATACTCTTGCAGTCAGAGCTGCTGGATGGCCCTGCTACAGTGACTGCTTTGGTAGGAGCCTAAGTCTGCAAAGTCACATTACTGGGCAGAGAGATCCCTGCAAGCGAGTTCCTATGCTCTCAAGGCACCTGGCTGCAACCCTGCCTTGTTCAGTTCTAGCCAATAATTCTTGGTTGCCAAGGGAGACATGCAAATGGTTGCTTGAGTCTGGGATGAAGAAGCTACTGGAGCGGGCAATCCTTCCTTTAAAAAATGTACGGAAAATATACAGTCCACCTTTAACAGATAGAGCTTTAATTTTTCTGACCGATTGCGTGATTTCAGAGCTACATTTAAATTACTTTCTCATTTTCTTCACTTTATTTCAGGACTGTATTGGATGTATGGTAACAATACTCATTTTTGGGTGAAGGTTACTTTTACTCAGTAACGCAATGGGTGACTGTGCAACATCATGCCTGGAGTCACAGAGGCATCTATTGTGGACGTGTGGATTTATCAGGGAAGGTTCAGCTGAGTCTGGCTTTACTTGCATTGCATCTTCTACTGTGTTTCATTTCAGAATTTGCAGGTTTTCAGTCTAGCAAGACCATTACCATCACAACAACTGACTCCACCTCATACTCACCATGTAATTTCTAATAGATGGGTTTTTAATGAAGGCCATAAGTTTTAGAGGTTTTGTATGCTGTTTTGTAGCTCAAGCATATCTCTTAGAAATATGCACCCTCTTGATTTAATGACCTTAAGGGATGAGAAATTTGTGATAGGTGAAGTGTTCCATAGCTAATTATTCAAACTCTTAAAAAATCTTAATTATTTCTAGTATATATTTCTAGCTTCAGCTTCCAGTTGTTGAACTTTTTTAGGCATTTGAATGAAAATTAACTCAAAAATACCCTCATACTTAAATCTGGAGAGGAAAACTAAATTGTTTCTTAACCTTCTATGTGTAAACTACACACCTGAAGTTTATTGAGTAATATCCATTTTCCAGCTCTCCAGTTGTTTCTGTAGCTCCTTTTGAACTCTTTCTAATTTATCAAAAGCTGCTTAAAATACAGACACCAAAGCTGAGCCCAGTATTCCACTAATAATTTTATGAAGCCAGAATGGTACTTTGAATTCTGAGCACTGTTTGAATCCTCACCTCGTTATCCATGAAGTGATCTTTTTCACATTAGATCACCTTTTTTAATCCACCACTTAGTATAACTATAATGTTTCTTATTCTGAGACACAGACAGTGATAGCATTTATGCTCTGTTAGGAAATAAATCTGTGTGAACAGAGCTATGAATTATGAAACTAGACTTTTTCTCCTTACTTGTATGCTTCAGAATGTGTGTGTTTGTATCTTGCAGTTGCTTTCAATGTCATAAATGTGACATGTGAAAGTAACCATTCTGAAAATTGCAATGGGAAAAAGGCATAGGTCAAATATCTAACATTTTTTGCAGTGAAAAAAAAAATCGATATTAAGAGGCATCTATCAGAAAACAGAATTATGTCATTGCTGAATGATGCTCTTTATTAGTAACCCAGCCATTAGTGGGGACTTGAGCTTCTCTTAGGCATAGGCAATTCTGTGAGGTATGGTAGGAAAGGAAGAAAAAATATTAGAAGATCAAATAATTAATGAGTCAACAAGATCAGGTAGGGCTCTTAATCACAGTTCCCCAGTTACAATTTTGAGAGGGTAGTGAAGCAGTCAGTTTGCTGTGTTACATTCAAATGCCGTAGCTGGTAAAGGGAAAAAGGAAAAGAGAAAGTCCATGTTCCTCCCAAAAGGACAGAGTGTATCTGGCAATAACCACTCACACAAGTGCAGGGAATACAGCTATCAGACCACTTGGAAAACCCATGCTGTAATTCTTGGGTTAGTGATGATGATGTCTTGGACTTCAGCCCCGCAGGTCAAGCTTGGTCTTAGCTGGATAAAGTAGGATGCTTTGGGCTGCCCTTTTCCCTCCTTAGATGTGTCTGATTATTTTAGGCAGCTTTTTACAACGTAAAAACCTGTGGCAGGTTTTAGCTATCCTGGAAGATAATGTGAGATCTGATCTGATATCATAGCTCACACAGATGTACCTTTTGGCTGGCCAGCTCTGGGGGCAGCTGTGTAGAGGGCAGGTCTTGATTACCTTCCCATGTTTGATCATGGGAAGGTAATCCCATCAAGATCAAATAATACAGAAAGGGAGGATAGTAGTTAAGGGAGCAAGTAGATGGGTCTGCCACTCCTGAGGAGTATGAGTGGGTAAGACTGAAGAGATGAAGAAGAGAAAATGTGGCCAAAGGAGTGCTTGAAAAAATACAGGGCGTAATAGGGAGAGATTTTAAAATAGTGGGGATTTGCAGAGGGCAAAGAGGACATGTGGACGATGCGTGGGGAGGAGGTTGGTGAGACACAGGGTGTAGTGGCAGAAGATGGGAATGTGAACTTCAGTGTTGCTAAACTGTAATCACTGAGTACCAACTCCATCTGATCAGCACCCTACCTGCCTTGGGCATCATTTGCATGGCTTATGTACCAATAGCATGTGATTTTCTGGGAAAAGTGATTTAATCTATAAAAAGCAATTTAAGAAGCAGGCTATTCAGAAGGTGCTTAGGGCATGAAGGATGATATGGCAGATAGGAGTACAGTGGCTTAGAAACATAAATAAGAGCAACTTAGCAGCATTATTTGCATTTCTAAAGGTTTTACTAGAGCATGTGTCAGTACAACAAGTAATGTTTTTATGTCTTATCACAGTAATACTCAGCACATTTATTCTAGTGAGCAAAGAGTAATCATAAACTATAAATAACTAGGGCTTCAGATAATGTGGGTTTTTTTCCTCTGACTTTGCAGATAAGATACAAAATTGGCTCAGCAGGGCCCTGCTGGAACATGTCTGATTGTTCCTATTTCCCTTCTTTTTCCTTCAGTTCGGGAGTAGTCTGTTTTATTGTCTTGGGTCTACTGGTCCTTGAGACTGAAGTTTACAACCCTAAAGTTGCCATCTGCATTGTGAAGGGGAACTTAGGAACCCTAATCCTTTCAAAAGATACCTTTTTTGTGGCATTTACATATATTTGTGTGTATTTGTATGTATATACATTAGCCTTTATCATTTATATGTAATAACCTAATGACTAGATCCCTTTCCAGGAAGTGGGAGGCCCAAGATGCAAATTCTCTTCTCCCTGATGAGATCTAAAATGTAATTTGCTACCTTCTAAGTAAATGTCTTCACCCCAGATACCAGGCACACTTACATGGTATAAGAACCACTCTACACAGTCCTTTTGAAATCACACAACTGTGAAGAACTGAATGCAGGCTGGTCTGATTTCTCATTGTGTAATTTTGTTTAATTTTGTCCTTAGAAAGTGAAGTCATTGAGTCTCCTACAGTTGTTCATCACATACAATGGGGGTGTCATCCCATTTGAGATGTTCGGATTCTGAATCATTTATTCAGGCAGTTAAATAATTTGTTTGGTGTATGAACTTATCAAAAGCCTAAACTTAAATGTTTAACACCATCCAACCCTCTGTTCTGTATGTAAATCAACATAAGAGTCTTTTACTAAATTGAGCCTGGTAGGTGGTTACTCTTCTGCTATTTGGCAATAGGTCAAAATTTGCTGAATGTAATTTGTCATGGACAGAAATAGCACAATATCTGTGAGGAAACCTAAACTGTGGTTCTTCTTTCTTCCTTTATTATAATTTTTTTAGCATATCACTAAAGAAGCATCAGGAGTACATGTTTAAGATTAAACCTTTTGGAGTATTAGCAAGGATTGCAAAATTTTATTCTGATTAGTTGAATCAGAATTTTTGCCTTACACAATTGGAGTGAAATCATTCAGCAATCCTTTTTCCTCTGAGATATGTCAGAATTACAGTCAGCTCTGTTCCTCTTGTTCCGTGACTTCCGTGTGAACTGAGGTCACGCTGTCATTCACTGTGATGAGTTCTGTAAGGTCAGATGAAGAGTTATACAGAACCTTGGCCATTGGTGGCCAAATGTATCAGGGATCTATCACATCCCTCTGGTCTTACTTGGAGAGTCCTTCCTAAATGAAGTGGTGATAAATAATCATCTGCTCCATTTGATGTGGTCTGACAGGAATGCTGGGGAGCTGGCCAGAGTGGTGAATTAGCCTTGATCTATGGCTGATATCTCCTGAAGCCAGTAAATAATCACCCCAGGGACAGCACATGACTCCTGTTAGCATTCCATACCTGCATTAAGATTTACAGTAAGCTCATTGACCATGCTGTACGTTTGCTATAGTTGGGGGTTTATGTAGGCAGATCTCTAGAGAGTGGCACAAAAGCCACTGTCCATAGAGGGACGACCAGTGTAGAGCTGCTTGGTGAACTTCTGGGGGTGGGGAAATCTCTGACATATTTCAACACTCTTTGCACAGTTTACTAGGCATGTCATGTTTATTTAACTAATAAGGTGATGGCAAGTAATTTAGTTCTTACTCCAAAGTAATGATTACTGTTTAAACACCAAATTATTCCTAAGTAGTATTACATTGGGGGGCCACCTGTTTCATGGAGTCGGTGGTTGGAGACAGGGACGACACACACCCCAATGTCCATGTGGCAATCCAGAGAGTTTATTGTTTGAACCCCTCTTTATAAAGGTTTGAAAAACCCAGTCTGGATAGCTCATTGGTCTAATCTTTGACGCTGCCCAGCTCCCAGAGCAGTGAGATGTCTGCAGCCTAGGATGGAATGTAATTGGTTGAGGTTTCTGTCTGTCAGCCCAGGGGCTGGTTTATGGAACTGGCTGGGTTTCTTATTTATAGCCAAATTAATTGCCCTGTACAAGGCAGCTTGTACTGTGACATACTGTGACAAAGTAGCACAAAGAATTATATGGAAATGGACAGTACTGAATTTTCTTCATTTTCGGCAAATGTGAATTCTCTTGTAACTCTGCTGTGTACTGCTAAGTGCTCAGGCTTCTATTAGGCAGATTTTGGAATGTAGTGTCTTTCACTGTGGGAAATAAGCAGCATGGAAGGAACTTAAAATTTCAGAAAAATTGAGCCTTACTGGACAAAGCTATGTTTTCTACTTCTGCTGCAAACTGAAAGACAACACGTGAAGAAATGTCTGGATGTTGAGACTTAGGTTCAGTTTCATGCCCACATCTTTTTTATGGGTAGAATACCTTATCAAAAAATTAATAGCTTAAATGCCATGCAGACTGAGTTCACACCATAGACAATAAGCTCCTTAACACAGAGGCTTTTTCTTCACGTAGCAGCAATCATTATGGGTTTTGATCTCAGGGCTGTTTTGTGCAGAGTTCTGTACAGTCCATAATGATACCTGGATAGCCGTGCCACTTAGTGAAACTCCTTTCTATGACACCATAAAATATTTTTTGCTGGAAGTGTTCTATGTATAGAACTGTGAAGTGTTTAAAAATGAGCTCAGAAACTGCCCTGTGTGGGTGTGGGGTGTCCCCATTTATTTTCTTTACAGTTGGAATGCACCTGATTGGCTTAGACCTGGTCGACTTAGGCATTTTTTTCCTATGACAAATTCTTTTTCTTTCACACACATTCATTTTGGAAACTTCCTGTAACTGTTTAATTACATTTTGCAATTCAGTAATTGATTCTTGACTATATACCAGAAATTACATAGATTATAAGAGAGGTGGGATGCTAAAAGGGATGGCTAATTATCTATGCTATTTCTAAAATGCAGTTTTCTGAATGGCTACCTTATTAGCAGCACATCAAAGCATTCTTCTAGAAAGAAAATATAAATCTGCTCATGAAGGCTGTCTGCAGCCAAAAATGCCTGTCAACTTTAAACTTGATAAGTCAATGAATCAAAAGAATATACACCTAATCTGAACACCCAGAATTTTATGAAAGTTGTGAGAGTTAAGGGTACATAAAATATTTGAGAACTGGTCTTTAATTAGAAGTTTTTATATCCAAAGTTTTGTTCTTGGATAGACTGCATTTCTGTGAAAGCTAATTTGGTTGGTTTTTAACATATGGCAATTTCTTAATATATAACTTACATTTTACTGTAATATATATATATATATATAAAAGGGTTGCATAGTTTCTTTTAAATTTCTTCATGTTGGTTTAGATGTAAAAATAATGAGGCAGATGAAATTAATTTATTTCTACTTAGGCACCCTCTGTGGTTTCTGTTCAGTCAGTAAGCCTTACAATGTGCAATCCATGTTTAAGCAATCACAGATGCATAGTTCAGGCTTGTATGGTGCAGAAAGTTCTGGTAATACTCTGCTTTGCAGCAGGTATCTCACCTCTGGTTCTCTAGCACGTGGTGTCTAGTTTTGGGCATCACATGGGAAATTTGATAGAGTTAAAAACTTGTTCTCCAGTATCTTGTCTGTAGGGATCTTTCTTGCTCCCATCAAACTAAGAGGGGTCACTCACTTAACTTCAGGCAGAGTGTGTCTAGCTGTTTGTAGCCAAAAAAAGAAGCAAAAATAAGAAGTTTGTCTTTTCAGTTTCTTCTTCATCCTGTGAAGTGAGAACCTTATACTCGCTAAAAGGAAAACAAGGCAGTGTGCAAAGAAAAATGCCCATCCCTTCCTGAGAGTCACATGCCAGAGGGTCCTGAGAGTTCTCAGTTTCTCAGAGCTGTATAAGGCTCGCCAGCTTTTAGTCTCATACAGTGAAACTTAGTGTAATATGAAGTCATCCAAAGAGGCAGCATGTTTGCACTTCAAGAGATTTTATAATCTGTAAAATATGAAGAAAATATTTAGCCATTCAAGGGAATGAAAGAGCCGCCAATGAGTTGCTGTGCAAGCTGACCACGAGGGTAGTCTCTGGAGAGAATTCCCACTGCTCTCTCTGCACCTGCATTGCAGTAGTACCTAGATATACAGTTTTTAATTGCTTCCCTCTAAAAATCCCCTTTGGTTCCTCCTGGAAGCAGGATTCCAGGTGGTACAGGCAATAGATATAGTTTGGTATAAAAGGTGTTTTACTATTAGATAAATATAAATAGTGAAAAAAATACAACAAAATGAGTGACACAAATAACCAACCAAAAAAAAATTTCAAAAAAACCACTAATTTAGTGTGGCATATGACCAGTCAAATCTAGAGAAGAAAGAGTACAGCTGTACAAAACAGAAGTGTCCCTTGTGATGAGAGATGAGCAATGTGTATCGGGTGTGCTACTGATTTTGAGAACAATCGTTCTATTTTTGGACTGTTGTGGCCAACTGTGACACAATATCTCGTAGGGAAGGCTATTACAGAACTACCCATTATTTCAGTATACTTAAAATTCTACCAGCATTTGCATGATAAATGTATTTCTAAAGGCTACAGCGAGGCGGTAAATGTTCATTCGGCAACAATGACAGCTGCGATTAGCCATTTAAAAATATAGAAATAGAAGCAGAAGTTAACAAAAACAAAGTCAGATTCTGGCATTTGTTTACAGGAATTCAGAAGGTGGACAAACAATGCAGGGATGGGACATGTCACTGGTGTGAGATTGTACAGAACACAGAGCAACAGCTCTGTCTACCCTGTTCTGTGAGAAAGCTACTCTGTTGTCTTTAAGAGCCCAAACCTTTGATTATTGAATTTCTCTGAGCTATTAGAAGTCCCAGATGAAATGCCATGACTAATAATTGTGGACCAAATTGAGGTTTGAAACTTGACTAAAAATGCCAGGAAGAGCCTGATTTCTGTGAGGCTGAAAGACAAATCCCATAACCTTTCCCCCTGTGTCTTTACACTTTCTTGTTTTTTTTCAAGACTTTGCTTGGCATGGATGACCCAGTATCAACTGGTCTCAGAGGACATTTGTGTCTATTCTTCCCATGGGAAGAGTGCAGTTGGCACCACAACTTTGCCAAAGCTTCACTTGTGTAGTGAACTCATTGCCTGGGAATTCTCCAGCAAATGGGTTACCAGTGCTACATCAGGACAGAAAAACTGGAGGAGATTACATGGTTGAGTACAGCTGCCCTTGCTTATGGATGTTACTGCTTCTGCATATAGAAGGTTTTATGCAACTTGCTGGTTTTGCCATCCAGTTCATAGTCTTAGGTCAGCCTGTCTGTGGGATAGAGAAGGACAATTCTCATCTCTCTGGAGAGGACAGAGTAGGTTCAGGTCTCACCTTGGTGGAGGTGTCCATGTAGGTTCAGGCTTTACCTTTGGTAGGTTTGCAGTGTGATAGTCAAGATTGTGACTTGTCACAGTGTGAGAGACCAGCCCCTTTCCAGAAACATTGTCTGATCTTTCTTGGCATGGTTCTCATAATGCAGCAGGCACCTTTTATGCCTGAAACACTGCAGTCTGTAGTCTTTGCATTGGGACAACCAGTCCTCCCCTTCCTCCTTCTGCCAGCAGCTCACAGACACGACTCAACTATTTATCTTCAGGCCATCACCACCTGATAGTTTGCTGAGAGCCCTCTGACTGGACTGTACACGTTTGCCAGGAGACATGGAGGAGGGCTTGTTCTAGGCACCCAGCCCAGATCATGCAGGAGAAAGTTCTTCTCACTCCTGCTGGACAAGAGGCAGGATTAGAACATTGGTGGGTCTGGGTTTTGGTCTCATGTTTGGGAGAGGGAGGATAGGTTGAGGTACCTTTTGGTAATTTCAAAGGGGGCAGCTCTGGGGCTATAGTCACATGAAGGCAAGGACAAGCAGGCCTTCGAGAAATGAGGCTTTCCCATGAACTGAGTTTAGCACCTTACATGTTTTTTGGTTCAGAGGAAGAGCAGGTTGTTCAGACTGCCCAGAAAGAAATGTACCTGCCCAGCTACTGCCTGTGCAAGTCTGACCCTCCTCTGGTCAGGATGGTCAGCTAGGAGTGACAGCCTTGTCCCTTGCTTTCTTCACAGAGTCATCAGGCAGAGTGTCTCGGTGTGATGGGTTTTCCTGTGCCCCACTGCCTCTCCAGCAGAAGTCCAGGCTGCAGAGGGCACACCAACCGTGTGACATCCCAGATCTTCTGGCTCCAGTAGACCTGTACGATGCCACCAGGCCATAACAAAGCTTACCAAGAGTGTAGATGAGCAAGAGCAGCTGCAGCAGGATCGTGTAGGGTGCAGCTGTGAGCCCATAAGGTGGAAGGACTCGGTGGGGCGTGAGGAATTCCTGGCACTTCTCACATCAGATACGAGAGTTTGACTGCCAGTTTCCTGGAAAATTCCATAATCACCTGTCAGGTGGAGACACCCAGCCATCCTACTCCACTTCCAAGCAGAGAGTGTTTACAATGACTGGTCTGCTGGCTCCCTTTTGAGCCCCTGCATTCTCAAGTCTAGGAATTCCACTCACATAGCTGGGTTGATGAGTGATGCAGCTTTGGAGGCCACACCTGCAAACTCATTGATGCCAGTAATGTAATAGCCTTTGATGGGACTTATGCTCACAGTATTCTTTGTTTTTCAGAATGTTATTATTGTTGGCTTTGACTTTGACTTTGGAGATGCCCTGTTACAGACTAGTAACTCTAACTAAAATTTGATAAATTGATCTAATGAGGAAGTGGACAGACTGGGCCATAATAATAGGGCAGAAAATACTAGAAATCTTCATATTTTTAGTACATTTCAACAGACATATGCTGGTACTGTAGATACTTTTTTATCAGGTTGCCCTTCAGATCACAGAATATTTTAGTTCTATTTTTGTCTGTCATCTCATTCAGAGGGATAAAGCCCTAAGAGTGCTCCTTGGTGCATGTAATTTTTCTGAACTTCAGGCCTCGCTAAGGATGGCCAGTTTCTCACTCTTGGGTGGCAAGACTGTGCCTGATCTCATCTGGTCCTAGTGAACAAGGGTGGCCTGTATGAAAATATGTATGGGACAGTTCAACTGCTGGGCTCTGAGTGTCCTGGCTGCAACAAGAACAGCTGCCTCATTTTGAAATATCTTCTCTGTTTGCTTACTGGTGTCCCATTATGGTAGGTAATTCCACAGAGTTAAATATTGGTTGGCTTTCAGGTCTGCTCCTTGCCAGCAGCCCTTCTATATAAGGTTAATACAGTTGTCTTGCACTTGTCAAACCGGAAAACAAATGTGTTAACAATTAAAGCTTATTTTACACTGTACAGTATGTGACTGTTCTCTGTACTCAGTGTCCTTTGGGAAGATTCTGAGCTTTATCACTGCCTCAGCCTCCTGTGGAGTTTAATTGCCACTTGTCCCAGGGTCGGGGGGCAGTTTTGGGATGAACTCTTAGTTTCTTGCAGGGGGGAATGGGGAATTTGACATAGTCTGAGGGGACCTGACCCAGCAGTAAAACTGCTGTACTGAGGAAAGAGCGAGCGTTGGCAAATGCATGACTAGTATTTTCTGGGCAAACCTGTGAACTTGGCAGGCACCTGGGACATTTGCTGCTCTTCCTTATGTTGATTGCTGAGTAACTATTTTCCCACGACCTGTGTGATGGATCAAGCTTCCCTAAATTGTGTCTACAGAGCTCAAACAAGAATTTTCCTACATTAAAAATGTGTTTTGGATGAGTTCAGGGAAGTTTGACATTGTCTAACTCTTAACAAAACTCCTGTCCATTTCCATGGCAGAGGAAAAAGGATCTGTTGTGTCCCAGCCTTCTCCAGTCAGTGATAGTCTGTGTCTGTTGTATCAGAAAGAAAAATGTGAAAAATAAAAAAAAAAACCAAACAGGGGAAGAACTTTTTAAAAGATCAGAAGAAGAATTTGAAAAGATTGGAAAAACAGGTGAGCCTGAAGTTGCAAAATGAAACTGATGCAACATGCTGGCATAGGAGGATATTGGTAGGGCACAGGAGTCTTTGCATATCAGCCTTGCTTGCAACTGCAGCTGTGTTCAGGGTTGCTGCTGGGCAAGGGCTGCAGCATCTCATCCTCAGACAGCCCCAGCAGGATTTTTAAGGGATGCCCATTGTCTTTGCACATATTTGCATCAATACCATCTCACTGGCCAAAGCTAGTGACTGTTTGAAACTCCTGGGCCCTGTGGTAGTTGGAAGGGATCAAACATGCTGCTTATGGCACCAGAGGATGGATGGATAGCTTTGCCAGTGGGAGTTTCTGTTCTTTGACAGGAGCAGGATACCAGCATGTCCCAAGAAGTACATGCTGGAGCTCTGACTGTGTGTGTGAGGGGTACCTGGTTTTACCTGTGGACTTTGTACATCACCATGGAGATTTCTGAAGCCTGAGCATGTGGTGTGTTTATATTCCTTGTCATCATAATGATCATGTATTTCTTCCTGTAGTATTGAAGGGGAAAATATATCACATTTGAGCCCTACATCTCTTGGCTTTGCACATCTTCAGTGGGGAATTACAATCAGTACAGCAGTGGCCTTGCCAGCCTGACAGATCTGCTGACAGTGTAAGAGTTAAGAAGCCCTTAAAAAAACCCCAGTGCCTGCTACTGCAGCGCTGATGATTGCACTTTTCCATTTGCCTGGCCCTCCATGGAGCCTTTAGCTCCCTCCTGCTTTTACTGCACCTTGCAAGTGTTCACCTGCCATAGCAGGGTTGTGCAGCAAGATCAGTGCGAAGGCAGGAGGCCACTGACAAACTGAGCCCTTCTGAGTGGATAATTGATTACCTGTGAAACAGGCAGAAGCTAAGAGCTGGGAGGAGCATGCTGGAGTATCTGGAGGTTTGGGAAGTTTCTCCTCTTTGATGGAGTACTGAGGCACCAAACACAGGGTCAGTAATTTGGACACTGGCAGGCAGTGGTAACTCAGCTCTGCCCTGAGGTCCTTGGGAGGTTGCACCTACCAGGGTAGTGCAGGTCCAGGCAGTTCACTCCCGGTGCTTTATTGGACTCCTCAATATTTCAGGTTTAGTAAGGGTGGTAGAAATTTTAGAGAATTAGCTAGGTAGTAGGTTTTGTTACCTCTTCTGTGTCAGATATCTTAAGGCAAAGTGAGAGTTTACAGCCACAAGTCTTTAGGTTTAGGGAATAAGAGGTGCATAGGGCCTAAAGGGAGCCTAAGAGCTTCATCTGTGGTGGAGGGAGGTGTCAGCTTAATGTTCTAAAGGTGTTCATTTAGACCCAGTTCTTCCAGTTTCTGGTTGAATGGCTTAAACATTACTTTATGTTAAATATTTAATGCTTACTTATAAGTTAAAGATGGGTAATGGCCAAGTCTTTTCTTCATTTGAAAGAACATGGCTCTCTCTTTTCAACTGGACTGAAGATGGTATTTTTGTGGCATAGTGGGTGACATTAGAGCAACCTAACAAATTAGACACCTGTGGGGATGTCAGCAGTTATTGCAGAATACATATTAGCTCAGAGATGCTTTTTTGCTTTCCCTGTGATAAGATGCCTGTGAGATGTCAGGAAGCTGTACAATCACGTTGGATTTCCATGGCTTGTTCATATGGATTTATTAAACTGCCTGTTTGTAGCAAGTGGGTAGTAGGACATCTGTACGTGACAAAGGAACTTTGAGGACAGACTGTTAATAATTGTTGAGTGTTTATATAGAGTCTTCCTTATGAATGTCTTCTTAAACGTAAGAGTGTCCAAATACTTGCATTTATTAATTATTAAAATGTACTTACAGCAAACATTGGTAGTGGGGCAACTTTAACATCTTTTAATGTGGTTGTAGTATTAGATTAATAGTTTTTTTTATAAGAAAAGGGAAAAAATCTGGCCAAATTTGTACAAGATAATTACCATGAGAACAGAATAAAACATCTTGGGCCTAAATACAGGGATAGCAATATTTTATAGTGCTAATAACTGTTTTTTATGGCTAATTTTTAAAATCAAAATCTAGACTCAGTCCTGGGCATGGGTACATGCAAACCAAAAACTAACTTTTAGATTAAAATTCTTACAATCTCATTATGCTGAGTAATACAGTAGTGTGGATTTACTGTATTTCTCTTGTAAGTGCCCTTTCAAAAGTGCCTAAATAAAGTTCAGATAATTTACTACAATAGTTCTGATAATTTTCTGGGTAAGTATTCTGTGTCTGTAAAGAACTTTAAATAAGGTAGTTTAGCTGCAACCATGTGGAATTAGGTAGCAGGGGTTCATATGTGTAGTTTGTTGAAGTTTGGGAACTATAATACCATCTTAATCAGAATCTATAAATAAGAATGCTTCAAAGTGAGAAATTTTTCCCTTCTTTAAGATGCCCCAGCTAAACCCACCTTAGGCAGCCTCATGGCACAGCATGAAATGGGATCTGCCTCAGGTATTGAGTTATATTTGCTTTTAAAACACATCCGTAAAGAGCACTGTAGAAGATCGTTTGTGCTAAAAAGGAGAAGCTGTCCAAAGTTAAGGCTCTGTGGGAGATCTTTCCTAGGGCGCACTCAGACACAAAACTTCCATCTCCCTGCTCAGTGACCCTGATGCTATCAGGTGCTGAGTGCCTTCAGGTTCCTTTGCTGTCAGTGGGAAAAAACCTCCACACCTCAAGATCAGGCCCTTGGCCTTCAGTATTTGCACACTCATGCTGGCAGTGTGTGCAATGGGATGGATGTGTAATGCTGGCACCAAAGGCTGACACTGCAGGTGTCCTGGAAATGCTGGTGGTAGAAGCTGAAGGAGCATTTGCTTTGCTTACAGGGTAAGAACAACTTGAAAGCTTCTCTGGTATTTCTTTTCAGATTTCATGCTAATATTTATGGCTTTCTGTGCTTAACATTTTCTAGCTTGCAGCTGAGTTACTAGTTACAGCTAGTTATCTCTTGGAGGCTGGAGACACCTCCCCCCATCTCTTCTTCTCTCAGAAGGATTTCACAGCCTGCAGTGTCCCCAGTGCTGTGACCATCGGGCTCTGCTGGGCTCTCCCTCCATGGGCACACCCTCCACAGCTTGCCCAGGGTACCAGTGCCCAAAAACAGGGCTGGAGGTGTCATCACTCTATGTAGTCGATGTTCCCTGCGCTGATGTGCTGGAGAATTCCCTGCTAATGTATTTTCTTCTTCTGGATGATCAGTAAGTGTGGCAATTCCTATTTGTAATTCAGTGACTTTAAACAAATCCTAGGAAACTACTGAGGCTTTTCTCAAGGGAGAGTGTACTGAAAAAGATAAATGGCATAGTTTTTTTCCCCTTTGGTATTTTCTTTGCTGAGTATACCTGTGCATTTACATAATCATAGAGCCAGCACTACATGTATTTTTGTTAAATTTTGAGTTGCTTTTTTTTTTTAACTCACCAGAAATTGTGTTGCTGGAAACAAGATGTGCATCTGGTCTGTAACTAACATGATTGTAGTTTTATTGGCTAAGTGTGGACCTCTATATGAAATGTTTTCATGTGTCTTGAACTCAAACAGGAATGTTACTTGCATTGATGCATGCATTTCATGGTCTTTCAGAATTAAATGGAAAAGACAGCCTTTCAGAAAGCCTTAATGCCTTTCCATATGGAGGCAGTGCCTTGCTGTGCACATGGTTTTTTATTTATTTTCCATTCTGAAATTTCTTACCTTATGGTTTATGTTCCTTTATTATTTTTAGTCTTTATAAAGAAGTGAAATTTAGCTTTATGGAACTTGGTGTATTTATAATGCTGGAACTTTTCTTGTTTAATGTGAGAAGTTGTAAATACAATTATTATATAACAGGACAACAGGTTGCTATATGAAATTGGAAAGATTTGTTGTAAGGCCTGTTTCTGTCCATAGAATAATAATATAGAATTATAGGTTTGTCTAGTATAAGAAATACAGAACATGAAACAAAATAATACTATCAGAAATACTTTTTTTTGGGTGCTGGGTGTGATAGCTTTTCTGGTCTTGAAATTAAATTAGAATGAATAAACTTAAATGGAATTTTCTGAACTGTAAGGTTAAATTGAAAAACTCGTCTCAGGTTTACTGAATGTTAATTTGACTGAGATTACCTTTTCTCTCTGTCAGGGAATTTTATTTCCTCAACCTTAAAGAACTGTCTGGTATTCAGATGCTAGGGCCCAAAGTAAAATCCAGTGCACTAAAATCCTTGGAGGCTGAAAACCCACCAACCCAGACAGCAATCCAGCAAATTTACTTTCCAGAACTGCATAATCTAGTAAACACCTCCTTTCCTTACCTGAAAGCTTCAAGGATTCCTGTTATGAGGAGATAAGCACTTACCTCCTGCCTAGACTGTATTTGCAATTGGATTTAAGGAGGGAATAATTTATACCTCAGCTGGGTCCCTTGAGAAGCCCCAGAAAGTCCAGAATTTAAATTACTGTTTCAGGCTGAATTCCTGTCCATCTTTCCATGCTCTCTAAACAGTACCCACAGTGCTCAGCTCCCATGAAGTGTAGGGGTGAGGACTGCATGAAGGCTGATGCCACGATAAATTCGCATTTCTTTTAGTACATCCCTAAAAATAACTCTTGATGGAATGATATTAGCCATGAAGGGAATCCCTCACTCTCCAGGCTGCTGTTCATGGAGGAGCTTTCACCAGATGTGAAATGAGGACAGACAGTGTTGTCAGAGTCTGGATGAGCATTTCAGACATGGGTGCTGATCCTTTGGGTTTGAATTGTGCTGTTGAGAGAGGGGGCAGTGTGGAACAGAGATGTTTTTGTCTTTTTCCTGTTATTCAGCAGGATCCCTTAGAACTTCTGAAAAATCTGAGCATGAACAGCTAGTGGACTCAAACTCTGTATTCCCTGTAGCTCCCAGCCACACAATTTGCACATAGAAGTGATCATGTGATAAAGCTTCAATAAGATTGCTGTGCCAAGCTTCTTATCCTTTTTCTTGTTGCTGGTATTGTCATTGATTAACCCCTGTGTACAAAATACCACAATCCACTCATAATTCATCTGAATTTTGTATTTTCCTAGTATTTAATCTCTTCCGCTGTGAGTGTTCAATTGTTGGCCTGACTGTGAGCATTGAACCCAGTTCCTGAAGTGATGGAGATAGTCTGTGGTGCCTCTGCAATTTGAGACCAGGAGTGCTGCTTCATCTGTAGTGCCCATATTAATTTGAGATATCCCATCTATAAATTGGCAACATAAAGCCTTTTCATTTGTATTTAACATAAGCAGTGTTGTCAGACACATCTCTCCTACGAAAGACAGAGAAGAACAGGTTTTTTCATCAGTATACTTCCAAATGTTCTTAATAAAACTGAGTAACTTCAGCTTTAAGTCTGATGGCACATGTATGTAATGTTAACAAGACCAGCTGGGAACAAGACTCTTATTGTTACTTTAGTAGAAAATTAGAAAGGTTTGATCCAGCTGAGCAATGTTCTCAAAGTGCTGAGTACCCTTATCTTCCAGGAACTTTAATGAAGTTGAAAGCACCAAATTAACTAGATTGACCTGGCATGAATTAATCAAGACATCCCATCAGCCATTTAGCAGAGTAAAGCTGAGCAATGTTTGAGTGGTCAGATCTTATTGTATAAGGTAGTGCTCCAATTCTCAACAGGAAGGTTATGTATCTGGGATAGTACATGATGATTTTGTGCTTGATGGATAAGTAACCTGCAGGGTGATGAAATAACTGTGAAAAAGGTTTTAATTCAACTTGCTTTTAGAAAACTTAAGGGTTTTTTTTTTATGGGCAACATGCATTATTTAGCTAATTGCTACTTTAGTCCTTTATATGGACTCTGATAATGGTAGTTTGAAAAGTGCATTGGAAAGAAATATATATCCTGTTCATCATTGCCATGTGCATTCTAGCATAAGAAAATGGAGAAAAATACACCATTTTAGGTCATACACCATTAGAAACTACTGCGAGAATCCTGCAGCTGCTGAAGTTCTGAGAAAATGATGATCTGTACTCACCAAGTCAATGAGAGCTGACTCATGCTTATGTAGCAAATAGCTGCTGCACTTAAAGGGTACCATCAGCCCTATGATATAGATGTGAATTGGATATGCCCACACCTTGAGTCACATCAGTAAAAATCTGCCACTGTATCTCAAATACACTTTTATCAACGTTCTGCTGGTACATGGAAAGAAACTATGTTATAGTGGGGTTGAATCAAGGTTATGTAGGAGGAGGGCTAGAACATCTTCTGCAGTAGATCCTGGGTCTTGGAACTCCGTCCCAGAAGAGGTTCCAGAGCCCATATGAGTTTAGGGACAGGATACACATTTTTAATACAATTTTACTACTGTATGTGTTTTACAGTACATAAGCATACTAATGTACAGGGCAGAGGAATAGGAAAATGTTTTTTTTTCTCTGGTGGAAGTCACATTGCTTTATAGTTTCTTTGTCATTTGTGTAGCTGCTTCATCACTGAAAATACAGATTAGCATTTGGATGGCACAAGCTTTTCATTTAGGTGTAAACACAGGCATACACAAAAGCCTGTGCAGACTCTGTGTCAGAGTGTCTGAGATTCCCACCTGATCTCTCCATATTCCTGCAGCTCTTGTGTTGCTTGGTTTAGGCAGCAGCTCTTGAAGCATTGTTCATGTCTCTGTGTCTAGCCAGGACCTCCCTCCAGCTGACCAACGTTCCAGGTACATACAGAGCACATGGCCAGATGTGCTTGGAACATAAAAATTGCTAATGGTCCCAAGACATCCATGAGTTAACAGACAGGAGCTGCTCTTTGTGACTGCTTCTTTGCAGCTGCATAGGCACAGCCAGGGACTTTGAGAGGAAATGCTTGGGGTTTGGATTTGTTGCCTGAATTTTCCATCAGTTCCTAAGGAATTAGAACTGTACCTACAAAAGGTAAAGCTATTTGTCTCTTCAGAATATTTGCTGAACCACATAACAGAATAATCTCTGACATATATCCATTGAATCATGTTTTTTATGGGCAAAGACATTATAAATTCTTATTAAAAGAAGAATCATGTAAAAATGGAGATTACATTGGAGATAATATGTCCAAAATTTTGCATACTTGACAGTGATAGATTAGACCATTTAACATATCATAAGTTCAGTGAAGCAATATTTCAAGAGAAGCCCTACAACCAGTAAGTTCTATAAATTAATGAAGGCACATAGAAACTGGAGTACAAAACTCAATAAAAAAAGAATTCATTTTTAAAGAAAAACAGAGGATATAGCATGGTTTATATATTTAGTCCATGTATTCTCCCATGAGTAAAGTATATTCCTGAGTAAGCAGGAAAATTTTCAGGTTATGGTCACTTCCATAATTTGTTTGAATTTATTCATCGTAAAATATGTCATGAGAAGATGCATGGCACCCATTGCTTCTACTGTTGGCAAGACTAGAAAGGATACTGCATGTCATATACTGAGGAATGCCACTTCTGAGACTACTATTGAGTCTGATGCCTTTTCACACACTGGAAAAGAGAGCAGAAACTACTCTGCTCATGTGAGGTACTGTTTCCTCACATGCTTCCTGGTTTTGTTGTTAGAGAGCTTCTGGCAGAAGTCATGCTAGCTATAAAAATATTGGTGACAAGGACTTAGTTCTTTGCATGACAAGCAGAAGTTGTTCTTGACATTTACTTGTCATCTGCACCAGACATGCCTTCACCAGGTATTAAAAATTAACCTAATCCTGCAGCTGAGTCTTCTGGGAGTTTGTGTGCCTTTAGGAGTTCTGTAGTGGCAGAGGAAAAAGAAAAAATCAGGGAAAAACAAGAATAAAAAAGCAATCAGTCTTGACTCAGAAATATACTTCTCTTCCTATAAGACTATTGGAAACTTCTCTGTTTGCTTTATAAAATCATAGAATTGTTTAGGTTGGAAAGGACCTTTGAATCCAGCCGTTAACTGCACTGCAAAGTCCGCTGCTAAAACATGTCCCTTAGTGCCACATCTACATGAGTTTTAAATACCAGGCTTGGAGTAAAGTCTTTGCAATAGCAGCTCACAGTTCAGGCTGTTGCTGTGAATGCTGTGCTTCAGCATCATCAAAGTTTACTCAGGGAGCGTGAAACTTCAGAATTCTGTTGCACGCTCAATATTCAGTGGGGTCGTGGCTCCTTACTTTTTATCCCCTTCCCCAGAACTCTTTGGACTGGCAGGGACTCTTTTCTATTGTCTGGTGTGTATGATGATCATGACTCTGGCTTCTGGAACTTTGTCTACAAGGCAGCATTTTGCCATGAGCATTATGCAATTGTCAGTTCACTATGTCCTTTCTAATACAAGCCTGTTATTATAAGCTCACTAGTTACAAAAATTCCAGAAATAGTTTAATGGCCTTTTTTCTGACCAAGGATTCTGTCAGCCACTGTTGCCACAGCAGTATATGCAGCAGTCACAGTGTCACTGCAGCAGCAGTGCTGAACAAAGGTACCACACAGACACAAAGATGCAATGGATCTTCCCAGTGCAGTCATCTGTCACTGATGGCTTATCTCCAAAGCAGCACGTGTGGTGCCTGAACAGCGTCTTATCCCCTTCCCACCATCATTTGCAGAACTCAGCTGTGGTGTTACGTGTCCTGCCTCAGCTCTGATTCTTTATTCATCCTAGCCCTTCTTCCTAGGCTCAACAGAGAGACACAGAGATAGCAGAAAATAGTACCAAAAAAGGCAGGGTTTAGTTGTGTTTTTCTTTCTTCTTGGGAAGTCTGTCTGAAAGATTCAAGAGGAGACAGCAGGACCCACAGTGAGCACACATACACAAAGTGCACTCTGCATCCTCACTATCCTTACAAACTTCAGCTGTTGCCAGTAAACATCTACCCTGCTTGTGAGATCTGAAAACATATCACAGATCTGAGAGGTGTTAAGATAGACTTAAGATAGAGTTAAGATAACTCCTTACTAGTTATTAGATACAAATAAAGGAAGCTGTCTCAAAGCGCTGCTCTTTTCCCCATTTTCACTTTTATTTTTTTTTTAGTACATACCCAAGGGAATAATGGGTGAAGACAATCAGCTTGGATCAGGATAAGAAGGCCCATAGAGTTAAATTCTCCTTTGAACCTGCACATCAGTAGATCCTTTCTGTAAATGCTAGAAGAAACTGAAGACATAAAGAAAATAGTTAAAATAAAAAATATGTTCAAATTCCTCAAGAAGGTGAGATAAGAGCAGTTTAACAGTGAAAATGATAGGAATTGGAACAAAAAGAAAGTAGTTATTTTTTGTCTCTTTTCCTACATTTACAAATCATTAAGTTCTGACAAAAGCCCTCCAGATATCAGGGCACTCTCTTCTTCACACATAGCCTGCAGGAATTGTTCCCTATGTTATACCGTGAAACAATTCAACAACAAAAGCACTTTGCCAGTGCCTACAGAGCTCCTCCTGCTTTGAGATTAGGAACTGGTGCTCTAGAATTTGCTTTATATCCTTCACACATCAGGTTCTGTGTCAAGCCTTGGCTTGTCTTTTTAATTTTACTTCTTAAGGCTGAGACACTCTCTGTATTTTTAGCTTTTTTCAAAAATTTTCAGAATTGCTACTAGCAGTATCTAATCATGTTTCAGCCTTGAGTTTTCAGGGTATGAAGTGTACATAGGCAGGTATTAATTGTCACACATCCTTATGGAAGTTTTCTGCTTTTATGTAAATAAAGCACCTCAATTTTATATGATTAGTCTAAAAAACATTAATTTCAAGTTAAGAGCATTATTTTCATATAAGTTTTTATGTATATTTCTGTCTTCCTTTCATGGTTTAACCCCTGCCAGCATCCAAGCCCCACTCAGCTGCTCACTCACTCCCCTACCAGTGGGACTGCGGAGAGTGTTGGAAAGATAAAAGCTGGAAAACTCCTGGGTTGAGATAAAGACACTTTAATAGGGAAAGCAAAAGCCATGCAGACAAGCAAAGCAAGGAATTAGTTCACTGCTTCCCATGGGCAGGCAGGAGTTCAGCCGTCTCCAGGAGAGCAGGGGCCCATCACATGTGATGGTGACTTGGGGGACAAACACCATCACTCCAAACACCTCCCCCTCCCTCCTTATTCCCCCCACTTTATATACTGAGCATGCTGTCACACGGTCTGAAATATCCCTTGGGGTCACCTGTCCTGGCTGTGTCTTCTCCCAGCCTCCTCACCAGTGTGGCAGTACAAAAAGCAGAAAAGGCATTGGCTCTGTGTGAGCCCTGTTCAACAATGACAAAAATATCTCTCGATTATCAATCTGTGTTCAGCATAAATCCAAAAAGTACAGCCCCACACCACCCACTGGGAAAAAAATAAACTGTACCTCAGCCAAAACTAGCACACTTGTATCATAGTTTATCTCCAATCTTAGTTTTCCTATTGATTGAATCTCATCCACAGTTCATAAGAACAGAATGATTCAGAAGATGGTTTGTAAGCCAGATCTGGACTCCAATTTGTATCATCATCTTTTCTCTTCTAGCTTCAGTACACTCACAGACCCAGAGATCTTTGTCCTTCTTGCCTACCTTTATCTAACAGTTACAGCGAGGGAGGGTGGTGACCAATTGCTCTGTCCCTTAGTCAGTGGCCACAGGTCAACATTTAGAGGTTGAACCCACTCAATGCATGGAAATTTTTAGTTTCTTATTATCATCTTGCTTGTTCTTCTAAATACTCATTTGATAGGACAGTTCAGGTTTATCTGAATGAAGGTGGAAAACAACACAAGAACAGTCTTTTAAAGAGTGGGAGACCTCTGCCTGGTGTACCATGCAGTTTTCTCTTGTATTTTCATTATTTTATCTTTAGTAAAGTGGCAGTATTATTTAAAACTTTTTTTGAGTAGTTTAGGAATTTACAATGGCTATCTCTCATATATTTTGGTGGTTGTCAGAGAAAGCAGTTGAGCAGCTTTTCAAACTCAGCATTAATATGCATTATGTTTTCTATCACAGTTATTTTTTCTATCTCAGAACTAGATCTCAAAGAATGTCCCCCTCCTTTAAATTTTACTAAAATTAACTGGTGGACTTAAAGGTATTTAAAGGTATTTAAAAAGGCTTTTTGGACAACAAACATGTTGCTTGGGCTTCATATATTTAGTCAGGTGTGTGAGAGTAAAGAGTTCATTCCTGCAGTGCTCAGTAGAATCTACTCTAAATTTGGAAAACATTCAATTTTTAATGGATAATTTGAGTAATTTGAAGTTTCTTGTCATCCTCTTTCCTCGGACAGAAGCATGTCAGGAAATGGAAGCTGTTGGAGCCAGTTTTACAATGGATGAGGATGAACCAGTTCCACAACATCAGCCCATCACTTCATGGAATTCAATAATAGTGGAACAGTGAATAGGTCCATGGAATTGTGGTTCTCGTGCTTTTGAGACTTGGTGGAAAGGAAAGAGAGCTTCCATTTCACTTTTCGGTTTTGTCAAGAACACCAAACCAGGAAAGAACGGGGAGAAGTTATCTCATTACCACTGTCAGTATGCTGAAAGCCTGCAACCCTCTATGCCCTGCAGCTCCCAAATCCAGAGAGCTGCACAGCCTTCCCAAAGGAGGTGTTGAAGGAGTCCTCCCAGGTGCATGGGGACTCAAAAGCAGGAGGAGGAGTAGAAGTTTTGTCAATACCCATTTTAGTTCAATATTGCACACAGGCATCAGCTGACGCCTAACAAATGCAAAAAAAAAAAAGTTGTATTTCTATCATTACTGAAGTTAATTTGGCTGTCGTATTGTTTTCATCTAGGTAAAAGGAAGTGCTCTGAGAATGTCCATCATTAGAAGAATGATGATTGCATTACTATAATACATTTCAGCTCAAAGCACAGAGCTTTACAAGCATAGATTTATAAGCCTCTATAGATAGAGAAAAAATAATGGTCATATTAAAGCACAATCAACAGAAGTGGGAAGAATACACAATGCATAGAAATTTCTTGTAATCCAAAAAAAAATATAGATAGAAGGGGTGCTTTGTGGTCTTCATGCCATTTAATATCCTGCATTCAATTTGCTACCATGTAAATCAAAAAAACCCCACCCAAATTCCAAAAATGCCTCTTCCAAATTTACCTTCATTTACAGCAAAATTTATCACCTCATTGACTTCTTGTTTCATTTAGCTTTAACAGTTGTTTTCTTCAGCACTCTATAATTAACTATTCTTGTTTTCAACTTACATGAGATTCTCAGTTGCTGAACTGTTAAGGTAAGGGATATCTGGTCCCATGTACTTAAAGTATATAAAATCCTTGTCATAATTATTTTTGACACTTTGATCTCTCAGACTGAAAGGCCCATGAAATGCAGTTCCAATTTTGGCACTTTCCTACTGTAGCAGCAAAAAACCACGAGAGTGTTCTGAACTTGGTTTTTCACTGTTTATACTTTGCTAGTCATGCTCGATATACCTGAGAAATGAAGTGGTAAGCTCTTGCATTGACTTTTAGGGAATTGTAAAGAGAAATACAAATTTACTCTTAATTTTTGCTGGGAAAGTCTATTTGGAACACTTGGAAATTAGAGCACCTCCTGCTGAATGAAATTGCAAACAGTCATAGGTGACATGATTATTTTTTATTTTTGATGCTTACCTTTCATTATTTGGTTTAGCTTGACCTGATCTAGTATACCTGTAGTATCTTGTCACATACATGATGTAACGTGTATGATTAAAATCAGTTTCATTTTGCATCTTGAACAACTGGCAAAAGAAGCATAGCTTGCTTGTGAAATAGTTTACCATCAAAAACTTCAAATTATGCTTGCTTTCATAATTTATTTTATGAAACTCAAGAATTAAAATGACCTGCATTGCTAACAATTATTTTTAAAGGTTGTCTCAATAAGTACATTATTTTCTAATTTGATAATAGATATCTTGATTTCTAATCTAAATGACCTTCACTGCCTTGAAGGAATTTTTATTGAACATCTTATGAAATTGTTGCCATTATAAATTTTACACATCATTTAAGTCTATGTGAAGAAATACAGCATCATTGGAATGTTGCAGTGGAATCTGGCCAACTAGATTTTGTCTGTCTCCATCTCTCACTCTATGTCTCAACCTTTCCAGCTTGGTGACTTCTATTCAAAGTAAAGAATTTTCACACTCTTCTAGATTTAGTATTAATGTAAGAACAAAAAAGGAAGAAATACCAACAATGATAAACCTGTGTAAATTATAAGTGTGTCTGTGTTTTGAAAAGCTAATGCATAATATTTAACCTTGAAGGGTAGAAGCTTTATGGAATAAGCTGTTCAGTTCTTTATGTTGGATTTCAATATCTAGCACCTTGCAAGTTTCTCCTAATTACCTTTATGTAATCCGTGGGAACACCAGAAAACCTCCAGAGTTCATGAATTGCAACTGTGAAGTGTTTGCAAAAATAATATACCGTATACATGGAAAGAATTAAATGTTCAGATGGCTGAGTTACATCTTTGTAACAGGGTCTGCATAAAGGGATGCAGAAACTGCCAGAGACCTAGGCCAGTATCCAAGAAGAACTCAATAAATTGTTCCCAAGAACTGCATCTTAGTAAGAATAACTCAGTGGAAAATAGAACCTTCTGTTTTATGAGCATATGGTGAAGACATTGTCCTTTTTTATTGAAACTCAAAAATCTTTAACCTGAGAGTTTACCCAATGACTGGGAGAAATTGTAAAACACTAGAGTTTACAGAAATCCAGTCCAAGACCTGTTAAGATTGACTGGATTCTGAAAGCAGAACGTGGACCTCAGCTTTGGTTTGATCCTCCCAAAGGGATTACCATTTTGTGTGACTGAGGAACATAATGTATAGGTGATAAACTGCCAAAAAATAATGATGTATAAAAGGTGAATAATTAGTTGGGACAGAGCACCAGAAGGCATGCTGCTGAGAATTTAAATAAAATAATAAGATCCTAGTACAATGTAGCTGCATTTGTCTGATTAAAGAGCAGTGGTGAGACAAGAGGGATGCACAAGGATGGAAATGGTAATGGAAAAAGGGAAGGGGAGGTTCTTGTCAGTAGGTTATCTTACAGTTGTTCCTAAGAGGCTGGGTTGCTTTTGCCTCTGCAGATTGGAAAATTATTCAATATCCAGAAATGTTTGACCACATATCATGCACCCCAGCTAATTGTGTAACATTAGGCTTCAGTTTATTTCCAAACTCATGCCACTTAAAATACAGGAGCTCTAATTCCAAGACTGCAAAAAAATTTGCAAATGTAACTGCAGAATTTTTTGTGGGGGTTTTAGGAAGTCTTAGACAAGAAAAATTATCTTCAAGTTCACGTTTCCATCTTCTTTCCATTTTCTGTGAAGCTGATGTGGTCTCTGGATATTGTGGGAAAGGATCACCGAGCCAGAGACAAATGCATTTTCTCTGTGCAATGTCAATGTACCTGGAGAACCCTTTAAAGACAGATGGACATTGTTCCTTTTCCCTTCTAAGCAGACTTACATCAGCTGTAGAGGTTGTAAAATATGCAGATAGTTCATGAGCACTCTAGTAAATTTGCAGCACCAGATTTGAACTTTTATTCAATGGTGGATAACAGAACAGATAAATACTTCCTTACCTCACTGCAGCACGGGACAAAGATAGCCATCATCACCCAAAATGAGGACAAAGAGGAAACTTTGCCTTTTTACGTGGCTGCTCAAATTAATTAGAAGCAAAAAATGTTTAAGAGAAAGTTATTTTTTCTAGATTAGGATCAATAAATATAACCAAAAAAGCCAGTTTTCAAGTGATAAATCTCTAAAGCTTAACATAAAACCTCAAAAAAGGCAATTTATACTGTGGGCATCAACCATAATTTTCTTTCTTTATGTGCAAATCAGTCTAAGAAGTTTAATACATAATTCATGTGGGTGAATAAATTTATTTATTTTCATGGCATGGAATGATGTTGTCTAAATAGAAAAGGATGTGAAAGCACATCTATTCAGTATGATCATAAGATAGGATTCATTATCTTCAAATGTATTCTGTGTGTGCTGCCGATGGATGATTTAATATAATGCAGCTGCATTGCCAGTATTTTTCATGCCACACAAGTTTTAAAAGGCATTATCTGGCTAAAAGGCAGAGATGGCCTTATTTAGAGCTCTACTTATTATCTGATCCCTGAAAGTGAAGGGAGAAAAAGTCCACAGACTTTAAGGTTTTTCATGTTAAAGTGAGATATTGAAACCCATTAATTTAAAGCTGAGAAATCTTCCAATGGTCATGGGATGTTGCAATGATATATAAAGGGACACCTTTGTAATTTAAATTCCTACCTACTGTTATTATTTTGCCAACAACATTTCCAGCCTACTTTGTATAAATTCCTGTCTTCCTTACTTCACACTATACCGTGCTTCAGGAATACCTGCAAGTCAAAGGTAGATATCTAGATAAAGGTAATGTTATATATCCTGAGCAAAACCACTTTTTTTAAAAAAAGCAGTCCAAAGTAACTGTTCAGTGGATGTTACAGTAACACGAAAGTATCAGAGATTCAGTCTTTGTCCATTCCTAGGGCTGCAAAACCAGAAGTCATCCTGCAGACCTTGAGAGCTCAAACCTCCCAGAACTCACTGGGCTCTGCTGGAAAGGATCTGAGTGGACTTTGTGGAAAACGTCTTGTGTTTGATAGACAGAGCATCCTGTTTCTCAAAGTGTTCACAGCTTCTCATCACCCAAGTGATGCACTGATAGTCTTAGCTACATTGGACAGAACTCAGCTGCTTCATTTATTTCAGAAAAAAATAGTCTGATGGTTCAATGGCAAGAAACTCTGGATTCCAGGCAGGGAAAAGCAGAGTTGCAGGGCGATGTTGTTTACTGAAGCCTAGGAGAGAATAAATTTTTTTTTTTAAGATTCTTGTGGGAGGCAAATAGTCAGGCCACCCATATCTTATAATAATACTTGGCATGATTACGTGCATTTTCATGTTTCCCTAAAATTGTTGTTAACTTCTCAGATTTGTTTGGTTGTCCTGCATTAAGCATCTTGTATGAGTTACATACATGCTTGGCTGTTTCATACATGGTAAGAATGGAAGACTGTTAATTTAAAAGGTTCAGATTTTTGTTATGGCCTCATAGTTTTGATGCATTTCATGCAGAATTTGGCTAGAGTGTTGTTTTTTCAGGTTTTTTATTGAAGGTGTTTGCCCACAAAACAATGTGGTATCCTGTAACAGGTCTAACTTCTTGCTCAGTGCCAATTCATTGTATCCAGAAGCTGATGTCTGAGCTGAAAATACAGAAGTCAACATTATTTAAGGCTGTTTTGATCTCCATGACATTGTTGGCTGTAACTTCTTATCCCAGTAGTATTGTCATTGAGGGTACAGGAATGACCTGCTGGAGAATTTCCAAATAGGCTTGTGCTTGTGATTCATTATTCATTAAAGGAGACAATCTATACAAGGTTTTTAGAGTAGTCTAATATGATGTGCTGCTTTCTTCTTCATCCCTGGTTCTCTTTTCTGCTGATTAGAAACAGAGTCTGAGTTTTCTGGGATAGAAGGACAGCTTGATTAAAACAAAAGGCAAGAATATGACTTTAAAAAATGAAAGGCCTTGTTTCACAAGGAGAAGTTAGTGATGTGTGGAATGAGTTTAAGTGACAGAACTCAAACCAAGAGCCATGTCCTCATTGTGAAGAGTCTTACTTGCTGGCACTTGTTCCATCTCAGCACCAAGGCAAAGTGGTCCTGGAATGGCTTTTCTCATTGCCCTTGGATGAAGGGCAGAGCCATAGAAGGTAATATTTGATTCCCCAGGTGAAAAAAAGAGGTGACTCTGAATTGATAGGGACAAAGGGCACCTCTACTGGGCAAATCTCCCGATAAAAAAAAACTGGATTATTTATGATGATGATGACTATTGTGAAGTGAAAAGCATGATTAGTGGAAAAAATATGAATAAACAAATTATTAAAGAAAAATGAACTAGTGAAAGAGAAAATGATAAAGTGAAAGAAATGAACTTTCTACAATTACTGAAGTTATTCTGATGTGTCTGTTTTGTACTTAAATGTCCCTATAATGGCCATTTTGCAAAGAGCTAAAGGAGGACATCTCAAATACTAAGCATCTCTCAGACAAACAAATGTAATAAGTGATGTGAGTCAGCACTTCATTCACTGTCCAAAATTTAAGAATGAGAGCTACTCAGTTTATTTTTGCTTAGTCATATACTCAATTGAGAGTGGCAAATGCATAATTTTAATATAAATATTTAATTTTGGTGCTCTGTATGTAGTGACTAATGATACTAAATGTCAAATTTTGAATAATACAGATCTCATTTTCTGGAGGGTAGAGCATCTGTGAGTTTTTACAAATGCTTTAATTTGTCACACACAAAGCCTGTAATTCATTGTTTAAAAAATGTCTTGAACTGAACTCTTTGGGATGCTATAACATTCAAGTAAAATTTGTAAATCACTTCCTATAGCATCAGCCATTACCCATTAATTTGTACTTTATTTACTGACAAGCACAGGATAAAAGTCTCTGTACCAGAAGTGGAACACACTGCTTTGCAATGATTCCACTCTGTACCACCCAAGGAGGAAATGAAGTTTTGAGGCATTTTCCTGTGGTAGAGTTTTCCATCATTGGTAGAACACAGGGCTGTCTCACAACCAGAATGTTGAAAGAGGGAAGTACAGGCTAAAAAAGAGGAAGAAAGCATTCAGAGACTGATGGGGGGGAAAAGACAGTTGTAGAAGTGGGATGTGACATGATTTTCCGAGGTTGTTTTTTTTTGTGTGTGTTTTTGTTTTTGTTTGTGTTTGTTGGTTTGGTGTGGTGGTTTTTTTTTGGGTTTTTTTTTTTTTTTGGTAAACAGTTCCCTTGACATCGTTTTATCTGTAATTGAAAATAAGCTGTGCATAGGACTGAAGTAACTCTCTAGGGTCAAGTCTATAACTAGTCAGAGCTTATTTAAGTCAGGGGAGTTACAACAGAGCTTTGGCACATGGAGGTTTAGTTAGTCAGAAATGTCTCCTCTGATGGAAAGCAAAAGAAAACCAGCTTGAAACATACTACACCCTTTGAGGGTCAGTATAATCCTGTCAGTATTTAAAATGGATTTCAGTATTGGTAGTGTGACTGAAGTTGGGTCTGTACCAGATTCCTGGTTCAGTGAACAAAACTTAAGAGTCTGTGTCACTTTGAAGATAAAATAATCTCTCTCAGGACATGCTGTCAAAAGTCTGATGAGATGAAGTGCTGCAGCTTTGACTAGTTCTTTAGTTGTGCTTTGACTTTAGAGTCCTTTGGGTTATTCTTTATTAATCTAAAGAAATCACACCTTCTAGCTATTTCACACTGTTTGAATTGCTAAACAAGTCTGGCTCCTTGATTTCTAATTCCAATGGAGTCCTCTAGATCATATGAATGACCTCGGGCAATATTACTAGTACCTGAAAACAATTCTCTAGATTTAGTTACTAGCAGTGTAGTCATTATTACACAGGCTTATTTCAGGAATTTCTTTGGTTGCAGAGAAGTCACAGTAGCAGTACTTGACTTTGGGAAGTTCTGCAGTTCTGGGCTTCTTCCACAGTTCTGGACTTAATATTCCATTCTCCATGCTCTTGATCCTATACTAGCAATACACTGAAATTAATGACTTCCAAATTAACTATAGTCACTAGGTTTCTTTGATGTTGAAGTATCATTGCAGAGTCTCCATCTTCCCATGTGGGCCCTTTAAAACCTTATGTACAGTTGAAAAATCCTTCTTACAGAGAACAAGGGAGCAGGTGACTTTTAAATTTTTTTTTCTTACTTTTTCTTACTCTCTGTGTAGCACAGAGGCCTTAAGTCACTTGCTATCCCAAAATGCCAAACAACTAATAGTATTGGTAATTGCTAATGATTTATGGGGTCTGGAGAATCATCATGGAGTTTTGAATTTACTGTGTTGACTATAAGCTGCCAGAGCCAAGTATGAAGACTTAGTCCTCATCCTAATGAATAGTTGGTTGGGCTTTTTAGTTTATATTATTTCACTCATGCTTATTGAATGTTGAAGTTACTTAATGGCTTAGAAGGCAATGTATTTTGTTTGGATCTATTCATCCCAGAAGGCAGAGGTTTCGATTTCCTTCTTTTTATGCTACTCAGTACAGAGTAAAAGCAGACTGAAGAAGAATTCAAGAGGCTGACAGTACTCTCATTCCCTTGAGAGTAATTGTTTCTCAAGTTGGAGCAATTTGGCTCAAGTTCCTTTATTTCAAAGTTATTTTCTGTTTTTTTTCTTTTTCTTCCTTTAAATTCTACTGAGTAATTGTACTCTGATAATAACTTCTCTGAAAAAAGATGTTATTTATTCTGACTTTATTAGCAGTGATTCCTGATGTAAGACATTGTGGAGAACGAGAGATTTGCAACACAATAGATTATTCATTAGCTGTTCCAGTAGATAAATTTGGCGCAAAACCATTTCAATCTACTGATTATATGTTTTGAGTAAAATGAGTTTAACATTTTTTTATAAAATCCTAATTTATCTGAATAGTTTTTATCTTTCTATAAAGGATTTCTGTGGAACATATTTTTTAAAGGTAATATTTGCAAGGTGTGGAAAGAGCCTTCCATTCCCTCCATCCCTGCTCTGTCGATTTGTTTCCCTAAAGACACTGTCCCAGCCTTGGATCCCCCACGTCGTTGACGTCACTTTGATGGACTCTAAATCCACTGAGTTGTCCTTTTGATTTCTTAAAACCTGCAAATTCTCATAGCTCAAGCTTTTCCTGCTTCACTAGTACCTGTTACCCTGTTGTCCTGCTGGTCCTGATGTCTCAAGTCCTCTTGATGAAGCCTGTTAATTTTAGGGCAGCCAGGAGGATGCAGAGAAATGGGGCAGCATTTCAGGCTCTTAGAAATCTGGAGCAAATCACTCAAATCAAACTGCAAATGCAAATTTTAGTGGCAGTGTAGAGGCAGACCTGACCTGCACAAGTAAATCCTCAGTTATCGTGGATATTTTGGGCCATGCAGACCTTGATGTGTGGAGCCATCATGGCCCACAGTGCCTAACCTGGGTCTGATATCTGCACTGAGTCCCACAGCCTTTGCTGCTACCAAAGCTGACTGAAAGTTCATGTGTACCTCTTTGTGGGCAAGGTAAGTAGAATAGATGTATCCTGAGGCTGGCCAGAGTTTTCTGTAAGGATCATCAGAAAATGGTGGGAAAACGCTGTCTAAGGGAAATTTCTGGTTTTTGTGACAAAGAGTCAATATTTTTCACTGAAAAATGTAATGAGAATGAAACCTTGTATTCTGGGAAAAGATCTGCAGGGCAAAGATGAATTCTAATAAACTTTCTGAGTTTTATTCAAACATTAATTTGCTTCTCTTGCTTCTATTTCCACTCATTTCTTTCTCATTTTTCCTCATGCCAACCACACCACTTATGACCCTCACATTCCCTTATCATATTCTTTCAGTTCATTTGTTACCTCCTCTGGCAGCACCAAACACATTTTATCTCACTGTATTTTTACATGTTATCTCCTGCCATAAAATAAACTCCCCTATTTTTGAAAGATTTACACAATCTCCTATTTTCTCAGTTGTTTCTGAATCGTCACTTTATGCTTAAGCTCTTCAGACTTACACCTTTGGCAATAAACCCTATTTATTCCTTCATTTATTAGATTCTTATCGTCCCCTGGGTAATCCTGTTCTTTGTGTTTCCTTTGCATTGTAAATTCCTTTTGTATTGGTTCTCCAAGAATTTATAGTGCATCTGTTGCTCTGACTCTGTGCCTGGCTTTCTGTTGATGATATTGAGCTACTTTATTTAAATCTATGGCAGTGAACAACTGTATGACCTTCAGACATGCTTTGAAATTGGGGAGTAAACATTCTGGATGATCAACAGTTTTCACTGGAATCATCAGAAGATTACATTATTTGTTGTGTAAGGGAAGAATGAGATTGTGGTATTGAACCACAAGTTCATGAATCTTAAACATGCATCTTGATCCAAAAAAGTTAATTCCACTTTAATGTCACATTTATGACCATTCCCCCTGCTAAATCAAAGGCTGTTGGTATTGTTCTCAAGAGGAAATACTGCTTAAGTAGATGCATTTTTTTCTGAGTATGAAAGGCCACAAATATTTCCAGAATGCTAATGACTTTTAACACTGTTTAGTTGTTGTGTTGCCTCATACACTGTGCTGTTATTTTTTGTCTTCTTTCATTTTTTCCTTTTTCTTTCTTCAGAGCATAGAGAATAAAATTTAAAAAAATTAAATCTTGATTGTCTTGATTGTCTTGTCAGAGGTGAACCAGAGCCTAGATGGAAGAGAACTGTCTCCTGGATGGAATAATATTCTGTAACTGAGGTGTTGGGAGTAATTCTTTAAAATTGTGACTAAAACAAACATGTGACTCCCTTCAAAATTTCTTTTATAGTAACAATGTTTCATGAAGCATAGAGTGTGAGAAGGAAAAAAGAGAAGGAAGACATGTATGGGGCTTGTTTCATTTGTTTGATGGCACTTTGGTTCCCTGAAGACATGGGTTTGAGAGCTCACATTTCTTTTCCACTATGGAAGATTTACTGGAGTCTACTACGTAATAAAATCACATATTTTAATTTACTAGTATCAGAATTTTTTGCCTTCTGTTGCATACTCCTGATTTTTCAGAAGTTGGTAGGAAATGAAAAAAAATATTCCACAAGATCTCAGAAATTATTATGATAAGTGTGAAAATTGTATTTTGGGGCAAATTGTCTATTTCCAGAGGTGTGCAGACTATCCCTACATATTTTCATTAAAAATGCCAAATTTTTCATTTGAGCTTTTGAATTTCTCTGGGTTTAATACTATTTGAGATGGCAAGAACACTATAAACCTTAACCACCTCACTGAGGAGGTTTCAATATTCTGTTGACTCTTTACATGAAGCTGTGGATGCAAATGAGAGAATGGAGTCCCTGTTTGATGTGTGCAAGCTCTCTTTATTCACAGCTTAATCATCACCAGTGTAGTTCTTCAGAGGACAATAGGCTTTGATTTTGCATTTGTACATCAGAGCTACCATTGGAAACTTATGTCCAAAAGGAGTTGTTTTTTTTTCCTTGATCTTGTTGTTTTTTTCTAAAATCCAAAAAAAAAAGTAATGCTTTTTAAAGCTATTATTTTAGACATGCCTGTCCACAAAGTCTTCTTTGAATCATTCTTCACCATTACTTCCTGTGTCTTAGTTGGTATTTCTGGTTTTCAGTGAACGGGGGTAATGATGTCCCTCACAAAGGCATGGAGATATTAAGTGGTTTGTGTCACACTTGAGCAGGTCTTGCAGCTCTTAATGATTCCTTTGTAAATAGTGAACAGGATTGTTCTCAGGGATTTATTTAACAATATGTGATTCACTTCATCCAGATGGTTTTCTTAACTATAAGGACTTCATATACTGGGAGCCATTTAGAGACCTTGGTTAAATTCCTGTCTTCAGCTGAGTCAGGTGGAGTTCTCTAAACAGCATAGATGTTGGGATCTAATGGATTCCCTTGCAAGCCAGATGCAAAGCTGATTTCTGTCTATACCAATATATGGAAAAGAACTGCAGCAAAACTGTAGTGGCATGAATATAACTCTGTGTTGGGTAATGGAAAAGTGTTGGTCAAGGAGAAAGTATCTGAAAACCCCTTAGATGGCTCAAGGAGGACAGAAGGGTACAGGTGAGGAAATCCTCCTCCCTTGACATCTAGTGGAGACACACCCAGCATGAGTAAAGATTTGTGGGATGCAGCATGCCATGTGACAGTGCTCTTTTGACTCACAAGCAGCTGTAATAAAAATACATGGCAGTTTTAAGTGCTCAACACTGCAAGTGATAATTTAAATATTGAGATCTGCTGTACAAGTTTTAAAGCTGCACTTCTCTCTGAATGCTTTGGGTTTCAGCTATGTGCAGTGTAGTGGACTAATTCTCTCTCAAGGAAAAATAGATTATTGGACTTTGATACTTTTAAATATAAGCAACTCTCTGATAACTGTAATTGTGATGTTTATTTATGTAACTCTACAGCCTTGATTTGAGTTTTTAATCATTTTAATTGGGGGTTTTATTTCAACCTAAACTTGCAAATAAAAGTATCATCAGAAAGTATAGTGATTTCTTTGATATCACTGCTACTATTGAGTTTGCCATTTCTCATGAGGGAAAAAAACCTGCTATTAATGGTGTTTTTCTTGTTTATGTTGTTTTTAAACCCAAGGAAGTTGTAGTTTGCCAGTGTAAGGTGTTCTCTGTGAGTGTGCTAAGTGGCAGCGTGAGCGCTTTTTGTGCCTGCAAGGGCAAAATGTCTAGTTAAGTGATGCTACTTAGTGACTACAGATTCCACTAACACTGTGTTCATTTGGTGAGACACTGGGAGTTTCTGGTGTCTTTTCATAGCCTCAACTTAGCCTGAGTTTCTGTCTGTTTTCACATAGGCTACTGCTTCCCTGTTAGTCATTTCAGTTGTTGTGCTATTTGTGAAAATAAGTCAACAGCCTGCTCTAGGAGTATGGTCCTCATGTCTTTCTCATTTCAGGCTGGTGGCCTAATAGTCCTGGCTGGCCACACTGCTTTTTTGCTTCTTTTCTTCAACACCTTTCGTTGGTTTGAGCGGACATGCACCAATCCCTCTGTGATGTTCTTTTGCATGCTCCTGACTCTCTTGGGTCAGACCTGACTCTCCTGGGTCAGCTTATCTTAGTCCTGGTCCTTTGACCCTATCCTGTTCCACAGTCTAGTTGCCTGCCAACCCTGTTTGATTATTTTCTGTTCCTGCTCTGTAGATAACGTTGTTAGGAGATTTAAAGAGAAGATACGTTGTCCAAATGGATTCTTTAAATCTTGGGAAAAATAATTGAGACAAGTCAGGAATTATGTTTATGCTTATATTGATAAGAGTTTTAAAGCTAGTGTGGCCCACTTTATCATGTTGTATGACATTCTCTACCTCACAAACCAGTTGTATTTTTTGCAAATTTCCCTCTCTTAAACCTAGTTTAAAAAGTAGACTTCCAAGTATTCCAAATATGATTTGACATCTCTTTTTACTGCAATGTCCAGCTAGTCTTATTCCCAGTAATAGAAACTGAAAAGAATATTTTAAAAATTATTTTTCATATTTAATCATTGTACACTTCTATGTTTTCTGGAGAGCTGAGGTGAATCTTTTCGGTGCTGCCTAGACATGCTTTCAAAAAAGAAGCTTGGCATTGTGCACTGAGCTGAAAAAGAATCTCTCCAACTGTTCATAGCCTGCTCTAGCTGTCTTTCTGATAGGTATTGATAATAACAGGAAAACTTTTAATGTAAGCAAATTGAAACCAACTCTAGGATGCTCATAATTATTTTGATTTTTCTGCCTTGTTTGCTGGGTATCTGGGAGTGTTTGAAACCCAAATTCAAACAAGCTTGCTGTTTTTTGTACATGCATCATCTGGTGTCCTCAGATTTGGAGGGGATTTTTAACAGAAATTCCTGTTGCATGTTACATCAATTCCCAAACCATATAAAATTTTCTGTTATGCCATATCTGACCTTTTGTTTTCATGTTTAGAAGTTTAATGCTTTTATTTTCCTGTCCTGTCAAAATACTGTTGTCATAAGATCTCATGATATCCTCTGTACCTGGTGACTACAGCGAATTGTAAATATATTTGCTATTTGCCTATTGCTTATTTATGAAACATATGCCCAGTGTTTGTCCAATACTCTGGAACACTTCACGGGAGGCAACATATGGCACCTGTTCTTAGTTAAGGAAAATGTTGCTGAATCAGAAACTGATTAAGGATTCCTTTGCTTCACACCCAAAATTCCACGGCCTGAGGGAAGGAAAAAAAAAAATAAACTGCATAGCTTTGACTGAAAGCACCATTCTGTTGACAAATGTCTGCCTAGCTGCTATGTTGTGCTCATTCAAATCCTTCCTCAGAATTTCCCACCATGCTGCTGCACATTCACAGAGTTCAGTAGCAGCCAGCAATCTGCTAGCTGCTTGTGAAGCTAATAATAAATTTATCCTGCCGTACTCCTTTCACAAGTATTTGTGGTTTCCATTAATTGTTTCCTCTCATACAGTTAATATGATTGTAAAATCATTGTTTTAAGCTTTTTTCCTGTCTGAGTCCGTAGTACTCAGTATGTATAGGTGCATACATAATTCAAATAAATAACTTCTAATAAATTTCCAGCTTGCTGCAAGAGGACTTAATCTATGGAGAGCTGTTGGTTTCATTCACAGGAAATATTTACCTATCCATCCCCTCAGGCTATGCAGGAGATATACTTTAGATAAGAGAGCAGGCTCTGTGCAAATAAACTTGAGATTATTCTCTACCTTGAGATGACAAACAGATCATTGTCTGCCTGAAGAATTCCCATGGACTTGTGGAAGTGGGACTTCCCTCTCTCTAGTTTTATTTAGGATCTTCTGCTAGTTTTATGGCCTCATTATCCCTTCTGTCCCAGTCAGAAATAAAACAGTCTGGCCTTTGATTTTGAGTTAGCAGTAATTTGGAATGATTTTTATAAATGTGTATGATTTTTCCTAAGATTCTTCAAAGGATTGTGGACTATTCTTAATATTGGTAGAGAAATGAAGCTTTATTTAGAAAGAGGATTTTTTCAAAATACAAAAAAAATTATTTACCAGGTAATTGTCTGTGAAACTAGCATGGTATTATAGATGAGGAACATTGAGCTCAGTGCAAGTTAATGTAAGTGAAGTAGTCTAAACTCATTGAAACTGGTGTTCCTTTCTATATTGGGCTAACCATCATTGTTCAGAATGTAAGTAGGGATTTTAGAGGGTCTTTTGTTGTTATTGTGCATTCTTTTTTATATTTTGAGCTATTTTTTAACTTGCAGTTTCTTTCTTATCTAAATCCTTTCCTAGCAATATTTTCCTTACCACAGGCCTAAATAATCTGCTGTCTGTCTGATCCCACAACACCCATTGACTCCATCTGAATTTTCCATACAGAGGAATTTTAAGATAAAGTGTTAAATATTAAATCTACAATAATATTTTTCATTATTTTCTTGTAGTGTTGTTGTATTAGATACAATGGGCAAAGCTGAATATACAGCAGAGAAAAAACTGTTCACAAAGTCAAAGAGTGTGACATACACAGGTGAAGGACAGAGAATCTGTATTAATCAACCTGCCAGGAAGAGACCCTAAGTCTAAATGAGTAACCAATTAAAGCAGATTGGTCTCACATAAAGACTAAATGCCATATTATAACATTGATCCACACCTTAAACACTCATTGATTTTTACAAGGTGTTTCATCCGTAAAAGGGTGGTAAAAGATAAAGATTTTAATGAAAATTCAGTTGAAGAGGATAAATGAAGGTATAATCATATCATTTCAGATCACTTAAAATCTTCATTTTGGGAACAAGCACATTATATTGGCACATGCTGTGTCCAGAGCTGGGCTGCCCAGTACATGGACTGACTGCAGAAAGTCCAAGGAAAGGACACAGAAACACAGAACTTGGAGAATCTCCTATTTAAGGAGATTCTTAGGGGATCTGGAAAGAGAAAAATGCCACATGGATCTCAGCAATGCATGAAGGAAGGGGGTAGAGAAGACAGAGCCCAGGCTCTTACCAGTGGTGCCCAGTGAAAGGAGAAGAGGCAAAGAAATTCCATTTAAGCTTCGGAAAAAACAGTTTTGCTGTTAGAGTGGACAAAAACCAGGACAGGTTGCCCAAGGAGGTTGTGGAGTATTCATCCCTGGAGATAAAGCAGTGGACACAGCCCTGGGCAAACAGCTCTGACTCTTTTCTGAGCAGGAGGCTGGATGAGATGGTCTCCAGAGATGTGTGCCAACCTCATCCGTGCTCTGATTGTGCAATTCTGTCACACTGGGCAGTTTTCTCATTGCCGGGAAAAGTTTTCTAGGAGCTCAGATTTTTCTTGAGCTTCTGCAAGGCAAGATTAATTGTATGGATTTTTTAAAGTGTAGGAGAAACACCTTTTTCATGGTCACATCCATGGATTTTTTTGCAAAGAAAAATGTTGTTGTTCTTCCCTAGACTAAGTGAGTCTGAAGGACCATAAAATATTTGCAAAGAAGAAAATACTTTTCAGAGGGTGGAAAACAGAGTTCACTTTGAAAAAAGAGAGATATTTTTGAAAGACTGTGTAATGTTGGTTCAGGGTGAACATCTGCAGAATTATAGCCTGTATTATTCTCTCTGGATGCTCAAAATTTCTACTGAAATAATTATTTTTTTAGTATTTATTTTGCCAATGAGTAAATTGAGAAACAGAGAATATAAAGAAACAATACAGTAACATGGTGTCATACATAGAAATAGAAACCTATCTAGGAGGTGTAATTTCGAGACTCTGATTTAAGATTCCATTGTGTTATACACAATAAGTTTTGTAATAAGGAAATTCTGATGATTCTATTAAATCCATCAGAAGTTAAAATTAATAATACTGTTTAAGTGACATTGTAGAGAACAAGTTTGTTCTTGTTCTGTCAAACAACTGTTTTTTGAGGGACCCATAAAGGTGAAATCATAGGTGCAACTGAAATTTAATAAAACCCAAGATCCCAAGTCCCACAAGTGCTTTCAAAAAGTGTATGTCTAATATACACATTTTATACACATAAACTCACAGAAAAGTAGCTGGAAAATAGTGTGAAGAAGATGTTTGCATAAATATGAAGTTGGGTACAGCTGCTCTAAGAAAGCATGAAGCTAAAATAGCATAGGAAATGGAAGTAAGGAATTCTTTTATGTTTAAAATGTAAGCCTACATAAGAAGAGATTAATGAGAATAGTTGTGAAAATGAATTCATTTAAATATGAGCTATTTCCTTTTTTGGACCTGTTAAGTTACGGTTTCATGAATATTTGTCAGAGTTAATGTTGTGAAGCTGAGCTGTTGCTTTTTCTTGGAGAATAATTCTTGTTGTCTTCCTTTGTGTTACATATTCTTTTTAAGAAAATGAAGATAATGCAATAATTAATATATATGCTGCTAAATCCTCATGCGTAGCTTGATTCAGCTATGGAACAAGAACATTTTGCTTCTTGTGAAAAAGTAATGAACTGTATAAATATAGGAATCAAAGCTTAAAGTTGGCTGAAAATGATGAAGGGCTCTTCTTGGAAACTTAATCTTTGTTCCATTTCTTGACATTCAGATAAGAAGAGCCATCAGGTTTTTCCAGACTTGTTCATGCAGGGTCACATCCATTGTGGTGCTGATGGTCTCATGGGAAGAACAATGCTTGGTCCAGTTGTGAGGTGATGTATTTGGAAATAATACAGCTGCTATGCAGGTGTAAAAACAAACAAACAAACAAACAAACAAACAAACAAACAAACAAACAAACAAACAAACAAACAAACAAACAAACAACCCCCTTTGTGGTTTACTACTGTGAAACAATAAAGCAAAACTTTTGTTAAACACAGTTTGTATCTATATTAAAAAAGTATTATTATTATTATTAATTATTATTAGTTTCTGAATTCTAATTGCATGAAGAGCCTCAGATATATGCTTAATCTTGATTTTTAAGAAGCCAGTATAACCATGCATGTGGGGTCAGTGAAGGTGTTCTGCCTGCAGTAAGGGAAGGTACTCTAAAGCACAGCTGCTTGCCTAAGCACTGCTGAATGGTCAGTCAGAGTCATGACTGTTTGCACTAATACCCTTCAACATTCAAACACAAGGAGCTACATTCTGTTCAGAGTGGCAGGACTCCAAAACTATGTCTTCTGGGCAGGCTTTGTCTGTTACATGGGACATAGACCTCGATATGTTGTAAAAAACTCAATGTATTATAGTGTGGGACTTCACATACTTGGACAAAAAAGTCCCTAGAATTAAGTAAAAAAAAGAGTTGCCATTGCCATTTAATGGCTCCTTTTTTATTTTTTTCTGTACATTGGTTGAATGTTGAAAAATTGGTTATAGTGTTGTTTATTCCTAACTATTTTCCTGAAGCAGGAAAATAGTTAACCTCCATAGGTTAGAAAAACCTCCATAGGAGAAAAACCTCCATAGGTTTTGCCCTATGGAGATACTTTTGAAAGTTAAAATTAAGGCTTCTGCAGTTTCTAGTCTTATTAAGGAGAAATTCTCCTCCATGTATTGAAGTTGTCTCTTGAGTACTCAAAAATGTGCTTACACATATATCTCTAGTGCCATGCCAGATGGCATAGTCTGTGGTATGGCATGTCTAGGAAAGAAGTGTGGTACAACATGGGATGATAGAACTCCTGCACTCTTAGGACCAAAGAAGGATATCTAGAAACATCTCATATGTTTCTTATTGCTGGAAAACTTTCAGGCAGTTAAACTCTGGGCCCAGGTTATATGTAGACACCTAAATCTAGATTCTTATTCTGGATCTGAATCTCTACCTCATGCCTTTACTCACTTAGTGTAAAGGAGCAGAGTAAAAAGACACTATACTGCCTTCTAACCACATTTCCTACTTGAAATGTGTTCCTATATCTATAGATAGATAGATTGATTGATTGATTTAATAGTAAATGAATAGTCGCACATGGTGCATTGGTCTTGGTATACATATGAGATCTCTCATCCTTGGAATTACTCAAAAGCCATCTGGACATAGTCCTGTGAATTCTGCTGTAGTGACCCTGCTTGAGCAGAGGGGTTGGACCAGGTGGCCTCCAAAGGTCCCTTCCAAATTCAGCCCTTCTGTGCCTCTGTGTGATATTTGCTTATAAGCAAATTTTGAGCTAATAGGGATATGCCAGTAGATGGTGCTCATAATAGGTTTGTTTTCACAAATATATAGGTTTGTTTTCACGTAATTAGCAATTTTTTGGTATTGAATGTTACCAGGATTCCAGCATATTGTTCATGTGGCTCTTTTAACAGCTGCATAATTAAAGTTCAGCACATACATAATTGTTTTCAAGGAAGGAGCCTAAATGATGTCAGAAGGTTGTAGATGAAACTGATCCCATAATAATTCCCTCAGCTGCCTTCATGTTAGCACGAATCTTCCAAAATCAAATTCTTTCTAATCTGTTTGAATTTCCCACTACAGAACAACATTGTTCCTTGGCTCTGGAACTATCCAAAATCAAAGACTTTTGAGCATGTCGGGGAATGTGGAACAAGAACTGCTGGCCTCAGTGCCTTACCAGAGATAAATTAGGATAGTAACATCTTCTGTTTGCTCAGGCTGCAGGAACTGACCTGAGAACTCTGCTGAACAGATGTTGTAACAAGATGATAAAAAATCCAATTTGTTCTGCAGAAAGAAGGAAGAGAAAAGTGTTTTATTTACATGAAGGGCATAACCACATTAAAACAGTTTGATGAACACATTACACATTTCAGAAAGTTGTTGCTGAATAGAGTGAGGACTAGGGCTTATAAAAGACACATTTACAAGCTTGTATGTCAGGGGTTGCTGTAGGCATAATGACCCCCTGAAAATGCTGCAGTGAGAACTGGGTGCCTAAGCCCCAGGAAACTAAATGGGTAAAACTGGAAGCTCAAAGAGGCATCTTGAAAACCTGAAGCTGAGTGAGAAGCCACTCAAGACTTCTGTTGTAAACTGTTAATGTATAAGAATGGTATCTGAATTCCTACCCAATGGCAAGAGCTAATCTCTGTCCTTGTCATTTCTGTCCTACTGCTGTCATTGTAAAGAAATAGCAGTAGCATGATAGAACCTGACTTTCATACCCTTCCCAGGAAGCAGGAGAAAGCTGCCTTCTGCAGCCTTCACTCACCTGTCCCCCAGCTGGGAACTTCAACCACCCCATGGCTGCCTGGTGCAGGTGGGCACTCTCAGCCCAAACACAGGGACCTGACTGAACACTGGGGGTGAACCAGAGCCTGACCCTGCACCTTGGTGCCCTGGCATGCTCTGCTGAGCTGTGCAGACATAGGCAGGTCACGTTAATTTCTGGTAAAAATGCAGAAACTCTCCAGAGACCAGGCACCATGGATTAAAACTCTCCATTCTAGGTGAATTTCCCATGTAGTTAAGTAGAGCCTGTTCCTCCATGCCTTGTCTTCCTGTGTCCCCACAATGCTTGGTTTCCTGCCCACACAATGCCTCTGTTTCAACAGCATGAGAGTATTCCTCCACTTGGGCTGGCCTGCAGCCTCCGTGTTCATACATTATTGGCAATCTGGCTTCTGTTCACCTCAAGCTAAGGAGGAGTTTGGTCCAAAGTCATCTTTATCCCAGGAGAGGGTTCTCTTGTAGCTCAGGATTTTTTCTCAGCTGGTGAAATTATTTCCATGCATGTTTCCAGGCATGTGGCTCATAATGGAGCTGGTGATTTGGGAAATTTCTCATATTGACTGAATCCCACACTGAAGAGCTTTCTTGCTTAGGTCTTACAGAGAACTTGAGCGTGCCCATGCAGCTCAGGTTTCAATGCAGTGCAGGGGGAAGAGCATCATCCTGGTCAAGAGCAAGGGGAAGAGCTAACTAACATCTTCTTGGCATAGACAGGCAGGAAATTGGTCAAGCTGCTTTTGGACCTGACTCATACTTGAATAAAATGCTAAAATTATTTAGTAGCTCATGTGAGTAAATTGATGCTTTTAAATGATAGAAGAATAGGGGGTTATCAATTTTACACAGAAAAGCATACACTACCCTTATTTTAGTGCAGCATAAGGCAAAAGCTGAATGTCTTATGTTAATGAATTCACATATTGTTTGCATTTTATTTGTATTATTTTGTTGGTCCTGAAATACAAACACATCATTATAAATATTTTAGATATTTTTAGCTTGTAAGTTCTTTTGCCACAGCTGGTGGTCTATTTTGCCAATTTGGATTAAAGGAACATCACTGGTTGGAAATCTAATCCATTTTACAAACAGAGTTAAAAGGAGAATAACTTACAACACCTGCTAATAACCCCCCAGCCAGTTTCCCTGTTTCTAAGATTTTTTCTCCCCTACTTTTCCCTCACGGTGCCAGGGTTTGATCATTGACTCACTGCTGTGAAGGGAACCATTGCCACCGACTTTGGGTGCAGACTTTGAAGCTCTAGAGGTGGCTGCAAGGCTCGGTGTGCTGTGGAAAGCTGCAAAGCTGCAGCTGTGTTGTGTGATGGACTGCCTGGAGGTGCTGTGGGGCCACCCCCCACACATCAGCACTCTCATATCAGCACTGCAGAGGCTGCTCTCAGTAGACATTTTGGCATTATCTTTAATTCAGGCAGCTCAGTCTGCAGAGCAAAGCTTGGGGCAGGCTGGTTTGATGTGCATGTGCCCTTGGTGAGACACTGAGCAACTGAAGGAACTGACTGCAGAGGGAACCAAACAACTGTGCCCAAAGGACCAAAATATGCACAAAGCCATAAATTAAGGGGAGAGGAGGAACAGAAATGCTCATGAATAAATCTATAGCTTGTGTTGTGTGCTTGTAAAATTCATTTTATAGCACGCAGACTCTCGAGTGCATCATCTTCCATGAGGTACCTAGAAAACTTGTGAATGTGAGAGCACTGCCAGCAGATGGAAAGCTACTACGATGAGTTTACACAAAGTTCCCTGTCAGTCTGACTCATCCACCCACCTGGTCTGTGCTGCCAGTGAGGTCAGACTTCACAGGCACTTTGCTTTCTCTGCCTTGTGTGGATTCCCATACCAGCACATGGGATGCCTCCCCAGCAGACCTACAGGGACACTGGACCACCCTTCCCTGTTCTGCTCCCTTCTCACCTGGCTCTGTCCTGGCATGCCTGAAGTAAATGAGGCTATCAGGAATGGGAGAATATCCAGACAACTGGGTAGAACATGGGTACCTGATAAAATCATATAATTTCTTTATCAGTAGTAGATTAGATTTTGCAGCAGTTACTTACCTGAACGTGTCCTCATCTGCCCTCCTCTCTTTGCACACATGCACACGTAACCCCTGGGCAGCCAGACCTCCCTCCCACTTATCCTTTTGGAGGCAGGATAGTGGCTGAACTGCCTGACACTCATTCACAACTCCCAAGATCACCAACCACTGCCACAGTGCATCAGTTCAGCCATTCATCTCTTACAACATCTTGCAACAATCACTTCCAAATACTGCTCAAAAATGTCTTACTCTCCCTCAGTATGCAAGTTATACAACTACAAGCCTTGAAGGATAATTTTTTTTTTTAACCTCAGGCATCATAGCATCTAACTTTCCTTGTTGACATTTTTTTTCTCTAGGCCAGAAGGATGTGTTTGTTTTTCACATGCATACCTTTTCCAGCTTCATTAATATAGAGGTCTTGATAAAAATTACTTTCATTTAGTTCCAGACCATCTCAGCCAAGAAACATTTTCTATGTCCTCTGACATTAATCAGTAAAACCCTGTTCCTGTGATGCATAAAAAAAACCATCTTCAGCACTAAAATGATCTTTAATTTATGCAATGTTTGAGTGATTTTCATCAGTTACTAGATACAATGATTTGATTTTCCTGTATAATCATTTCATCTTAGATATCTCACTTGCCAAAAAAGCGTGACAGATCTGATGTGAACACTATTTTTTATTACAGTAAATTACTTTGTATTCAAATTTTTTACATTTTGATACTTGATTACCTTAAGAGATAATTCAAAATAATTATACTTTGTTTTCATTTTGAAGTTTCGTTCTTTTAAATTAGTCACTGATAAACCTGTTAATTCCCTAATGCAATTCAGAATCCAGTCTGCTATCTTAAGTAACTAGTTACTTCACAAGGAGAACAAGTGCCCAATTCCATATTCATATGGTTCTGTCTGCCAACCATAATTTTGTTTTTTCTCCTTTATATTCAACAGAGGAACTTCTGAAGATGAACAGGATCCAGTCTGCCTCATTTAAATACTCACTGCTCTCCTTTGACTGCGTGGGGTTTTTCAGCACCTTGAGAGGCTTATTCAGATTTAGTGCCAAGCACCTTCACAGAATTGGAGGGAAACAGTACAAATGTTAGAGAAATAGATTTGACACCCAGTCAGCCCAGCCTTTTTTTGGCAGTGTGTAGTAGCATGCCAGCAGCCACCCTATGCATTTTGATAAGGATGCTTTTCAAACCATGAGGATCTATGGGCTTATAAGGAACCAGTGAAAAGGAATGAGGACAAGACAGATAATTCTGGTCATCTTAAAATCACTGTGCAGAGTCCTGCTCTTCTGTATGCACTAAGGTTATAGTAATTTTTCCATGGAACTTCTGCTTTTTACATTATATTCCTGTTGTATAAAAACCTCACGCTGGTCCAAGAAGCAATGTTTAGATCTGCCCCTGTTCAGTGATGCCAGACTTCAGTGTGCTTTTCCTTAGGACTTCAGCACTCACCTCTGGGGTAGCTGCCCTGCTCATGGCATGCTCAGGATTCCAGGAGTGGATGCTCAGGCAATGTCTGGCAGCATAAAATGCTGTACCGATTTGCAGATACAGAAAAACTAATGTCATTGAATCACCTTGTAGTTGGCTGATTAAATTAAGGCAGGCAAGGAATTTTAAGACTAACTGGGGAAGTACCTAATTAAATTTCCTGGAAAGCAGACAATGGATCAACATGTAGAAATTTGAGTGGGCTGTATGGGCCCACCTCCCTACTCAGATAGAAACTTCCCCTTGGTTTCCCCTTTAATAGAAATGGATTTGTGCAAATGGCATTGCAAGGTTCAAGCTGGCCTTCTGAACTTGACACCAAGGAAGAGATTATGTGAAAGCTAACACTGACATAGTTTTCACCTTACCTACCTTCATTAACACCTTAATTAGGGCATAAAGCCCACCCCCTGGCTGATGGTTGACCTTTCTGTTATCCTTCCTGGGTAGGAGGCAGGTAGGAATAAGAGCACTAGAAGCAGAAACACTCAGAACAGATTTTTGCCGAAATGTACCATTTCTGAATGAGATCTAATTAAAATACATGTACCTTATAAATCAAAGTTTTGATCCTTCAACAAAATCAGTCCTTTACTTACTTCTGTGACTAGTCTCAATAAACATAAGTTCCAGAATGAGATACTGAGCAGAGAATTTGATGTACTGCCTGTCTGCACAGGGATCAGCTTCAGTTGAGCCTGTAGTATTAATACACACATTTACAGACCAAAATGTCCCATTACTTTTTTTTTTAGGGGAGAAAGATTTTTGCCTATATCAAAGAAAAAAGAGTAATTACTACAGCACTTACTCCTCCATATTAATTTTGTATGCTTTTTTAAAACCAAAAGTTTTTACATACTTGCGAGCATGTCCTTATAATAATTAAACTTAGATGAATTCATAAACCTGACTAGGAATAACTTATTTATGAACTATTCGAGATTTAATTTCTTCTTAATGTTGTTTTGGAGACATGTGCAATATACAAGTCTCTTGACTGCCATGGAAAAAAGAACAAAGCTTCCTCTTCAAAGAGAGTAAAATAGAAGGGGATATTCCTTTTTTGGCTAGGCTTTAAGAAGTTTCTGGTTTGTTTGGGGTTTTTGTTTCAATATTTATAGTATTTTTACTCATCAACAAAGGCAACTTTTATTACTTTTCCCATTCCAATTAATACTTCCCTAAACAGCAATGCTGAGACACTCTTGGCAGAGTTTTACATGCATTGAATCAAATATATATTTGGGTAACTACTTCAGCATTTGATGCTACCGCAGGAGCAACAAGAACATAATTTCCCTGCACTAAGTGCCTGCAGTCTCACAGCATCACAGAACAGTTGGGGTTGGAAGAGACCTCTGGAAATCACCTTGTCCAGCCTCCTGCTAAAGCAGATTCACCTACAGCAGGTTCCACAGGATTGTGGCTTTGAGTATCTCCAGAGAATGAGACTCCACAGCCTCTCTGGGCAGCCTACTCCACTGCTCTGTCTCCCTCACAGGAAAGAAGTTTTTCCTCATATTCAGATGGAATTTCCTGTGTTACAGTCTGTGCCCATGGACCCTTCTCCTGTCACTGGGCAGCGCTGAAAAGAATCTGACCCCATCTTCTTAACACCCACTCTTAAGATATTTGTATGCATTGATCAGATTCCCTCTCAGTTTTATCTTCTTCAGACTAAACAGGCCCAGCTCCCTAATCCTTTCCTCATATGAGAGCTGCTCCAGTCCCCTAAACATCTTTGTAGCCCTCCACTGGACCCTCTCCATCCGGCAGTAGACTTAACAAAAAAAAAAAAAAGTCTTTCAATTTGCATGAAATACATACTTTTCCAAAACATCGAGCCTCCTGGCACAAGTTATGCATCTCTTCTCTCCCTCCACCTAAAAATACCAAAAATGTAATTGATTCCACATCCTCCAGCCCAAAGTTCTTCACAGAGCTGCACTGTTCATAAATTAAGTCCACCATCAACAATCCCACAAAACCCACTCTGCAGCCTCTGCTGTTTCACAGACACACATGCAGCTCTTCCCCCATCTGCCCCAGGATGTTCCCTCATTGGAACCTGTCAAGATTCAGGATTGCTCTACCTCCCCCAGCTTCAACACAGGGCCCCAGGAGAGGTGGAAGGTCAGAAGGACCAGACAGTGGCCAAGGTGACAAAATGACAAAGAAATTAACTGTTTAACCAAACCCACTAACACTACCTGTGTCTTTGTGTATAGTGACTGAGAGATGTGTATACTTGAGAGAGGACACTGGTATGAGCTGATTTTTAATTATTTACCTGAGATCATAGTGCACATCCTATTGACTTCTAACTGTTTGGACTCTTCTTCACCAGATAACTGCAGGAGCAGTCCTGATTCCCCTCATGATTCCCTTGATGTATCAGAGCCAAGGAAATGCTTCTCTCTCTGTTGTAGGACAGGAAAAAGAAACAGACACGTCTCTGCCACTCTTCCAAGAAGTAAATTGAATTCTTAGTCATATAGAGTGTGTGCAGCTTGGAGGTGCTCTTGGTGGCAGAAGAGCATTCAGAGATGACTTTGGTGCTTGATCTGGTCTGTGGTGGAGAAGCAGTTAGAAGGTTTTGGTACCATACTTATTTGGAAGGGCTACCCTCAGCTTGGAGACAAATGTGATTATGAATCCATAATGTTCAAACCCTGCGCATTACTCAGGTTCCTAAGAAAAGATTAGATAGTTGCCATGAGTTCCAGATCCTGTGCATGTGTTCCACCTGGAAGACCTGGAAAACAATGAAAAACATTTCAAAGAACTAAGCCTGTTGTATTCTTACACTTTTTTTCCCCCCTGAGCCTGCTGCTACTCATTTTTGTAATAGACTTCTCAATGTGTAAAGATTTGAATGCTTAAAAAACTTTAAATCATTATTTTTGTGTTGAAGGATGGGCTAGAAAACTACAGGGAGGTGAAACTCAAGTCACATTTGAGCCACTTGAGTTGAAATGTAGTTTGTGTTACATAATGCCCATCATGAAAAGCCCATAAATTCTTAAGTATGGACTTTGATACTGCCTGACAGATTGATTTACTCTACACAGACTCCTTGGCAGGCGTGCACCCATCTCTTCGAACCAGAGCTCTGATGAGAATCCCAGGGGAATCCATCTCCTGGAATGATTCTAGCTTGTAGTAATTCCATTTTTGTTGAACCCTAGTGTCAGTGGCTTAGATTTTTCTTCCTTTATTTTCCGCCCCCACCCTTTCCCTTTTTTTCATTCTTTAAAGCACTGTACTTTTAATTAGATGCAACTTTTGCTTACAGATGGGAAAGACAGTTGTGTTACATAACAGACTTTGTGAAATCCATCTTCTTTTCACAGTGTTTTTGTGTAACGTGTGCTAACAAATCTTTTGTGATTAAGGAATGGAGAATTTTTTCCTTCATTCGCTTTCCTTAAATGTTCTTACCCATCTTAGTTCAGTTGGACTAAAAGATTTTCAGAGCAGGAACCAGTTCTTAACTTGTAAGAAAGTCTTGCACTTAAAGTCCTTGTACTTTTAGTAAAGAAGTACAGGTTCTTGTACTAAAATCTTGTACTGAAAATCCCCTGATCTTCCTCAGGTCTAAGGACATTACTATGGAACAACAACAACAACAACAACAACAACAACAACAACAACAACGTGTCTTAATTTTATTGGTCTTCCTGCAAAACCTGTTCAGTAAAGTACCTGTTCACTCTTAACTCTGTTGTTGTGTAACATTTCATAAAGAATGAAGTGTATTCTTGGGCACATCTCATAAATGATTGCTGCCCTTGTTAAATGTATAATACTCCTTGGCTGAGAAACTAAAGGTAAGAAATACTGTTTATTATCTTCCCACAATATGTCAGTCCCTAAAGAGCAGCACAAACTTCAACATCCCTAAATATCATGTGGCAAATTCTAATGTTTAAAACTTTGTTTTGCCACAGTTAGAGATTTTAGTGTTTCTCAAACCACAGTTGCATCTCTTGCTACTGCTTTGCTGCTTCTCCATATTTTGACATGCAGTGCTTTATGAGATTTTTAAATTGTTCAGAGTTGTAAGCCACTTAAACAGATATGTTGAAATTATCAAAATCTCTAAAATATTTTGTAAGCATGTTACCGTTACCTTTGATTCTTGATTGTTAAGTAATTTTCAATAGAGAGGAAAATGTATATTTAAAAGGATTCAAATATTAACTAGTTCCCAGTCTACTTCCTTGAACCTGTCTCCTTCCTTTGCTGTCTCTGCAGTCTTTGAGTCAAATAACTTATAAGTCCTCTTTCTGTGCCAGAACTGTCCTCTCCCAGGAACTAAATCACTCCCAGGAATTGCTGCTGTATATAACATGAAGTGGTGTACGCATCTGACATAGAGAAATTGAATGTTTGATCGCTGAGCATTCGGCTGGGATATTTCTATTGTGAATAGTTTATAAGCCAGAAGGTACTTATTTAAAATTTTCAGGAAAGTGCAAAACTTCCTTATGTCTCAGTGCTTATGTATGCATGTGTAATATTGTCTAGTTGTTGACTCTGATATATTGATTTAAAATGAAGCTCTTCTATTCTAGAAACATATTTTTTCCTAGAGACACAAGTAAATTGGAATAGTCTCATGAACTTTTTTCATTGTGTATTTTAGGGATAGCTGCAGATGCTTGTGAATCTGAATACTTTGGTTACCAGGTCAAACTCATTATTTTTTATTTATTTTTACTTTTATATAGAACATGCTGGTAAAGGGTTACAATTTTTAAATTAAATTTCTCATATCTCAATGTAATTCATCTTGCTGGTGTGTTTCAGGTCTTTTTGTATTCACTTAGTATGCATCTCATAAATTGTTGTAATTATGACAAAATAAATAGTGGTGCTCCTTAGCAGCAATATAATTTCTTATTATTCTGTCCTAAATCGTGCCAAATGACAAACAACACTGTTGTGTAGTGCTCAGAACACTACAGCAAATAAAACTTTGAGGATAAATAAAAGGCTACTGTAGAATATGTCAAAAGGAATTTGCTCCAGTCCTGTCAGAATAGCAAACTTGTCCATGATAATTTAAATAAAGAACTGGAAAAGTAAAATGCAAACAATACATGAAGTTTATGGCATGGAATTTATGCTATGGAAGTAGTTAGGTTATTCTGCTTAAAAATCAGTTCAAATAAATTCTTTAAACTGTTTTTCCCCACAACAAAAGTTTTATAAAAATCTTAAGGAAATAGACTGTATGTACAGAAAATGCAACAGAAAATGGCTGCTAGAGACTACAGTCTTTGCAGATCCTTGTACTAAAGCAATGATCTAATAACTAGGAAAGACTGAGTCTTCTGGACAAACATTGCTACATATCTAACAAATAATTCAGCTTTTTAAAAAGTGTTCTAAATATATTTTTCTCTTTCAGTACCATTAGACTGGAACACATCATTTGTTTATAAAGGACCATGTACATCTGTATTTTATTAGTAATTAGGTCAGTAAAATTCCCATTTAAAATCCCTTAATTATCAATGTACGTGACAGATTAACCCTCAGAAGAAATCAGAGAGAGTCATCAGACCTGTAATGCACACTTAAAGGAAATCTCTAAAATTGATCAGTAGTAGACTCTAATACAGAAAGCATGCACAGATCATGTTATCAGATAAATCTCCCTTATCTTTACTCCAAATAAGCTAGACAAGATTTATACTTGCTGTCTTTAGAGTTAAATTGTCATGTTTCTTGGATGGACTTGCTTTCATGTGTAGAGCTGCTCTATCCCATATAAAATGCTTCAGCTGTTCTCCATAGATCTATTTTAATAATAAAAATTATATTTAGCCTTCCAGATTAACTTTCAAGCATTATTGTCCAAAAAAAAAAAAAAAGGAAAAAAAAGCTCTTTTTTTGAGTGGGTTATTGAAAACTTTTCTTGTGTGAGTTGCTGAAAAGCTCACTGAGAAGCCAGTTGGTTCTCTTATATATCCCAGGACCTTTCTTTATAGCTAAGGAAATATTCTCTGTGTAGTGTGGCTAGCATTGTCTGCCTCAGTGCTGTCTTCAGTGCTCTAGGGTGTGCTGTACCCCATGTCAGTCTCTCTCATTAATATTTCTCTTGCAAAGCTGTCCTTTCAAATCAAGTGTTCCTCCACGTTTAATGCAGTCCCCACCATTACTGAAAGCAATTACCTTGCCAGACAAGGTGAGAATAGAAAAACAGTTTTTTTTTCTTCTCCTTAAGCTGGCCACAGCTTTCCCTCTGAGGTCATAAGAGTCACAAGTGTATTGCATTTTCTACTGTAGAAATTTGGGACTGTGTTCCCTTGTCAGCACTTTGATGAGATCAGCTGGGATACTGCTACTACAAGGATTAGTGTGCTGTGTCCACTAAGAGACAATTAGGTTGTTGCTGGGTACACTTCTTGCTTTCTGAGCACACTTTGTATTGCTTGGGGGTTTTTTCCCCCTGAAACATGCATGTATAATAATGATTTTGCTCCTGAGAATTTACTATTACTTTTATGAGTCTTGAGATTTGGGTCTGGCAAAGAGTTCACACCAAACTTCCACTTCATTGTCTTCGGCAATTGGTGGAGAGAATTGTCTGTTGTTGTTTTTATTATCTCTCTCTGTATTTATATTCTGTCTTAATTTACTTTCCATGTTGCCTTTGTGTATTTGACAGAAGATCTGCTTTTATTTGAGGGCTCTCAAGAATGTGTTCACTGAACTTCAATTATTTGATTTACCTGGGGGCAAATATTCCAAAATGGCATTTGATTCTTCTGTGAAAGCACTGTAGTCCTGCAACTTCAATTTGGATGTAGATATTTCAGAGATTGAGGTGATAAAGAGTGCATAAATTTATGTGCATAAATTAGCATAATAAAATATATTATTTCCACACATTTTGTGTATGAGTTTAAGGACTTGTGGAATTTTCATTAATGTCAGTTTATTTATGCCTTTCCCTTTCTACCCACTGGATTTTCTTTCCTCCCTTTATTAATTTTTCTTTATTTTCCATTGTAAAATTAAAATATTGTGCGATAGTAGGAAATTTGTCTTTGTTTTCATCCTGGAAACAGGCACTTAACACTTCAATTGGATGACATAACAGCTTTAACTTTGTGGTTTTGGCATGAGTATAATAAATCCTGATTAAAAAGCTTATCTAGATATATTAATATTTTAGGCTGAAATGGGATGGAGGGAAATCTCTTCAAGATGATGAAGATGACATCCCCTGGGCTGGTAGGCTGGGTAGTTCTGCTGCAGTTAAAGTCATTTTCTGAGCAGTGCAAAGGCCAGAACTCGAGGCTTGAAGAACAAACTGGGAGCAGACTCAGGAGTACAAACTATGGCATTAATTGTTATTATGGCACTGTGATAAAAGATCCTATGGACCATAAAGTCATTGTAGGTTTTACTGTCATAAAGCTTCATGTGGAAGTGCAGGGTGCTGTGGTCCTCTTCTAATTCCATGTACTTACCACATAGGTAGCTTAAGGAATGAACATGCTTTGAAACCATCACACTTTTCTTGAGTCAAAGCAGAATAACACAACAGCTTGAACACTGTCACAGCTGATGTACATGTGTTTGTTGAGTGGACATAATAATGAATTTTTGACTTGTGTTCATTGACATGGTGTTTAAATGAGGTCCTAAATGTCTGGTGATTTTTCTTATTTTAAACATGGTACAGTGTAGGAATTAGAGGGAAAGAAATACTCTTGAAATGGAGCAGAGAGGGTGAAATGAAGCTCATTATGACTGAAACTTTCAAAAAAGGTACTACTCTGCCAGACAGACATGTAGACAACCATCTTCTTACAGCCATGTGAGGAGTGGCTGAGGTCACTTGGTCTGTTCAGCCTGGAGGAGACTGAGAGGAGACCTCACTGCAGCTACAACTTCCTCATGAGGGGAAGGAGGGGCAGACACTGATCTCTGCTCTGTGGTGACAGTGACAGGACCTGAGGGAGTGGCCTGAAGTTGTGCTGGGGGGGTTTGGGTTGGGTATCAGGTGTAGGTTCTTCACCCAGAGGGTGGCTGGGCCCTGGAACAGGCTGCCCTGGGCAGTGCTCACAGCACCTGACAGGGTTCTAGAAGCATTTGAACAATGCTTTTAGGCAGACTCTTGGGATGGTGCCGTGCAGGGCCAGGAGTTGGACCTGATGATACTTGTGGGTTCCTTCCAACTTGTCAGATTCTGTGATCTGAGGGAAGCTTTCTTTCTGCATTTTTAAAGTTAAATAAAGTTATTTTGAGAAGATTGAGGCTTCCGAATTCTTGAATGTATTCCTGCATCACCGCCTGACTGGACTACACCTTGGGACTTGCTAAAGTCTGTTTTCAAGTCTTGCCTTGCTTGCAATATTTGCAGGAAGACTGTTGTATTCTAGTTGTCATTTCTCTCCTCTGGCAAGTCAAAACACAGTGCCAGCAATCTGCTTTGCAACCTGTCAGCTCTCCAAGGTTGTCTGCTCATGCTGGTTGAACAGAGTTTTTGAGCCAATGTTTTTGAGTGCTGGGTTTTGGGTTTTTTTTTCTCTCTTTTTATTTTGGAGTTGTATTCACTTTTACTTCTGCTGTTGCTTTAACTTCTAGCTTTTTTAGCTACCCAATGATAATGCACAAAACTAGAATCTGAGTTGGAATTTGTTATTTGGAAATTCTGAAAAGCCTGGGAGCAGACTACAGATTTGTAGTCAGACTGCTTTTCATGGAGGATTGGCATCTTACAAGTATAATGGTATTTTTTTGTTAAGAGAATTTTCATGATCAAAAGTGTGATTCTTTGAGAGACTGTGGAGAAGAAAGTCTGTTTCACCAAGACCAATGCTTCCAATGCACTTGGAAAGGAGTCTTCATAAAGTTGCCTTTTGACCAAGTCCCAAACTAACGTGGTAGTAAAGCTGGGGCTGTCACTGAGCCTTCAAAAAGCTTAAAATGCAATTGTTATGATGGAAGTAAACAAGAGAATATGGAAAACACATTAATTGAAATTTATCTTTTTAGATGAGCATTTGGATTGCTTTGTTGTTTTAAAGTTAATCTTCATAATATTCCAGAGGCCTGATGTTTAGAGTCATGTCCTTAAGGCATAAGTCAGCCATGGCACAGGCTTTCTCAGGGGCTTGTGGCACACGTGATATTTGTGCGTTTTCCTCTTTTTTAAAACTTCCTGTTTATTATTACCTGATCTGAATAGCTATTGTACGTCTTACTCTAAGTAGTTTAACTAGAGAATAGGGATAAGGAGTGGCCAAACTGCCCCTTTCTGATGGATGATCCTACTAATAGTGACAAGTGGTTTTCTTAGAATGGTTTGATCAATAAAATTACCCTGAATTTAAGATCTCATTGTCTCCTTAAAAAGTAGTAGTGCTGTTCTTGTAGGCTTGGTCAAGCATTTGATTTCTCAGGTGAAATTTTCTGCTTTGCCCGGTTGAGACTGTCACTAAAAGGTTTTGCCATTTTCAAAATTATATTATTTCTTATTTTAAATCAGGCAAAGAATTTACTCAAATTACAACTGAGGGAAATCTAGCCTACAAAAAAAGCCTGTCTGTAAAGGAGGAAAAAGTGGCTTTGTAGACAGATGGAGGTTAAGGTTATCTAACAGCACAGGTCTGTAAGTAGAGGTAATCAAATATATCAAGTGACATCCCTGAGGCGTTGGTACTGGCCCTGGTGCTGTGTAATATTTCTGTTGGTGCTTGTAGTCCTCAAAGGCAACTGTGTCCTGGGCTGTGTCACAAGCAGTGTGGCCAAAATGTTGGGGGGGGTGATTCTCCTCTTCACTCTTGTGAAGCCCCACCTGGAGTTCTGTGTCCAGTTCTGGTGTCACCAACATAAGAAGGATGTGAAGCTGGTGGAGTGAGTTCAGAAGAGCCTGTGAAGATGATCAGAGGGCTGGAACGCCTCTCCTGTGAAGACAGACTGAGAGAATTGGGGTTGTTTAGCCTGGAGGAGAGAAGGCTCCAGAAAGACCTAGTGGCAGCCATACAGTTTGTAAAGCAGATCTCTGGTTCAAGACCAGAGTTGATGCAGCCTGGTGTAGTGGAAGATATCCTTTCCCATGGCAGAGGGATTGGAACTAGATCATCTCTGAGGTCACTTCCAACCCAACCCATTCTATGATTCTACATGACAAAACAATTAATGTCAGAAAATATATTTACTCATAACACTAATCTTGTAGCTCTTGACCAAAGAAAAATGTGCCAAGAATTCCTTTAAATGAAATTAACTGGTTGTACTAGCTGGCAGAATGCTACTTTATCTTAGTTTTTCTAGATGGATATCAGTACTTTATAGAGTAAAGCCTAATTTCTCATAAATGCTGGTCATAAACATGTATAAACATTTCATGCAGAGTTATTTTGTGGGAGTTAGAGGAGTAGGGGAGTTAATATTTATTGGTACAATGTACTAGGAATGCAGCCAGATATCCTCTGATGCAGGCTGTGCTCAGTAGCAGTGAATATAAGATTAGCAGCACATGGAGTGAAAGACTGGCAAAGGCAGGACTCTAATTCATAAACAGAGAGGTTGGATTTGTGCATTAAAGTTGTTATTGTGCAACACTGTACAAAGGCAGCACTGGAGAGACCATTTACCTTACCTTTCCCCCTACTTAACTAATTGCTCCCTCCTAGCTGCTGCTGTTAGGGTTGTAAACCTCAGCATAAATGCCTCCAGGTTTTACTGTAATTGATCATAACAAATCTTTTGCTGTCAAAGCTCAACTGAACCTTTTCAGTTCAGTTTACTAACAGTTATTCTCACTGGTCTCTCCTCTGAGATTGACATATTTTTAACTTAATGTTAGTCTGAAGAGGCCTGAGCTTGTCCAGATTATTTACATAAATCTTGCATGTCTTTTTTTTTTTTTTTTCCAGAGGCATTTTTAAGATCTTTTTAAGATCTATTGCTTTTACCTGGGCAGTACTGGACATCAGATAAATATATTCCATAAGCTTGAAGTACATTTTTTTTTAAGGAAAAAAGAAGTTTCATCCTAGAGGGGCCTTTGGTTATAATGACCAAGATTGAATTTATGCTTTTAATAGGAAAAAAAAAGTCAGGCAAATGGCCCGTGGGCTTGCCTAGAAGCTATAGGAATTGCATGTATGGGAAATGGAATTATTTCGATTTTGGCTGTTCCTCCTAGAGGAAGGAGCAGCATCAGTGAGGGGTAAGGCCAAGGAATGCCTGTTGCTTGCTAAATTACTGTCTTGCTTTGCATCTGTGCAAACAATTTTCTCACTAAAAATATCTTGAAAGTAATAGAAAAGGATAAATTACTGGGATTATCTAATTAGAAAACAAAACCAACAAGATAATTAATCTTTACACAGTAAGGCCAATTTTTTACGCAGTGTGTCTGCAATACCGATCAAATGGCAGTTCCTTCTGTTGGTGTGGCTGGCTTGTTCTTTTGGTCTGTGCTACACAGCACCATTTATTCTGGAGAGGACTGCCCATGAGATGTCCTTCATTGTAGGCACTGTTTTTATTAATGGGGCCACTAAGCCGCAACAACTTTTTCATTTCTACATCCACACATCTTGATGCTTTAAAAGATTCCGCTCCTCTTCTAGAGTCTGTTTCCTCTTGAAATGATGACCTACAGTAGGATTCATTAATAAGTACCAATAGGTTTTACAACAAGGAGAACTTAGAGAAATATTAGCACGGCAGCTGTCTGGGGGGTTATCCAGCCTTTGTGTTTTGCCCAAAGGAGAGCTCAGAGGACTTGTAGAAAATCCATTTGTGCTCTCACTGTAGGACTTTTTTAAAATACTTGTACTGTCTTGCCTGTCTCATCAAATATCTGTGACTTCTTTCATTTTTCATTTCTTCTTTAGTTTTTATTAGGTACTGTATATAATGTGATAGTAATGTGCATCAACAGGTGAAAAAGAAGATAAAATCCCAGACCTTTCTTAAAGTCAGCTATGTAATTTGCATGGTACCAGATGGTGTGGTGGATCTGGTGAGGTGTCTGGAATTAAAATATACTTTAATTTTACTTCTCCAGGGATAAAAAAAATCAGAGTCTTTTTCAGTTCCTCTAATAGAAAATTTTGAAGTTTATGGCTGAGGATTGCAAAAGTTTTTTATTCTGTGTTGTTGGGGCTGATTTTTGTATTAGTACTTGAAACTCTTAGATTGTCAGTTTACTGTTTGTATGGAACTGCCAAGCTTTCAGTGACTATCTTGCAATATTAGGTTTTCTTCTGCTGACATTGAATGTCTAGGTACATTTTCTTTCTGAGCATCTAGGTTTTTCTTTGTGTAGTGGAGGGATTTGAAGTTTATAGCCTGGATATGCTCTTTTACTACGCCTGTAAAAATCCACCCACATTTGGCAAAGTTATGAACATTTGAAAAATTGCATTTCACACATTCTTGGTCAAGTTTTATTAGATTTTTTAGCAGCTGCATTTCCAAAAGATTACATATGTATTGGATGTTTGCCTCCCTTAAGACGGGACTTTCCTTGAAATTGCTGCTCTGAGTTGAACAGGTCAAACCAGTACAACCAGAGGAGCTGAGACCCAGGAATTTGCCTGTCATGTTTCCTAGTGAGCATCCTGTTATGATCAGTTAGCACAGCAACATGAATTAAACATTGAGGATTAAACTTCAGATGGGATGGGAGTGCTTATTAGTTAAGTGGTAAGTAAAATGTATTTGCATGGCTAAACAGGAGGGGGGAGAGGACTAAGATAAGATGAGGATCACAGAAAGGAGCTCTGGCTGACCAAGGGACATGGGATGAACTGGTGCTTGGATTGCTGGACTGCATGAAGAGACTATGCTGCAGTTGGAGATAAACCTGAGAGGGGAGAGAGGCTGGGTGAGATGGCCTTGATATTGTAAAGGACAGAGACAGCCTGGATGTGCTGGATAAAATCTCCTGTGTGACTTCAGTCTGAGTTCTGCCAGGAGATAAAGTACTTCAAGTGTGCAACATGTGTGCTTGAGAACAAACCATGTGGCACCAAGGATAGGTGCAATGAAAACTTTTTATTACAAAATTAATGCATTAAAATGCTAATATAGATGAATCCACTGTCCCCCAACAATACTTGCATGTGTTGATACAGAGCTTCTCAATCATTCAGTTATGTTGGCTGCCCCCCATAGCCAAGATATCTGTGATCACTCTCTCCCCCATGTTTTTGGCTAGACCGTCTTTCCTTTTGTTTTGCATTGTGAAAAATCTTTCTGTTGATTGACAAAGATCTTGGAATTATTTTCTATAACTTCTGATGACATTTACCACCTGCAATCAGAGAAGAGCCAGCAGGTTGCCCTTGGTGTCAGTAGAGAAGCTTTATGCAGCAGAATTTATGAGTTTCCAAGGTTTAAAAAAGAATTTGTTTATCTATTGATTTAGTTCTCTTAGGTGCTCATGCATTTTGTCTGTTGTGAATGGAGACTACATGCCTGCCTTTGTTCTTCTGGCTGAAGTCCAGGGTATGGTAACCTTCAGTATCTTCAATTTTATTTGGAACACTGCTGTAGTTGCTTAGTGTTTTCTTGACCTATTGATATGCTCTATAAGACGAGTGACTTTCACATAAATTTAGCATTCCTTCTGTGGTCACCCAGCAAGAACAAATTCTCCTTTTCTTTTCTTTTCTTTTCTTTTCTTTTCTTTTCTTTTCTTTTCTTTTCTTTTCTTTTCTTTTCTTTTCTTTTCTTTTCTTTTCTTTTCTTTTCTTTTCTTTTCTTTTCTTTTCTTTTCTTTTCTTTTCTTTTCTTTTCTTTTCNCTTCCCTTTTCTCTCTAAGTGTAAAGGTTTTATAAGCCTTTTATTTCTTCCTGTCTTTCAAATAGTTTTTGCATAAAGAAAAAAAACCAACTGTCTGGCAGAAGTGAAAATCAGATGGTGTGTCAGCAGAACCTGAAACCTCCTGGAATAAATTCTGCACCCTGACCCACTGAGCTGAAGCTGATTGATAGAGCTCAGCATAATTGTTTCAAGCAAAAACACGGGGAAGTAAAGTGGGCATTAAACAAATACCTCCTTTGTGACTCACTGTGTAGCTTGAGGAAGAAAGCCATTTCATGACTTTGGAAAGTACACCTTTTCCTCTATGGATCAGCATCATTGCATTTTTGGCCCATGTGCAGTTGAGGAGGTCCCCAGTCAGAGGAAGCTTCTCTAAAGACAGAAGTTCTATGCACCTACATCTACACCTTGCATAGAAGTTCATGGTCTGAAGCAAGAATGTCTGTTTTTTGACTTAATATTTTCCTTCTGAATGTCAGTTGAATTATACCGTTCTGGAAGGTAGAATAGCCAAAGTATAGCAAAGCCTGATTTCTGTATTAAGTGCTGACTTTTTGACTATGACAGAAGTTTTTTAAAAAAAGATAGGATGATACTGCAGCACCTTACCAAAAATCTTTATATAGAATTATGGGGTACCCCCTTAACTAATAGCATTCAACTCTTTTCTTCAAAGGAAATAAGAAAGAAAGAGCCATAAACTGCTGAATTTATTAGATGTTTTGATTTACTTTTTCCTGACCAAAACAAGAAAATCAAGCAAAGATTCAAAACTGTACATCTTTCTATAGTTGCTTCCTTTTTCTTGATTATAATGTATTCTTTATGTTTTGGAAGAAAAAATGGTTTATAACCATGCAGTGAAATTCTTTTGAGATGTATATAGTGTAAAATCAGTTAATGCCCAACAGAAAGGAGACCCAGGGTAGAATTACTAGGCTTCTCCCAGGGCACATGATGAAAGTTTGACCTCATGTTTAAAAAGAGTAATTTAGACCCAATTCAAATTGCATTGAATTTAATGGAAAGTCGCTGTACTTTTAATGGAAAAAGAGTTGGGGCCATTATTAGTAACTTTAATATAGTACCGTCTCAAGAGGTTGCATTCTACTGCATTTTATGTTTGAATATGACTGCCTTGCTGCAAATGAGATGGTTATTGCAATTTCAGCAGCAGCAAATTTCTTGAACAGATTACCATTACAAGTAATGGCACAGAGGGAGAAAAGTTTATTGCCTGCTTGAATTTTTTTGTGGATGAAGCGCTGGAAACAAAAAGGCTTAAAGAGGAGTTGCATTCCTTAGTTTTAGTGCACACTGCTGTGTTACAGAAAAAGGGGAGATAAGGGAAAATACATGTGCATGTGGAAAATAGGTCATGAAATAGCTGATTCATGGACAGTTAGAGCTGAGGTGCTACAAAAGGTCCCAAGAAAACAGTTACAAAATTTTGACCAAGCATTGTCTGGAGGCAGTGGAGTAAAACTTCTTCCATTCTAATAGGAGAAATGTGGACCTGTCTCCTTGTTTTACTTGTGAATGAAGCATCTAAATTCTGCTGAGCAGTGCTGCTCCGTGGGAGTAGCTCCAAAGCTGGAGATGAGGCAGTGGTGCTGATGCTGGCTGTGGCAGAGCTATTTTATGCTGGTGGCCTCATCTAAGCTCTGGGCAGGACATCTGGTCCATTATTCTAGCTTCCAGATAATCACAAACCAGAGTCTAGACTGAATTTCTGCCCTTGCTTCCCTTGCAAGGGTTTGTATCTATGGTTTTTAGAATGGAGAAATGATGTTCAGACGCAGTGAGTTTTCTGCAGTATGTCATATAAAAGGGACCAAAATAGTTTAGCATTGATATTTCCATTAAGTAAAAAACATGAAAACTCTGTAGGAAGCAACATTAAATTAGTACAATTATATATCACTCTAATCTCAGGAAAGAGCATTATTATTAGTTGTATTTCTACTAAGCACTGTGGGCATGAAGTAATAAAAAAATAATTAGAAAATATAGGGAAAAACAAAAAGCAGGGACATGCATATGCCCATTTTTGTTTCTCCTGAAATGAACAAGTGGTGAGGGAGTGAGTAAGAGCATAAGGCTTGTAAGAAAGAGACTTAGGACTAAGAAAGCCCTGGGTAAAAAAATCCTTCAAATATCTGGAGACCTGTTTTCTTTGCCTTGGTGGTGTAGAAGGAACACTCTTTTTTGGGGGTGGGGAGTGAGGTCAGGGGGGTGGGTAGGGTTTGTTTTGTTTTGTTTTGTTTTTAATATAGTTACTGAATCAATATTCATTATAACAACCCTGCCACTTCTGTGACAAAAGAAGGCCATAGGATCTAGGGGGAGATCATCAGCCTTTTCTTTCATCATGTTGTTAGCATCTTCTGTCCAGGCTGACAATTTTTTTGGTTACATGTGCCAAATATTCAGGATTATTTCTTTGGCCACACAGCAACACTGCATGGATTTTTGACACTTTGGTCAGTCGCCTTTAATGCCCCTCTTTTGATTTTCTTTTATAACACCATTTTGTTTTTTGCCCAATGGTTGCTAATTTCTTTCAATTTAAAATAACCCTTTTCCAGAGCTGAAATGTTTCACTTGTTACTCTGTTCTTTATAGAATTAAGGTTTTTTCACTCTTTTTAATATTTTTTTGATTTGGGACTTGATTTCAAGGCTCCATGTGACAGGTTTTTGTTTCCTATTGTTTCATTTACAGTACCCTGAATTCAAAAAATAGGTATAAACAGAATAAATCATCCAGCATGTTTAAAACTGAGAATAGCTGCATAGTAAAGGTGTACATCTCTTGTGAGATGGTATCCAAAAGCTTGTGTGAACTGAGAAATTAGAATTTGTGCTTGGAAAGAAATTCGCTTAAATTTTCATCCTATCAGAAATATGATCAGAGAGAGCGATTCTTAAAAAAAAAAATAGTTTTATACTTACGAAAATTGCATCCCTCATTTCTCAAAAATAGTTGTGATTATTTTACAGTTCATTCTAAATTTGGATTGTTGTTTTCATTTATTAAACGAAAAATAAAACATTATTTATATGAAAAATGTAAATTGTTGAACAGGCACCCTCTAGTGAAGATTAAAATTCTGGTATGTGCTTCAGAATCTAGTACAGCTTGTGGCTGTAAAGGTATCTGCATTAAATTTTGTAGACATTCCTGTAACCCCTTTCTCATTTTACATTAGTACTCAAGAGTGGATTTTTTTCCAAATTCATCATCCTTTTGCTTTTAGGTTTATATATAGCAGAGTGATCAATAGTATTTTCATAAATACCATTGAACCTGAGAATACCCACCCTTCAGTCTTTGCAGAATTAGGTCCAATAATAATAATAAAGACAGAGTTCACAAATGTCAGTTTTGTAGTTCATACTACCCAAAGTAATTTATTCAGGTGTTGATAGTGGGTGGAAGTAAACACTGATTAGGCTGGTAGGAAACTGCAGAGGAAAATCTGAAATTTGGATGTACCTATGTAACAGCAATTATATCTTCTGCTGATCCATCCATCAAGAGAAAAATTGTTACTTTTGCTTAGTGATGTACTCAAACACCTTTGTGGAATTTTTTTTTTCCTTCTCTTTTTTCTTGAAACAATGCATTGGAGAATTTTATGATTCTGTGATTCAATATTTATGGTTTCATTTTGACCCTTCTCAGGATTCAAAATGCACACAGATTTATGCTATGTAGCTCTGAGGAAATGCTTTCTTGCATTCCCTTTCAGAGATATTAAATTGAGGAAAGGGTCTTGATTTGATGCATAGATCAATCACTTGACTTTTTCTTAATAATTTTGAACTGAGAGTCTTAAATAGACACATAGGCATCTTTCCATCATTGGGCCAGATGGAAGTAACTTTTTCACTTAGCAGAACCCAATCTGACTTGAGCCTATCTTTCTCTTATTTATTTTAATGTGTTCCATTTCATGTCTCCTAATGTTTTCATTTTTACCCAGCTCTATGGGTCAGTTCCAAAATTCACATGCTATAACCATTCCTCTCCCCACCTCTACCAGAATGAGCAATCATATTTTATTCCTTATTCTCCCAAGTGAGCTACTTCTGCCAGACTTGTGTTTGTTTTGTTTGCCTGCCAAACTCCACCAAATGTCTTGTTTTAAAGATGATGGGCCTGTCTACACATGGATTCCGATTGTTCTGCAGATTTTTTGAGAGTTTATTTTGGTGAGAGTTTTTTTTTTTCCTGTCTTTTGTTTTGGGCCTCTTTATTTAATTTTTACTTTCAGATTTTTTAGTCTGTAAGACATTGCAGCTAAAATGATCTTCGGCTGAGGAGTGGATTTGGTTCTGTTCTTCCAGAATTATACATGTTAAAATGTACTTTAAGACAAACTGGAATTCAGAGACCTGCATGGCAAGATCTCTCACTCATTTATGAAAGAGCTATCACCTGTCCAGGAATATGTGGTTTAAACACTATATTTACAGCTAGTACACTTTAACAGCTCTTCTCTTTGTTTACATGACTTGTTAAGGGCAAAACTTATGTTCACTCATATTCTTCTACAGTCGGTGTAATCCTGAAAACTGCCATGAAAGTTCAATTTCACTAGTTCACTACTGACATTTTTATAAAACTCCTCTGGGATGTGAATTTTTATTTCACTGCTGTGGGTAATGCCTATATAAATCTGTCTGGAAAAATAAATCGAATTACATGCAAGGCTGAAATTATTATTTTATTTTTTTCCCTGAACTATTTATCAATTCTGTTCCACTCCAGAAAATGATAATGATGTGGCTGTCCCAGCTGTCATCTGAATATTACAATGGGAGTGGGATATTTTCCACACAGTTGAGAGCTCAGCCAAAAGAAACAGCTATGTTTGAAATATTTTTGGTTTGCTTTTTTAACTTTTTAATGTGGATTAAAACTCTTAAGTTCCATGGTGCTGTAACATAACTGCCTGTATAGGAGAAATAGATCCATGTGTCATATTCCCAGGGAGGCCATACAAGTCTGTGGGGATCAATATGTTACAAGTTTTGGGTGCTGGGGAAGGTTGTGTGACCCCTTTTCTAGGATGCTGCTGTCACTTGCACTGTATTAGGGAATGGCTCTGAGTGGGCTCTGAAGAATAACAGGGAATCCTAAGAAAGTGTGCGGAATCCTAAGAAAGTGTGTGACTAAGAAAGTCAGCGGTGGTTTTCCTCATTAAAGCTCTTGTGCTTTGCCTGGAGAGGTGAGCCAGACAGGTGAGAAGGAACTCACTGCAGAGAATGTGTTATTATCTGTGTCTTCCTCTGGTAGAGGTGACTGTGAAGGTCTGAGAGAGGTGTCATTACCAGTGTTGAGCCCAATTAACATCTAAGAGAGTATATTTTTCCATAATTAAGGCATTACAATGAGTCCTTTCTTCTACTACTCCCTTTCATCTTAGATGTTTCCTGCTTCCTTGATGGTAAATTCAAGGAGAAAACCATTGCTGTTAATCCCAGGCAATAAACACATAGAGGCAAGCAGAAAAATGAGTATCCACCAGTTTTCCTATTCCTGTCCTGTGAAATCTTACGTCACAAACTAGTTATCAAAAAAGGCAAGGGAGGGAGAAAACAAGACATATAAAATCATTTCCTTATCCAGTTTTGCAGCCTCATGGGAGTGAAATGAAAAGAGGGATTTGGCATTTGTGAATTGCCTGTGGATTTAGCACTTTCAGGCTGCTTGTATTTTGCAGGCATTTATCCTGATTGAGTCTGCTGTCATTCAAGAAAAATAACCTAGGAGAGAAAAACTTTGTGGGTCTTTTGATCCCAGAGTAAAAGTAACTGGTACTTCTGTCTGTCTTGTGTGCAGTCATTTACTGCCATGACATGAGACCAGGTCATTGTGGTATTATTTCACTCTCACTCCAGAAGATGTATAAAACATCTGTAAGACAGTAGGTAGTGGAACACCTGACCCACTCTTCTCCAGGGACTAATGTTAGTGTGTTAATTTAATGTTATCTATGTTAGAAATGGCTATTTAGCATATATTAAGTGCATAGAATCATTCAGGTTGGAAAAGATCATTAGGATAATTGAGTCTCAGCTGTAGATTTGAAATTGTTGATTTGAGGTTTACATAAAGTCTACTTCAAGGAATAGATGAAAAGTTCCCTGTGCTTTCTTGGGGCTATGTGGTTGGTTGGTTGCATTTTCCCACTTGTTTTTTGTTTTTTGTTTTTTTTTTTCTTATAAAAGAAGCAAAACATAATGAGACGAAAGGGATGTACCACAAACATAAACCTTGAAAGGATCATTGAGATTTTTACTTTCTTCTTAGCAAACCTGAAGAAGCTAGAATTAGAAAATTCTGGCCAAATATTTAATTAAAAAAGATTGGATAAGACTTCCTGATAGACCTCTTTTGGGCTCTTTTTTTTGTAGAGTCATAGAATATGATGAGTTGGAAGGGACCCATCGTAGTCATTGAGTCCAGCTCCTGGGCCTGCACAGGTCACCCCAAGAATCACACCATGTCTGAGAGCATTGTCCAAATGCTTTTTGTACTCTGACAACTGGTGCTGTGACCACTTCCCTGAAGAGTTTGGGTGTTTTGTTTCTTTTTTTTTAAAGACATGTATTAATCATTGCCTCTGAGGTGTCCTTTGCAGAGAGTTAAACTTTGGACTGTGAGAGTCAGTTTTTTTTATCTCTAGGTAGCAGTGTGTAGAGGATGCTTTGTGGAAATTTTACTCAATGGTGATTATTCCTTGAACATTTGCATCACAGAAAAAGCCAACAAGCTACAAACCTCCAGCATTTCTGACACAAGAATTTTAGAGTCCAGCATTTTAAGGACATTTATGGATTGCAGTAGAAAGAATGGTGATGCATCTTGTTGCTACTGGTAGATGATTAAAGTTGAAGAGAGGAAAATGCAAGAGAGAAAACAAAGCAATACAAGAGAGAAATGGGATCCTACCTCTGCATACAATAACTGGACTAGGAGGCACTGTAAGATCAGTGAGGAGATGACAAGTCACGAAATTTGAAGATGCAAAATATGTCTTCACTGCTATTTTCTTCATGAAGCTGATGACGGGAGACTCAGAGGTATTTTACCATCCTCTGTTACCAAAGAGTGGATTAAAATAGAAGTGCATCAAATAGATTGATCCTTCAGGGCTTTTTGGGGCTTTGTGTGTGCTGATTTCCTGTGGCAATGTTTGCCTGCTTCCAGGGAGCTGTTTGTAGAGACTTCAAACCAGGTGTAACATTAGACTAAGAGATCAAATAGCTTCTTTCCCTTCCTAAAGTGCACTGGAATGTGATGAAACTGTGAATTTGAAGCACTCTTATAATAGCAAATGATGATAAATTAGTTTAAAGACAATCTTTGAACAGGATTAGGATTTCAGTGAACTACTGCAGAAACAGAAATAACTCATCTGCAATTTCATTTGGCTGCGTGATGCACAATGGAGAAGTTACAAATGGTGTTATTTACCACAAGGCTATTTTTAAGTGCGTGTACCGAGCCTGCAATGCAAAATTTATAGCTGGGTAGTGCTACTTAGTGACTGAAGCTTGCACATGCCCTATAGGAGGCCGTAAAATACCGTGGATTTTTAATGTAGAAGAAAAATTATTTTAAAAATGAGGAAAGGAAAAGTGTGCCTCACATGCCCTCTCTTGCTATTTTTACTCTTACTAAGATGGACTTTGCCAGCATGAAAATATTAAGGCTTGTCCTCAGAATAAATCTTGAGCCAACCAGCAAATAAATCATTACTTGAGGAGAAGCTGTTTGTGTGTGTGGGTGTACGTGTGTGTTTTTTTCAAGAAAAAACCAACATGCTTGCACACAAAGATGTGACATGATATTCCTTCAGACGGCTTTCAGGACACAGAAAGAACAAACAGAAGTCACTGAATTACATGTTTGAGGCAGACTTTTGCAGACATGGAGTCTGCATGCCAGCTCTCCCTTCCTCACAGCAGAGGCTGCTGCAGAGCCTGGGTTATGCTCCCAGGGCACATTGTCCTGCTGGAGTGTCTGGAACAGGGCCTTTTCCAGGGCAGGTGATGTCATACAGATAAAGCCTTATTTTGACACACACGTGTGCACATATATACTGCATGGATGCAATTCTACTGGGTTTAGTTTAAAGATGTTTCATTTGTCAAAAGAAACACAGGGAACAGCAAGACATTAAATGCATAGCAGGAGTGAAGAGATAAAAAACCCCAAACCCAGCTATATGGTAATGAATAGTTTCTGGGATGGTCCTGATTACTCTAGGTAGTGGATTTGATTTTAAGCTCTCTCTCAAAAGTTCAGCTTTGTTGTGTAATATTAGTCTGTCTTTTACCTTTTTCTGAAAAGAAAAGCAAATCCTTTTTTTTTAATTTTTTTTTTTTTTTTTTACTCTCTTGCTGACTAATATATACATCATAGTAGAGGACATTGGAATCACTGGTACTTTTGTCCATTGATGGTGGCTATAAGCTGACTACCCCAATAACAATGTGAAAATGTCAAACTTGTAGGAACTTGCCATTTCAGTGCATCCTTATCTGTAAAGGCCGGATTTATTACTAGACCTATTTCTGTCCCTTCTATAACTGGGTTGGAATAGTTGTCACTGAAGCTTTAACAGACTCACACATCAGACAAGCAGGAAGAGGAGAGTGGCAAAAGCTTTTTAATACTTCATCAAAAATTTATTTCTTTGCTTTTAATAAAATCTAGTTAGGGAAATATATTTATAGGACTTCTAGTATATTTATGAATTCTGAAATATAAAGAGAAAAGTCCCCCACGCTTGCATAGCTCTAAACCAAAACATTGCTCTTCAGACACTTTTTTCATTCTTCTGTTTTGGGTAACATCTAACTGAGTGAATAACAAACTGTGCTAACTCCCACAGTCTGTCACTCTGTACCGCAGCCTCTTCTGTGCCATGCTGGATCGAGCCTGTACCTTTGGCTTTTCCAAACTGCACCTTGCACTTTTGAGTGGAGTTGCTGATCCTTGTCTGGCATTTGCCTTGGCTTTGTGGGGCAGCTCGCCCCGATCCGCGCTGTCAGAACACATCGGGGCGCGCCTCTCACAAAACCCACGGCGCTGCTTTGGCAGGTCTGTCTGGGTTCTTCTGCTTTGCTCTCATCTCATCCTCCCTTTTGGCTGCCAGGAGAGCAGGAGGACAGTGTGTTGACAGAGGTCTCCATCTGACATTTCCAGGTGTCCTGTCAGGCAAAGAGATCTGCTCTTCCCTCTGTTTCCCACTCTTGCTGCCTGCCAGCACGGGCCCCAGTCTGGTGCTCAGCTGCTCCCACTGAAACACATGTGCAAGGTGTTGTGGGTGCAGGCAAAGCAGTGAATCTCTCTGATGTTGTTGTTCCAGTCCTTAATTCTCAGCGACACGAACATTGTGCAGGCTCGCTCCTCATCTCCGATCAACCGTCTCTGATTAACTGAAGGCTGCAGTGATGCTGCTGAGCTCTTCTCTTCCCAAGAGTTAAGGTTTACCAATATATAACCCTGAGTGGTCTTGAAGAACTCAGCATGTAAATGTAGAATAAATTATAAAGGTTCTTTTAGAAATACTTCTTCATGGAAAATTTGGAAGCGCTCTCTTCTGGATGACGGATTGCTTGCGACGTCTAACAAGAAATCATGAAGAATGAGGCACTTTTGCCATGATGTTATTTATGATTAAACAGTCATGATGTTAATCAACATTTTTTATTTTGGTTACCGAAAAAAATAAGCAAGTTATAGCTTGGGTTTTTCCCTCCTTTTTGCTTACATTTTTTAAAGTTAGTGAGACAGTTCATTATTTGACTGCCCAGGATTTGCATTCAAAATATTCACTTTCTTTTAAATTTTGGTTGTGACTATTAAATGCTCGCTTATAATAAGTTTTAAAAGGCCTAAATTGCTTTCTAGAAATGAAATCTGCACATGAGCTTTGTACTTAAATGAAGGTATCAGTCTGAGAATGTTAGAGTTTCTACAATTCTGATCTTGCTCTTTCTCAAGTAAGCTGTGTTGGGAAAGATTAATTATAAAATAAGGCAGGGTGGAGGAGCAAATTCAGCATTTCAGCAAAAATATGTGTGCTGGTTTTTAGGGGTGGGTTTTTGATTTTAATTTTTTTGAAATTATTTTTTAAGTGCTTCATAATGAAATATTCATACTTCATTTTATTTGACTTGTAATTTGGTCACATGCTTCTGGAGGAGAAGATTGCCAGGCATGACTGATCTGTTGGATCCTCCTCAGTACTGGTCCATTTCTGTTTTACAGATTTAATTGACTCCAGATTCCCTCTGCACATTAAATACAAATGTATTGTTTGCTTAAAATCCTGGAATGCAAATCAGACTGTCAGTCCCACTGACTCAACGGGATATCATTCCCAAAAGCTATAGGACTGAACTGGCTGAACCTGTTGTGCTTCAAGGGAAGCAAAAGCAGTATTAATATCTTTCATATCAGAATTGCATAGAAAAATATTATCCGTCTCTCAGTTAAGCAGCAGTAGCAGCAGCTCTTCAAGTTTTCACTCCAGTTTTACTTCTTCTGCAGTTACACAAAAACCCCCATGGGTGGGGTTGGGTAAAGCTCTGTGAAGACTGAGTGAGCTCTTTTAGGTTTTTCTCCCTGTTTCCCAAATCCTTCACGCAGACATTCCTTTAGTGGTTAGTTTTGGTTTGCCTCATCCCAGGGAGGCCAGGCTGGAGCCAGGGAAGTGTATCAGGCAGGCCAGGCAGATTACCTGGCTCGTGGGAAGGCACAGCAGCAGAGTGCCCTGAGTGCTGCTCCGAGCTGTCCTGGCACGGATGGCAGCGAGCTCAGGACCTGTCACACTGTGGGAGCTGCTCCTGGCTGAGCTGGCAGGCACAGGTCAGCCACAACGTGTAACACTCCTGAATGGAAAGCCACAACTGAGGTATCTCATCTTGATCTGGAAATTAAAAAGGATTTACATGTAAGCAGAAAGGTCATATCCTGGTTTATTCCTTTCCACAAGTCGGCAGAAACAAAATAACAAAAGGCACTTGAATTCAGTGGGAATGAGAGCAATCAAATGAGCATCTTTGCTGATGCCAAATACAGTTACAGATTCTCAGTAGATAAATTTCTGTCAAATTTGGCAAAAATATGACAAAAATTTAGGGTAAAAATCCGGGTTGCATTAACTATACTCTGACAGCAAAATTACTATAGCCTCATTAAAATTCTTATGTAAAACTTCTAAAGTGTTCATAACTACCTTCTTAAATAAGAGCACAAGCTTGTCCTTTAGATGATTGCTGAAAGGAATTTCTGTTAAATGTAGTATACAGCAAGGGCCTGAAATTGATTCTTTAGTCAGAGTAGCTCTGATAAGGTACACTCTTACATTGTGAGCAAAGGTGTTGTAGTAAATAAAATAATTTGAGAATCTTATTTTGGTGCTGTGGTAGTTGGTAGGAAGCAAAATGGTCTTTTTATTTCCATGTGCTTTAAGATCTAGCCATTTCCCTGAAGAATTAATGCAGTGTCAGGACCAATGCTGCAGTTCCTACGTGTTACAATAGGATGAGAAGAGCTGCTGTTGCCCGTTGCCCTCAGTTTCAGAGGGTTTCTGGAGGTTATTTGAGTAAAGCAGAAAAAACTTCAGGCCAACTGTATTAATTGAATTTTGGCTGAGACCAGGGAACAGTTAGCTGGGATCAGGTAGTCACAGTGAAACCTTTGCTGTACAGCCAGGTCTTGGAAAATGATGCTTAAAAGGTCTCATGTCTTGGAGAAGAGGAAGCTGGAAGCAAAAGTGCTCCTCCAGTTGTAGGGTAACCTGCTGCTACAGAGCTTCCAGGCCAAAGTCAGTTTTTCAGAACAGTGCACTTCACAGACTTACTGCCATGTGTCATACTGAACAGAAACAACCATGTCTCCTGAGGTACAAGGGAAATTAAAAGGATTAACTGGTGATGGGACTACTTGCCCTCTCTAATTAAATAAATTACTTTTATTCTGGAATGGAATTCTGACTGCATCTCAGCAATTCTGGTGACTAGCCAATCTACACCTGGTTTGGACAATTGAATTTAAGCACATTTCTGTGAAATTAAATTTTAAGAAGTCTCCACATTCCTCTGAAATTTGGCTCAGCTGTGGCTTGCTTTTCCCTTTTGGAAGAGGGAAAGAGGCATAAAGATTTGAGTGTTATCAGGAATGTTTGGTTTGGGAAATAAAGGGTGTAATCTTTGCTCTAAAAAAAACCCCACTACTACTTGAAATCACTGAAATGAGAGGAGGAAAAAAAAAAGAAAAAAAAAGAAAAGGAATGTTGGTAGGAGTCCAAATCCACAAACGCCACAGACGGTCCACATCAGCAAATGCCTTTTGTTTTGATGATATTCTAAATTATATATTGGGGGTAGACATAGCAGATTTTCCACATAAATGCAGATGATGGTTGCATGATAAAAAGTAAATGTGTAAGTAGTGATGTTGTTGAGAGAGGGTGATAAAGGTCTAATGCCTGGTAACCAAAGAGAAATATTTTGAATGTGTAGATAATTGATCGGTCTCACTCCTTAGCCCTATATTTGTGCCATAGATACAAGTAAGATACAAGTAAGCTACTGACTAACTCTCACACATATTTCATAGAGGTTGTGATCCACCAGGACTCGTGTGTGTGTGTGTGTAACTTACACAAACACAAGTGGTATTTACCTAATGGGATTTTTCACATGCTTGAGCTCACTGAGACCCTGTGATGTTAAAAGCAGGCACTCTGTTTTCACTCACATGGGTGATGAGGTGAGCAGCACCAGGCAGAAACCAGCTATGTGTGTACCCCCCAAAATTCAGTGTAAGGACAAGTCTCAGGTACAAGTCACAGTCTCAACCATGCAGTTGTATGAGTGCATGTGCACATGTATAGGTTGTTTGGCAAAGAAATAGGAAAACACATTCTCTATTATAACAGATATTAGATCATTCATGCTATAAAGTTCTGGTCTGATAGATAAAATTATCTGTAAAATGGGATCTTCACTAGCTTTTTATCATTAAGGAAAACTGTTACATTAACATCAAAGATCAAATCAATCCATTTTATTTATAATATACTTAACTTTGATTTGTAGCTTAGTAACTATGTTCTGCAAATAGTATTTATCATTAAAATGTTAACTTTTTTGATAAAAGTTAAGTAGAAAAATTGATTGTAAGATTTTATTGAGGGTTTGAGGTTTTTTATTTTGAGGGGTAGAAAAAGAAAATTTGTTGTCTTTTGAGTTCTTCAGTGACAGTATACAAGAAGTTTCTGCTAAAATAATTTAGAAAGGAGTAATAGAGTTACTTTATCACTTTGGCAATTACTAAAAATATAGAAATTGTATCTCTGTTACTTAGAATAAAAATAAGGAGAGGGTTGCCTGGGGAGTCAAGAACTCATCCAGCTCCTGTCTTATCTGGAGGCTGGATCAACTATACCTACGTACTTCCTGACAGATGTTTATCTGGCTCTTTCCTAAAGATTTGCAGTAATGGAAATTCCATAGTGTTTGTAGCCAGGCAGTCCATTCTGGTGCCTCTCTTATACCAGAAATGGTTTTTTCCGTCTCTCCTACCTGAGTGTTCCTTACTGCAGTTCAAGGTCATACTGTAGATGAGGGGAAGAGATTCTTTTATTTGTAGCAGCAACTTCCATATATTTATTTAAAGAGTTGTTATTATTATCCTTCCAAGCCTTCTGTAAGTTAAACATAATTCATTCTTCAATTAACATTTATCCCAGGATTATACCAAAATCTAGAATCTGTAGTGTAGGGGATATAACTGCATTTACTGTGAGACCGATTTGGAGTAGTTAATTACAGCTCTTAATTACACCTGCTTATTCCAGCAGATAGCTGTGATGCCACCAATGATTGTCATGCCAGAATGAGAAGAACAGAAACTGTGTAGAATATCAAGAGCTTTTTACCTTTTGGTTTGTGGTTGTGATTGTAGAATTTTGTTAACGTGGCATTTCTGTACTACTCTGTACCAGTACTCTGGATATTGTATTGCTGTTACAAGTTTTTTGTATAATATTGAAACAAAGCAGAGACTATAAATCCAAACTTATATTAATTGTATCGATTATATTAATTTGGGAAATTTTGTTGCAGGAAAAATATGAGATATGGGAATCGGTTTTTTTGTTTGTTTAAATGTAAAGTTATAAAGAACATGTTAGGAGATTGAAGGTGATTCAATTAAAATATTGCAGCAAATGTTAAGATTCATTTGTAATGAATTGCAAACACTAGCCAGACTTTTCTAGCTCATATTTGTCTTGATTTCATTTCTTTTAGTAATGCTGCAATTCCAAAAGCCAGAAAATTTCATTTTTCCTTTTTTTAAAATGCAGAGGAAGTTGCAGCTTGAAGTTAGATGTTCTGAATTATTTTGAATGCCTCAAATTTGCATTTGTGTTTGGCTGCTTGATTGGTTTTGTTTTCTTTTTGTTTTCATCTGGGAATAAAAAGGAGAATGATCCTAAAAAATATATATTATTGAAATGAGGGATCACAAATAGAGTATAAGATGGAAGCAGAAAGATCTCCAATAATGCTGTTTTGCAGAGTATCCCAGGAAGGGTTTTAACAATGAAGACTTAATCAGCTTGAAAATTCATTTATATGGAAAAAAACAAACCAAACCAAAAGAGTGGGAAAAAGCCCCCTTGAGCTTGTTCCAAATGGGAAATGTGTGTGCAAACACATTTTTTTTCCTGCCAAATGCAGGGCTAGGGATAGCCATGACTGGAAGAAAGGAGAGGGGAGAAGGGTGAAGGGGGCTGTCCAGGCCACCCCCCGTGTGCCCTGAAGGATGTGCTGAGCAGGACCTGCAGCCCCAGTGCACCACATGGCTGTCACACAGAGCCCCCCCTCCTGCCACACCAGCCACCACCTGCAACACCAGCTGGCTGTAGGCTGTGCAGTAATACCCCTGAGCTTTGTTAGGCTCTCTGCAAATCACTCAGTGTTTAGAGCAGCCCTTTTCTAGATGCGAGGTGGATTTCTGTTGAGTTCTAAGAGCAGTACAGCCACAAGCAACTTCCTCATGTTCTCCTCCCTTTGAGGTCAGCCTGTTGGAGTGTTGGAGTGGGCTGATTCACAGTTCAGAGTTAGGCATCAGTAAGGGCCGATAGCTTATTACCCACCATCTCTGTGCTCTTATTCTTAAGGTTTTAAAAGAAAACTTTTTTTTATCTTTCTTTCTTTTTTTTTTCCCCCCCTTCTGCTTTCTTTCCCCTGAAGGCATAAGCCAATAGCAAACAGAAAACATCTACTTTAACTTCTGGTTGATGCAAGCTTTTGAAAACCTCATGAGCTTCACAGCTGTGGTATTCAGCTGCCTTTTATCTAATTCACATTCATTTTGTGGTATCTCAGTGACCACGACTGGTTGCAAACGTATTTTTCTCTTTTCTGTGGGGGTGGCAGATTCTTCACATGACCTGGACCCAAGTCATTCTCACACCAGCAGGAACTTGGGGATCATCAGTTTAGAGTGGGAGTGGGGCCGAACATCAACTTTGTAGAGATATCGGATGTTGTGGAGCACGGAGAAAGGAAACCCATTGATCTGAACGCTGCTAAGTGCCTGCTTGGATGTGTTCTTGAGATGCAGGATGCCTATTGATCTCTGAACTCAATAGGTCAGCAGTCCATTATTGTAGGTCAGAGGGACAGCCTTCCTTTTAGATTTGTGATGCTGTTACCCAGTGCACTGGAATGTTTTTTCATGGAATTTTTAAATGATGATTCCAAAGAATCACCTATTTCAATCTTTCCTGTTTGTGGCCATTGTTCCTTGCTATTTATGTTGGCAGATACAGATAGATATAGATATAGATATAGATATAGATGATATGGATATGAACGTATGTAGTAACCCAAATTACGATTTCATCTCCGGTAAAGTGAAGGTTGTTGCAAAAATTAATTTAAAACTTGCTAAATTAATAATTAATTTATTTGGAAAAATATTAAATTAAAGGTGGAATTCATCTGACCAAATGTATTCAGCTAAAATAGATCCTTAAAGTGTTTTCATATTCCTACAGAATGTGAAAGGAACTTGTTGTGAAGTAAATACATGTATCCTTAATAGAGATTTTAGGATTTGTTTCCTTTGGGATGTTTGGGGGGCAATAGAATCTAGATCTTTCTGTATTTGATTTCTTGTGTAGAAGTCTGTGTGTTTTTATTTTTATATGTATGTATTTTCATTTTTATATGTATATATAAAATTCTGATGCAGCTGTGTTTGTATAGTTAAGTTTAGACTTCAATAGCACAAATAAGTATGAGCTTGTAGAATACAAGGGTAAAAGAACATGTTGGCCCAAACAGCAGCAGAGCTGCTGCCTAGTTTCTGCATTTTAAATGCATAAGCTAAAAAAGCTAACATGATTGTGAAACATTTAAATTGAGTTACATGGCAAAAAAAATTCTTATTTGAAAACAAGAACATTGCTAGCAGAAATTCAATTTGCCATTATTAAATTAATGCAATTTTAGTGAATTAATTAAAGTAGAAAATTACTGTTTTGGCATTGTATCAAGCTATAGTTTCAGGTGGTATTATCCTAAACATGTGAAAAACAAGCAGATACTTAAATGAAGCACATGACAATAAATTAAGAGACTTTAACTAGTAGAATATTTTATGGTGACTAATTTAAAAAAAAAAAAAACATAGAATACAGTCAGGAAAATATAACCATGGAAGTTAAACCAACAACAAAACCCCTTGGTATTTAATGAATATAGAATTTACTAGTGCCATCTACTGTTGGCAAAATAGAGATGACAGAAAGATGTTTAAAGAGTGGTGAAAATAAGCGTAAGATAGAGAGGTCAAATAATTCCACTCCTTAATATCAAACTGAAGGAAAACATGATAGAAAGGTCAGATTAGTTTTTTCTGAGTTCTTACCAAGGGGAAAAAAAAAGAAATAGAAATAAGAGATATATTTGAGAATGTATTTGAAAATGTCAGACTTTTTAAATCCCTCAAACTCCATGATTGTTCACCGAGGAAAGCCAGAACTGGATATGTGTAACTCAGCTTTTTTGGGATTGGAGTTTGTCTTCATAGCTTTATCCTGTTTTTCTTTAGCTTTTAAATCCAATGGGGTCATTTCTTCAGCTTGTACAAACAGGTGTTGTTTAATTAATGTTAGTGTGGAAATGCCTTATTAAAATGTGACTGTAAGGAATGCTCTTTCCCCCCACCCCCTTTCCTTCTTTGGCTTCTAAGGAAGTGGATAAATGGAGTAGTTTGAAAAATTCCAGCAAAAATAGCACAAAGATCAAAAGGATAACTGCACTAGAAGTAATTCAAGTTTTTCATAATAAAAACAACAGTAAAGGACAACTCTCTCAACAAAAGAAAACATGTTAGGAATTTAAGGAATTCAACTGCTTGTGGTTTCCAAGTGAGCTTGAAGCAGTGACAGAGGCAAGCACAAGATGTCTGCTTGTGTGCAGAGAGCTTTGAGGGCTCTCCTGCTGGGGATTTAATGTCTCTCATTATGGGCTGGGCTGGGTGTTTTTTTCCCTTTTAAAACTAAACCCTGTTTTCATTGAAATCAATGGTCTTGAGTACTTTAGCCAAGGTAGAGTTTCACTCACAAGTGACCCTGAAATAGGAAACTTGTCCATCTCCTGGACAGAACCATGCTCTGGATTGTAAACTGTTGTTCCCTTCCAGTGTACCTTTGGAATGTGTGAGATGACTCTTAATATGACTAAGATTTCATTTAAAGGTCAAGGTCAAGTAGGTGACCACTCTGTCATATTGAAATATTAATTTAGAGGTCAAATATTTTTCCTTCCTGTTGCTAGGAGCTTGCCTGTAAAACTCAACAGGACTTTTAACACCACTGATGAAAGAGAAATACCACACAGAAACACACAAGTAATTAATTGGATCTGTTTTATGAAAACCTTAAAGACTTCATTTTATTTCAGGTGGAAAAAAAAAAGCAAAAAACCAAAATGTAAACTTGCGCTCTCATAGTTCATACGTGACTGAAATCCAGGACAGCTCCCCAGAATCCCAAGTGTGAGCTGTTGCTCAAGTTCCTTTGGAGACTGTGGGTGAGAAGGAAGCAGCTCTGGTTGCTCATCTGCAGAGCTGTGTCTGGAGCTAAGAACCGCTGGGTGTTTCCTGTTCATGGCTCCTGGGCCTGAGGGAGGATTGGAAATGCTGCAAATGACTCAAGGCAGTGAACGTGGTCAGGGGTGGCACAGATGAGCTGCAGGTACCAGTGTCCTTCACTGTTAGGAAAGTGAGCGATAAAAACTCCCCACACAAAGGGATTCAAGGCAGGGTTTCAGTCTCCAGAGCTGTGGGGCACCTTCTCGGTGAGGAGGATCACTCTCCTGTTTCTCCAGCTGTCTGCTGAAGATGGCTCTGGTGCAGCCTAGGGAATGAGGTCAGGGCATTTGGGTCAGGACAGAGACATCTCTCCTGACATCCCCAGACTGCTTATGCAATTTATCTTATGCAGCCATTTGGTTACCAACATTGCCACTTCCCTGGACAGGGAGTGAAGCCCCTGCAGTGCCACTGGCCACATCCAGCTGGTCTTGTGCTGTCTCATTGCTCAGTGTCAAGGTGCTGGTTGGTGACACAGCAAGCTGTGCTGGCTGCCAGAAGGAGCTTGAAGCACTGCTACACTTGCAATACCTTCACAGTCATCTTTTAATGTACACAGTGCTGAGTTGATCCTCTCCTGCCTGAAATGCCAGACAGAGGGGTTTGCCCATTCCTTATGGCAGCACTAGCTGCATCACTGGAGGAAAGGATGGAGGGGATTTAGGCAGAAAGGTTCCTGCCTGTTCCTCTCCCAAAGGGAGAGAAGGAAATTAGAGGCTTGATAACATTTACAGACAAAGTTAAGTCCAAAATCTTTATACACAGAAAACAGTGAGATTCATGGTTCCTGTGATTCACCATGAATGATTTTTGCAACTTTGCTTCATTTCATGCAGGAAAAAAAAAAGACTTCACACACGGAGTGAATCAAACTGGAAGGTAGGAAGAGAAGGGATTGCCTTCTGTTTGAAAAAGTTCAGTGCTGCTGTGAAGGACTGGTTTGTAGCAATGCCACTGAACTCCTATAGTGTTTTAATCAATTTGTTTGAATGTGAATTTTCATGGAAAATAGAAGTTGGGTTGGCAGTTACAGGCATGCTGAGCACTCAGAATTGACAGAGAAGTTGAATGCTTTGGATATGTAAGGCCCAAGTAATATGAAGAGTTCTAGAAAAAAGCAGATTGTATTCCTTGCTAACCGGGCACCAAATCACTAAATATGTGATAATTTTTTCTGTCTTGAACTTCTTCATCTGAAAATTTTTGATAATTCTTTTCCTCGAAGGAGTCTGGTGAAAATTAACTAATATTTCTGATGTTTGAGATCTTATCAAGGAATACTAGAAAAAATCCACTAGCAAACTAATTGCTTGTGTTTGCAGTGCATGTTTGAATGGGGCATGGTAAACTAAAGCGTATGGTCACACACTGAACACTGAGGAGAAAGCCAGATTTTAAGTATATGTTCATTGAATGAACTTTGCCATCCATCTTTTACATTAAAATGGGCAAAGGTCTTGCAGAAGAGTTTTGATAAGGTCATGCAAAAAAGAATTACATCATATTGCAGACACATGGAAGGCTATCCCTTAAGTATGGCTTTCTGTAAGTATTTTAAATGTTTATTAAGATATAACTGAAGTTGCTGTAAGCAACTGTAGGTTTTTAATATCTCTTGACCTTTTGCTTTTAGAGCCCCTACCCGTTTAGTTTGTATATGTTCTATGTTGCAGCTCCTTTGCAAACACTGTTCTCTGTTAAACTGCTGATTCCAGAGTGAATCAATACATATTAATGTATATGAACTGAAATTGCATATTAAAATGACTCAAGGCAAACCTAGATAGAAATTTAAAAATCTTACACTAAATATATTTTCCTTGCCCAGATAATTGATGATCAGATATATTTTAAGTCTGTGCCAGAAGTACAAATCATCACATAGATGTCTCTCTACTGTGAAATTGCTCAGTCCATCCAAGGTCTCCACTACTTAAAATATTGAGTATTAAATATATTTTCACCTGTGTGTAAAATCCGAATAACAGCATTGTACCTTCTTGCTGCTTTTCAAGGTTTTTCCACAGCTTGATTAACTCCCATCTAGGACTTTGGTAATGCAGATAAAATAATTGGATTAATCATTTTGCTGTGCATGCTTTAGTTTTAGTATATGTTACAACAAAAGCTTTTCTGTGCTGTATGTGTATAGTTTTTGTTTGAACGTTGCTAGCATTAGCTATTGTTCAATTTTTGTTAGTGTTAGATTAATGCTGCAGCACTGCTGTAAAGCTGTGGTGGTGCAAAGGCACAGCACTGATCTGTGTGTATGGGTAGGGACTGGCTTCCTCTCTGGTTGCTTTTTTTGGTGTGTATGTGTTTATTTGTATTTTTGGGGGCTTTTATTTGATTAAGATTTTTTTTCCTGTTCTGGGATGGGTTTTGTTTTTGTTTTATTTTGGTTTTGTGTGTTAATGCTTTAGGATTAGTCAGTCTATTGTCTGCTGCAGAAGTACTTGTTTCTCCTTGGGGAGATGAGAGGTATTTTCAGAAGCGTATTGTACAGACTCTGAATAAGTGATTTGTGCCAGTATCTTCCCTTCAAAGTAGGTGGCTCCCAGCCTTGACTGAAGTGAAAAGTGATTTCTACCATGTGACTCAATGATTTGATAGCATCTCTAAATCTGGATGGGTCAGGGGGAGAAGTCTGTGTGAAGGTTAAAACTTGGCATGAATCCAGGTTAAAGTCTTCAGCAGATTAAATGCCCTTAAATGAGCAGGGTGACTGCAGGTGCACTGCTCTAAGAGCACTGCTTTGTCCCTGGGCAAAGTTCAGGTTTACCCTTTTTTAAAAAATATTTTGAATTGTTTAGTGGTTTAGTTTAATCACTTCTTGTTGGTAGTGAAAAGTCTCAGACATAATATATTACCAGACTTTCCTTTCGAGGTGTTTCCATACAAACTCCATAATGATGTGTGAGCCAGATGGGTAGAATTGGAAACTTAAGTAATTTTTACCCTAATTATATCAAAAGTACTTTGCCAATAGGTACACTAATCAAGCACATCACAGTAATGTGATTTTTTGCATCAGTTTGGGAATCTAAATTATAGCTTTATTGTATTATAACACTGGTAGAAATCTATTCTAGATCTGGCTCATCTAAATACCAATAATGTAAATTTACGTCCCTTCTCTTCCTGTCCGGAGAAGGCTCCTTAGCTGTTCTGCTGACTGCATCTGGCTACGCATTTAAATAGCAATCATTTTTCTCGAGTGTGAGAAACTCTAGAAACTGACAATTCTAAGTTATTATAGTAGATATGCATATTTAAAACTCTGGAATTGAGATAGCAGCAGCCAAAGTCAGTGCATGTGTTTTTTTTCAATGTAGCTTTCTCAAATTATTTCTATTCTGGCCTAACTAGAGTGAAATAATTTAAAATCAAAATATCTAGGTTTCATTTTAGTGTATCCAATATGGTTTTTTAAGGCTTTGCATTTGAGTTTCAGATCCCATCAGAAGAGAAAGCTGATAACACTTCTGGCCTTCTAGTTCAGGGAGTCTTTTGTTGCAGAATGCTTCCTTGCTTTCTGTTAAGCAATTTTTCTTTCTCAATCAATAGAAATTTGTTCTGGTGGGACGAGGGAGGAAAAGATCAATTTCAGCTTTACAATATGTCGTTGTTGTTTTTAGTTCAAAGCAGTGATTTTGGACAATGTGGTACCCAGACCCCTGGTGAACGAGCTGTTCCTTGCAGTGACCACTTTCCGGTGACGTGGCTGTCAGTGTATTTTCCAACAGCAAGGTGGCACTGCCATGAGGAGATTTGTCAGATTTGGCAATAATTAGCATCACTGGAGGCTTAGCAGAAAGCTCAAGGTCGAACTGTTTCCTTGCACTATTTCTTTTTTTCCTCTTCTAGGGATGTGATCCTTGCAGAGAGAGGTTGAGGCATTCCTGGGGTTTAAATGGAGAGGGATAGATTTTTGTACTTTTCCAGATAATTAGAGGGCTTTAGTCTCTGAAGTTCCCATTCTGCAGCTTTCACGAGCACTGATTTTTCACTGGAAAACAATTGGGGAAGGGAGAGAGAGAGAGAAAGCAGAGGAGGCTGCAGGACATTTAATTTATGAGAACTTAAGCTAAAATCTCAAACATACGCAAAGAGAAAATGTGCTTAGTGGACTTGGTATTTTTTAAGTGTTTGTTTTCCTCAGAAGACCGGCCTGCCATTGGGTTGTTTTAGCAGTGTCCAGTCAGCAGAGTCCCAGCCATGAAACAGCAGTGACCTTGCCAGTGCAGGGATATTTCTTTAGCAGTGTTTAAGCGCTGTTGAGATCCTTCCCTCTCTGTGATCGTGCTCAGGTTAGTGATTTTATATTACTTTTTTTCTTTTAAGAGCTTAATGTTGCATTTTTAAAAGGGAAAATGTAAATGAAAAAAGTAGATTGAAGAGATCTATTTTGGACTCCTCAGTTCAAAACTATTACTTTAAATGCAAAGACTGAAATTAAGCATGTTAATCTTTTCTTGGAGTCAAGATTTTCTCACTCTTCACTGCCAGAATAATAGCAGAGCTGTTCCCACCATCGCTGTCTGCATGGTGTGTAAAGGAAGCAGGTGATACTGCAATTAATTATGTTGGTCTGGAAAATTATTTATTCAAATGTAATTAAAAAAGCTTTAGGATAAAGAACTGAGTAAGACCTATTATTCTATGATAATAACTATCCTCCTAAAATACATCTGTTTCTGGAATCATCTTGGTAAAGAGTCTCGGCAGTTTCTGCCTTGCTCATGAGTTGTCTTGAGTGGTTTGTTTACTACATGCAAGGTTAATTTTTTAAAAGTATTGATGAAAAATGATCAGCCACTGATTTTGTTTTTTCTTTTTTCCAAGTAGAATACTGTAATAAAACAGTAAAATACAGACAACTTGGTGGTTGCTTATTGGTGAGATGACTAAAGGAAATGTCAAATAATCAATTAGAGCATCTTATGACATATAACTCTTAAATTTAGCTCTTGGTTTGGAGTATTCTCACTTATTGGCAAACAAAAGCATTTGGAAACAGATCAGGCCACTGCCCCCCTGCTCTTTTTTGACTGTTAGGAAGCTGTTTCCAATTCTTTTTCCAAAGAAAAGAGAAATCAGATGGGCTCAGTTTTATTTGTGAACTGGTAATTCTGGGCTCCCACATTCAAACGTGATGTTCTCCAGGTGTGGATTACTTACACACTTTCAAAATTTAGTGTATAGAAAAACTGCAGCATTTACTGCCGGGGGTTCCTGGGGCCAGTGGTCAGGGAGCTGTGGGTGGGGAGCAGGATCTGACCCAGAGAGAGGAGCAGCAATCAGACTCAGCCAAGAGTGGATGGGCAAGGCTGTGGGGACAGGGATAGCCCGGGACAGGGGTGTCTGGTTTGGTGGGGTGGGATTTGCAAGCTGGCATCTGAAATCCTGCCATTGATATGCCACTGAAATGTAACATAATGGGCAGTATTAACTCTGCCAAGCTCAGAGCCATTAGCTGACATGGTGCACCACAAAAGCTTAAGGTGAGTTTTAGGAACTGAGGCCAACTCCATACAGCACCATTTTACCTGTTATGGAAGTTATTGACAGTAAATGTGCCCACTGGCTCACAAATGTGCAGTCTTGTGACTGTCTCTTTTCTCTGAAGCACTTCAGGGATGTCACAGAGAAGGGTAGGCTTTGGAAGACACCTGGATGAGAGGTACATGGCTGTATCCCTTCAGTAGCTCTGGCAGTGACTGCTGGACGTGGACTGGAGATTTCCTTCTTGCTGCTCAAGTAACAAAGCTCACAGTTCGATTCCAGCTGTGCTGAGTTGGAAAGAATAGGCTTATGTGCTCTTGCTCTCTCAGAAGAGCTGAGTGCTAAGTCTACTCACTTCAATTTATATTGAAAGTTGAAGAATGTGTTACAGCGCCTTTTCAGGTTTGAATGTTTATTTCAGAAGGTTTATTACAAGCTTTTAAAAATCTCTTCTAGCTCCTTAAACTGTGTATTTGTCTAAATAGCATCATTGTAGTCTCTATACATTATTTCTAAATACAGAAACACTTGACTAAAACAACAGAGGGAAAAAACCCTTATTTAGTCATTTATAATTCGTACCTTGCTATTTTGAGCTCCACAGTGTCTTCTAAAACCTAAGATATGGAATTACTGTAAGTGTTCTGTATGGTCTTACTGAGCTCTGTGATTCATGTCAGAGTCTCAGAGAGCTTGCTTTAAGAAAACCTGGGTTTAGTATCTTCCTTAATTTTGCTGTGCTTGAGTAGACTTGTGTCTTGTCCAGCAGTTCTTGCATGGAACAGGCCATCAGACACAGGCTGTGCTTCTTCCTGTGCAATAGGAAAACAAACCAACAGTGTCTGAAAGTTGACTGGACTACAAGGCAGAAACTGGCTGGAAGAATATGATCTGAAATGAAAATCTGTGCTCTGAAAAGCACTGGCATCTCAGTGTGCTTGATGGAATCTTCTTTATATCTCTGAGGTTGTCTAACAAAGCAAATAGTCCATAAGTTACATTACTGTGCAAAATGTAAAGTAAGAGTAGTGAAAAAAATTGAATAGATTAAAAAAATTATCTAGTCTAATAGTTCTAATATAAGAACATTGACAGTTGCTTTAAAAATATACAAAACTCACTTTTCTAGTTCTAAGTGTATTACAAATGTACTTTGTCATTAGTTTGAGTTGCAAAGAGAATAATGTTGTTATAGTCATTGAAATCCTTCTCATCACTGGAGAGATCATCTTCATGCACTGTTCTCCAGATTATTCTAAATATAACACTGCAATGTCTCTTTATTTATTTCTTTATCTCATCTAAGCCCACTGGAATTTGTGGCCCCAAGCTGTGTAATGGTAAAGTTTGGCTATTGATTTATTGCTCAATGCCTTCTTGCTGGCATGCTGAACTCATGGGCATGGTTCCCTTTCAAATCCCACTGGGAACAGAGTTCAAGAACTGCATTGTTTGCCTAAAAGATCCTAATTACAGAGTGGTCATCGATCACAGGTTTGGCTGTGTGCAGTCCCTCCCATTGGTAGCTCTAACAGGGTCTGTCCTGCTGGCTGTGAATGCATTTGGTCTTGTGCTTGTTCTAGATCTTTCCCTTAATTTCCCTATCCTCACAGGAAACCATATCAGTTTATAAAGACCCAAGATCCTTTCCAACAATTCTGGGATTCTTTGAAATTAGGTGAGGGCAGGGAGGGAAGTCATATTCACCTGCCTGCTCTGGCCAGTCTTCTTTTTGTTCAAGGACATTTTGCCTCTGCAGAATCTCTGTCAGCTCTCAGGACAGGGATGTTTTGTCTCACTGAGACCATGATCTGCCTTACTGCTTTGAGCAGATGCATGCAAAAGCTGTGTGAGGTGGCCAACATGGGAGTTATGAGCAGTATTTTTTCCAGAGGAGTGTATCATTTGCAGAATGATTGACAGTCTTTGGTTCTGTTGTTAGGATGAGCATTTAACCAGAATGGCAGTGGATGGATCTTAGTTTGTGCACACAACTCTCTTCTGGTTTTTCATCACTGTGGTTTGTCAGCCTCATTGTTGTAACACATGGCAGTTCTTGGGAAAGAGAGAAGTTACTTGTTCTAAGCTTGGGAAATGTAATTTGTTCTTCTAACTTAAACTTTATGAGTTGGTAGATAAAATTGCATCACTCTTCTTACCTATTTTTGTTCTGGCTGTGGAAATGTGATATGTACAAGACATCTTAAAAAATTAGCATATCAATATAATTGTGATAGGTAGTAGTATGCTGTTCCTGTCTTTCACCTCAGAGAGGCAGGGACCAAAATGCCAAAGCTTTTATGGTGCTCCAAAAACCCTGATATAAGTGTCCTGTGCATTGGCTCCACATATTAGCTGGTGCGAGACTTAGGTTGTGGGTTGGGTTTATTTTCAAGTTGCTTTTCTTAGTGCATATTTGCTAAAAGCACTCTCATCACAGGAAGTTGTGCATATTAATTTATAAGGGTTAAACTCCTGTGGGTCAGGAGTTCCCTCAGCTCCAACCTGTTTTGAAATACAGAGTATGCTAAGCAAGTACACTTCTTTCACATCATTGTTTCTATATCCAGTTTTGGTGCCTGTTGGAGACAGGATCTCAGATGAGTTGGATCTTTATAAGAATGCCAGTACTGAGCCAGAGCCCCTTTTATCTTATGTTCTTGTGATATTCAGGATGGAGGTATACAATAGGCAAAATCTCAACTCTGAATATGTTAACAAAGTTTTCTATAAAATCATTTTACGATGAAGCAGATATTCTATCCTATGATATTTGAATTCATTAAAGATGAATAGTACAGCTCTTGTCAAACATTAGAGGGTATTCAAGTAATATAAAAGCAGGGGATCTTTTGGCCCCAGAGTCATTGGAGAGGTAATTACTGTAATTGTACTACGCTGTTTCTTTTCCTCACAGCTTGATGCATATACTCTATGTTTTACTTAATATTTGTATAAAACCTGTAATCTTAAATAACACATGCTGTTCTTTGGTGCATGAAGGTCTACAGTCTGTTTAAAAGGAAAAATTTGATGTACTTCATGGTTGGAGAGATGCAGTGTGAGCAGTGACAGCAGACAGAAAGATGGATCAGAGCTACCAATCATTATCATTAGGGAAGTGTTGATGAAAGCTCTCTGTGCTTTGTAAAAATCAGATGGGTCAGCTTTAAAAGTTCTAACACTTTGGCTAATAATTTAGATTAGTCATCCAAGTATAGCTCTTCCTTTTCCCTGCGTCTTTCTGCCTGGATGCTGACAGCACTGCTTTCAAATGGAGGAGAGAGGGCCAGAAGGAAAAGCAGATACTTACCTCAGTAGCTTTTCGTAGCACACAGAGCTTTGGAGAGAAAGAAAACGATTTGCTAGCTGTTGGCCCAAGTGTGAAAGCTTCAGGTGTGAAAGGTTCCCTGCTTCCTTTCCTTTAAGAGATTGACTCTGCCAGTGGGCAGTGAAAGAGCCACCTGTGTCCTGACAGCTGTCCTGGAAGTCATTCATCTGGCTGAAGAGCTCAGCTTTCTGTACTCAAGCTTGAGCATGCAGTTACAGAACTTAGTGCTGCCTTCCTTTTCCATGCCAGCCTTCCCAGGAGATCAGTCCTGGTATCTCAGTCCTTCAGGAGCAAAGCTGATCAGAGGGTTTGGGTCTTGATTTTATAACATTTCCTGACATTCAACTGCATCAAGAGTTGTTTGAAGAAAAATTAATTCCTAGAAATGTTTGCATTCTAGGTGAGTTTTGCTCACATTTCTGCAAGCGAATGAGAAGAACAGATTCCCCAAAGAATATAAACAGGTGGTCTAAAAGCTAATCTGTTGGCACCGTTTTTTTCTTACATTTTGCAGTCCAGTGGGGAGGGATAGTCTTTTGGCCTTCAGTTCCCCTTCTGCCCTCCCAATGAATGATGGAGGAGAAAGAATAGTGCACAGATCTAAGCTGATTTGCCATGAGATTTTTTGATTTTTTTATTTTTTTTTTCCCTTCCACAGGGAAAAAAGACACCTTATCTGAACTGGGAGATTAAGTGGAAACATTGGTGTATAAGGAGTGGAATTTCCAGGAGTGTGAATACATTCTTAAAAGGACTGTGAGTGTAGCTGCCCCAGAAAAGCAATAGCCACTCCTGTGTTTAATGCTGCTTGGGAAGCTGGAACTTAAGCAAGAAGACTTTCTTCCACTTGTAGAAATCCAAACCAGTATCTGGGTGTTTCCACAAAGTACAGGTACCACTCGGACTTACGTGCCCTTCTGTCTGCAGTTGCAGGTTACAATGTTTTAGTCCTGCTTCAGATGGCAATGTTTTATTCCTGCTTCTTTCTTCCTGTGACTAAAGGGAAAAAACCAAATACAGAGAAAGAAGTGCCCTCTTGCTAACAACACATTTATTAGCCTACTGTCCTGCCTGCTTCAACCCCCAGAGACAAAATCGTCCCTATATTTTGCGAGGCTATGGAATTTATCATTTCTAGGAATGGTCTGATGTACATGACTGTCTTAAAAGGGTTTGTCCCTTGTTTTAACTTGGAGATGTTTGTCCTTTCTCTTGTTAGCCCTTTCCAGACTGCCAGTCAAATATGTAACTTCAGCTTCCATGTCTGTATGTTAAAAAAAGCTTCAAAACCAAATTTTTGTTACTTAATACCAAGGCAGAATAAAGCCTTGTGTGCCCTTGCTTTCACCAGTGATCTAACACTGGTGCTCAGTGTATGATTTCTGCTCTTTTAAAATTAAAAAAAAAACCAAACCACTTTAATAGGAGTGAGGTACAGCTGTGTCAGCTTGTTTCACACAGTCCTCTGCACCCCCCCTTCCAGAGGTTTATCTGTGAAAGTGATACATGGGCACTGAAATTAGATGCCTTGGAAAATCCCAGCTCTCAGTGCCAGAGCAGAAAATTATGCTGAAAGCTTGAGACTAACCAGAATCCATCATAGTGTTTTGTGAGATTTTTCATTTCTTTTTTTCTTTTCTGTCAGAATCCACAGAAAGGACTAAGTGTTGAGTAGCAAGTCTGAGGCAGTCCCCAAAGCAAAACAAGAGGGAGGATTGCTTTGCAAGCAGTTTCTGGAATAACTCCAGACCTTAGAACAGGCTGTATGGCTCCCAACCCACCCTTCCTGGACTTGGTCCTTGCAATTAGCAAGGAACTCTCAGTCTGGGAAATGACAGCCAGCTGTAGCTTCAGATAAAAGGAGAAAAATAGGCATTGTCCAGAGGGGGAAATGGTGGAGCTGTACAAGAACCTTGCTGCAAAGTTGTCTTTACATGGCTGTTGGATCCTAATGGCATAGGATCTTTGAGCATCTTGGGATAAAGCCATGAGAAGCAATTTATAGATTCTCTCTATAAATACCTCCAGAGCAGGCACTGTTGTTAGAGCCCCAATCACTGTCCACATCTCCTGCAGTACACAGGTGATTTTATTAATTTAGGACATTGGCTTTTCTTTGCTAAATACAAATATAAATACAAGTACAAATATAAATAGGTTTCATTTTATCTTAAAAATATTTCTAAATATTGAAAAGTCTCCTGGGTTACAGAAATATTAAAGTCAGTGTTTAGAAAAACAGAAGATGGAAATGCATTCTGCTGATCGTTCCCTCCAGGGACAGCAAAAAACCTATATGCTCTTTTATGCAGTATCATGATTTGTGATTAAAACCAGACCTGGTGTAGTAAGTGCTATACTAGGAAGCCTGGATGGAATATGCAGTCTCATTTAGTACAAACTGATTTTGGAAGGATATTAGCTGATCTTGAAAAGATAGTCATTAAAGACATGCCTGTGTGAGAAAAAAAAAAACTGTATCTGCTAGGGAAATAATCTGGGAACCAAGATTTCATTTGCAAGTGTGCTTCAGTGACTTGGTGTTCATGTTAATCCTCTCCAATAATTTCTCCATACTGCATCATATCACCCTACTGTCAGAAGTCAAGATCCTAAATTTCATTAATTTATAAGGGATCCATCTGTTTAGCTGGTGAATGATCCTTAACCATGTGCTATCAGGAATGGCAAAGTGAAATAGTTTGGGGACTGGATAGCTAATAGAGAAGGTGTAATATGCCCTGAATCTCAAAGGTCCATTGTCATCTCTCATGAATAACTGCTTTGTCCCTGCTAGGACAGCCAGTGTGTGTGGCAGACTTTGTGTGAAGAAATTGGAAGATATATAATAGTGCCTTGCAGCTGAAAAAAATCAGCGTCTTTTGTTGACTAGGTAGCAGTACCAAGGAGAAAACTCGCCCCAGGGTTTACAGGGTCAATAGCGTGGAGAAAAACCTGTCCCTAAAATATCCTTGTCCATTGTATATATATTTTTTTTCCCTTCTTTTTCCCTCTCTCTTTTTCTTTTTTTTTTTTTTTTTTACTTGATACCAGTTATGAAACACCTTGTAGTCTCTTCAGGCATCAGGACTTGTCTGAGTGGGTGATAAATGATGTCTCGCAGCTTGGAAAGGTTGCTGCTATATATCTTCACAGGGCTCTTCAGAGCCAGATAAAATACATGAAGGAAGCAACAGAAGCAATATTCATGGCTTTTTGCCAAGAAGGCTTGGCAATGCTGATTAGCATAAGAGGAGGACTTAAAACATAATTCTTTCTTCATTAGGATGTTTCAAATTATCAAATTCAGTTCTCAGGTCATAGCAACTGAAATAGATACCAGCATGAAAGGGTGGTCACTTTCCTGAACTTCATAGCCAAGCTAGAAAACCTGGCTAATTCTTCTGTTGAAGTCAAAGCATGACTATGAATTTATTGTCTCTAGTATCTCTAGTACTTGCATGTTTTGGCTCTATGGCTGCCTTTGGTGCATTTTTCTCACATTCATTAAAATGATCATTTTAAGTAGGTCTGTGTTTAGCTTATTAAGGGAAGAGAATCTGCCTGAAAGGTTAATACATCCTGGTGGAAACCATTCTGGCAGTGTTAGCTATGGGGATATACAGATGAAGCATATGTTCTCTCTGGTCCTAAACTAAAGCATTGATTATTTTGGTCATTTGTTGAGTTGGAAGCCTTTTTGGATGAGACCCAGCATGATACTTGTACTTTGGAAAAGTGTTCCTAAGAGCCGTAACCAAAATTTTCCTCAGTAAATGTGATAAATATTTATTTTTCCTTTCAAGCATAAACATTAAGAACATTAGTACTGTTACTGTTACAACGAAGATGAGGAAATTGTAAACATGAATACGGGTTTTTGCTAAGTAATTTATGATGGTCACTCTGTGCCAGATTGGAGCAGGTGTCTTTTTCAGTGGTCAGAATTAAATAAAAACTTGTTCTTAATTCTGAGCTGTCCATATTTAAAAAGTAATTACATTTCATACACTGGAGTTGGTAATACTGCAAAAATCCTCTTTTGATAATTCTCATGGAATCTTTACAATAAGGAATAGGAAAATTTCCCTTTCCTTCTTCCTCTGCTTTTCCCTTTCCTTTTCCTTCTCTAATCCAGCAAGATGTATTTGCTTTGTCATCACAGAGAATATTTTCCAGGTTTAGAAATTTCACTTTCTATCAGAAGTTTTCATTATATTGAATTGGAGACCTGGCATGCCTGTGATCTGTGATGAGACACTAAGGAAAAACACCAGGTAGGCATAACTCCTCTGTAACTGAGGAAAGCAGAGTGGAATAATGGCTATAAAAGTTGTACCAGCAGATTAATTTCCAGGGGTGCTTATTCTCAGAAGAATGTGACAGTTATTGTTATGATGGAAAGCTGCCATCAATTTTAATGGATCTGCACACATTATTAAAGACCATAGGAAGAAAAGCAAGTAGTTTACAGTTGGGGTAGGGGAGATGTTTTAGTCTGTTATTTTGTGAAGCTTTGACTGCTGACAAAGACTTCCAAGCAGAAAGAATGTAGGACTGTGGACTTGCCAACACTATTTGCATGACAAAATAAAAAAGTTGCTTCCTCAGAGAAAAAACCTTCAGAGGTTTTCTGATAATTTGGCCCTTTTTTGGTGCTAAAATGTTATGAGCATTAGTGGCTCGTTTCCATTCATCTCCCCAGCGGAAATGAGAGTTTTGCAGTCTAGGATCTCTGAATGCAGGTAATGGAATGCAGGTGATAGTTTCAAAATCAATTGTCCAATTTTAGCCAAGTTTGAGAGAAAAATGAAATTCCAGTAATTATGGTACTGAAGGCTTTGGAGAAGGGAGAGTCAGGTGTAGTTCAGTTTGAGCACAGGGATATTAGACAATGGAGAATTCACATGGGAAGAGCTGGTAGAAAGGGCCCAGGCTGGATTGGTACATTTACCAATACTTTTCTTATTCTGTTCTTGTAAATAAAAGGTTGTCAAATTAAGATTAGAAGAACCTCATTAGCTTCTGTTTTGTTCCTGTGTCTGATCTGGTTCTAGGAGGATTCACATTGGCACGGGGAGCCAGTAACAGAGCTGCGTGCAGCATCATGTTCTGCTTAGTTTCTTCCAGAACATAACTTTGTTTCTAACATTGCTTCTGATGTTTGTAAATATCACTCCTATTGTTTGTAGATTTTTTGAGGAAAAAATAGAGGCTCATTTTTCAAAATGCTTCTTTGACTTAAGGCCCATGCGATAAAGTCAAGCCAAGAAACACCTTTTACCTTTATATTGTCCCGAAAAGTTTTTAAAAAGGTGTGTCCTTTTTAAAGTATCTTGGGAGTCTTGTTCCAGCCTGAGAGTAGGTTGGTTCCACAGTATGCACTGCCTCATCTTCCATGCCTTTCAGTTTCTGCAGCAGGGAAGACAGGTAAATTCCAGGAAAATCCCACATAAGGAACACCCGAGGATTTCACAGTTTTGGCACAGTTGATGAGTGCTGTCCTTTGAGTTGATCTTCATCAGAAGCAGAACGATGATTTCTTTACAGTATTTGTCTCAATTCAAATTGAGGTTTACAGATGTATGAAGCCATTTCTTTTTCTTCTTCCAACTACTCCCATATTCCTTAATTGCATTGGATGCAGAAATCTCTCTTAATAGAATGAGCACCACATTTTTCAGTGTCACCACAGTCCCATCCATCAAGAACTTTATCCATCATCTAATTGTATTAACCTTGAGTGATTTCACTAGGCCAGCAGAACACAGAAAGGAAAAAGGCTTTACCAGTTCTGTCTCTATACTTTAAATGTAGAAACTGATCCTATATATAGGCAAATAAGCACAGAGCCTATCATGTGGGAAATCAGTCATTAGACTGTTACCCCATTACAGGAGATAACAAAAAAAAATTCTTCTGGGACTCTTTTTGACTTCTTCCTGGAATATACTTTCAGAAGCCATCTCAGTATTTGTGCTAATCATATTGAAGATAGTAAACAAGGAAACTTATAGATTTCCTTGATAAAATCCAAGGCTAGTTAAGCCCTTGTAGAAAACAGCAGAGTCCCTACTAGCTTCTCTTTCACTATGAGCTACAGCATCATCTAAGAAATTTAGAAGAAAAGGTCATGAAAGTTTCTGGACATAAGATGATTCACTGACTTTTCCTTGCATAAAAGACAGAAATGTGTTATTTGGGCACAGATTTGGAGGAAAAAAAAATTAGGAAGAATTTGTTTTTGGGGCAGAGACTGGGGTGGTGTATTTTTTATGATCCCAGAAATATGTTGCCTTATGATATAGGTCATCTCAGTCTGCTTTTGACAAAAAACAATAATTGAAAATAATTCTATTCCTTTGTGGAAACACGTCCTAGTTTTTGCTGAGCACTTTGTATTTTTTGAAGAGTCTGTTTTAAAAACCCAGACAAACCATTAGCAGGACTTACAGAGCCTTAGAATCTCTATTTAAAGACTTTAGTTCTTAATTTGACCCAGCTTTGATGTAATTATGTCTGGAAAGATGTTACATACTAAGTCCCTAGCTTCATTGAACATGAGCAACAGTTTCTACTGTTCCAATTACAGCAAACAGGTCTAATTCAGTGGCAGTTTGCAAATCCATCAGGAGTGGTGCAAGATGTGGTTATCACACAATACTGTAGCATACAGAAAGAAGCAAATGAAAAATTCCCTTCACGTACACGTAGGTCACTGCTCAGGACCATTTAATCCTGGGGTGATAGCAGGAAAATGTTTTGCTGTCTGCCATGCTATAATTTCTGCTGCTTGTTAAATACAATGGACAAGGATAATGGTAAAAATTCAGGTCTGTTGTAAGTGCTTTTAAATAATCTGTAACAGTAGTTGTCTGTGTTTATTCTAGACATCATAAATACTTATCATAAGGCATTTTGCAATATAATCCTCTGTATCTTCTACCTTTGTCTTTGCTGGAGAAGGTCAGCTTTACACAAAATATCTTTCTGTTCTTATTTGCAGCTAGTGCTAAGAAAGTAGAAACTGGTATTTGCTTTTTGAGTAAAGACATTGAAATGAATAAATAATTGAATTAAAAATGGAGAATTATCTGAGCATAAAATTTGTTTAGAAATTTGTCTTCACAGTGCCACTTTGTATGTATTCCTTTTCTGCATGATAGTTGATTAATCTGTTTCGACAGCAACTTAATTTTACTAGCTAAGATATAGGGCTGAGCATCTATTAGCAAGTATTTCTTGTGAGGCACTTGCCTGGGGCTAGTTTCTTATTTAAATGAAGAACCTTCTGAAGCATATCAGCTAAGTAAATGTACCTGAATGTGTTTGAAATATCATGCATGTCTCTGTTGCTAATCAGAGAACAACATAAAAATGAGACTGAAAATCAGTGTGTGAAAACCAGTTTTAAGATAGGGTTCTTCTCCTCTTCTTCTTTTGAAAAGAAACTAATTAGTATTTGCTCCTTCCTCCTTTTACTTTTTTAATGTATTTTCTTCTAGGATGCTCTCATTTTAGCTATACCCATATATATCCCCAAATTTAAAAATTTGGCTATTTGTAATGTACTATGATATTAAAAGTGGCAACATTTGTACTATTCTGGCTGATATGAGATGGACTTCTGAGGAATCCTAGCATTTGAAAGAAACAGGAACTAGCAGCCTCTCCTGTCCACATCTTTATCCCAAGCAGGGAAATTAAGTGTAAAGGCTGAAGTAGTCCTTGAGACTGCAAATGTAACAGGAGTGAAGGGTGCAGCAGCAAGGGACAGCACTGTGTGACACTCATTGCACCCACATCAACCAAGGGACAGCACTGTGTCACACTCATTGTACTCACTGCAGCCAAGGGACAGCACTGTGTCACACTCATTGCACCTTCAGCAGCCAAGGGACAGCACTGTGTGACACTCATTGCACCCTCAGCAGCCAAGGGACAGCACTGTGTGACACTCATTGCAGCCACAGCAGCCAAGGGACAGCACTGTGT
>VXAX01003036.1:380783-422020 GCA_013399835.1 Leptocoma aspasia | reverse complement strand
ACACTCATTGTACTCACTGCAGCCAAGGGACAGCACTGTGTCACACTCATTGCACCCTCAGCAGCCAAGGGACAGCACTGTGTGACACTCATTGCACCCTCAGCAGCCAAGGGACAGCACTGTGTGACACTCATTGCAGCCACAGCTGCCTCTTGCACACAGCCAGGGCCACCCAAGCTTCTCTCAGGAACAATCTGTGCAGATACAACCATGGCTGCTTAAATAAGAAGAGTTTCTCCATGTGCAAGGGAGAGATTAAAGTATTTTGTATACAGGTGATGGTCTAGTCTGCTGCTGTTGAAGGCATCTTAAATATTTTTTTGGTGCTCAAATGAAGCTAGAAATGTGTTGATCCCATTCTGGGGAAAAAATCACCCACAAGCAAACCAATCAACCAAACAACCAAAGAAAGAAAAAAAACCCAGAAAAACAAAACAAAACAAAACAGGAACAAAACAAAACAAAAAAAACACAAAAAAGCACAACAAAACAAAAAAACAACAAACCAAAAACCAACCAACCAAAAAAAAACTAGAGAAAAACAAAACTCAAAAAAGGGACAATGTCTACTGTATTAAATTGTCAGGTAGCTGCAATGATTGTGAGACAAGAAAAGATCTGGTGGGTTAAGGAGTAATATTGAACATCTCTGTAAGGAGAAAAATGTGTGATTCCCTTTTAATGAGGGATTAATCACCAAAATATTTAGAGAAAGAAACAGCTCTTTGATGAAACATGAGTTGTATTTGGGTCTAGATAAAAATAAAAAATGTGTGTAGTGGAAAGATGGAATGGGTGAGAGGAAGTACCTTCTGATCATAACTTACCTGCTAGAAGTAAAAAGATAACAATTTCTTAAAGAAAGAAGTGCTTGGAAGCTGACCTCTAATCCTATTTTTGCCCTTTCTTTTTTTATCTTTATTTTCTAACCGATAAAAGTTAGAGCCATCTAATTTCTTACTGAAATATTTTATTTCCTTTCAGTTTGCTTTCAATCTTAAAATGACTGTTCCTCATTCTGACCTTGTGGCTTTTAAGTAAAATGGAACAAAATGTGTATACTATCTGAACAGAAGCCACAAGAAAGGACAGCCATAAGAAGAAGCACATTTGTGTAAAATTGTTTGAGCTGTGATGTTCTTTTGCACTCCATAACCAAATGCAAATATTGCCTTGAACGAAAAATGCTAAAGGGAGCTACAAAGAGTGGAGAATAACTGAAAGAAAAGAAAGGGCACATGAGGTAAAAACAAAAACAAATAAAAAGGGTGGATTCTGGCAGGGCATATGTGACACCAATGATGCAAAAATACAGAATGGAGCAGTATGTGCAGGAGAGGACAAGAAAAAGTGAAAGTAATAGAGATTAAAGAGAACAAAAGAAAAAGTGAATAAAAGAGTAACAGAAAGATGAATAAAAAAACATTATAAGATTTGAAATAAGATGAAATTGAGTTTTAAGTGGCTAAATGGGGAATTAAAGCAATAAGGAAATATAATCCAGAGCTGGGGTAAACTGCTGTCTTTAGCTGTTGATTCTTTATAAACTTTGAATGTTGCATGTAAGTTTTCTCAAATACAGTGTTAATCTGGTGTCACTAATATCGTTTAACCTTGTAAAAATTACTACTTTCAGGGAACACTTACCACAAAAGTAATTTACTGGACAACCCCAGCAATTTTGAGTTTTAATAAATAAAAGCCTACAAGCAATTAATGGAACTGTTCTGTTAAGTACTTGCTAGTAAAAATCCCTCTTAAAATACTGTTTCTAGGATTATGCCCCCTGTAGTTTTTTAAATATCCCAGAAGTGGTAGAGTTCCCACAACTCCCCTGAAGTAATTATTTCACAGTTTAAGAAATCTGTGACGATAACTTCTGAGTTTAGCTTCGGTCTTTGTCTGTTACTCAGTTAATTGCACAGAAACAACTGTGAGAAACAACTGGTTCAGTATTAGCTTTTGTCCCTTGGAAAACTCTTTCCAAGTCCCTTCACAAGCTGTTGTTTTGCTGAATTGCAGATGTATTTGAAACTACTTTCTTAGCTCTTTCTTTCATTTCCCAGGTCATCCTGTAGCTCTCCTGTGGTTCTTTTCTGGACTCTCTGCAGTTTCTCCTTCCTCCCCCTTCACTCTGCAAAACTGAGTCTAGATTTTATGTGGGTGCCATGGGGTTTTACAATTACTGTTGTATCTTTATCTGCATTGTCTCTAACATGTAACATGAAGGTCAGAATTAAGTACAAGTAATCAAAGTTTGATCAGATCTGAGGGTTTTGGCTTGAGGGGGGATTTGTTAGTGAGGTGTTGGATAGTTTCGGTTTTTTTCTTTATTCTTTTTTTTTCTTTTTCCTCAATCTCTGGCACAATGGAGGCATTTGCCCCACCTCCACCCTGAAGAAAACCCAAACAACGTGCTTTATGGCAACACTGCTGAAATTGAGGACACAGTCCCCAGATTTGTTCCCGCAGGTCTCCAGTGCTCACAGCCAGGGAAAAGCTGGAGGGCTCTCACAGCAAGCCCTGTGCTGCTCCAGTGCTTCCTCCAGCATGGTTGTGAGCAAAGGCTGCAACCTGCCAATGGATTCTTTAAGCATCCACATGTGGAATATGCTTGGAAATGGTGTCAGCAAGCCCCAGGGCTGGATGTGCCCCAGGCCTGGCAGACTGTGGAGGGAGAGGGGACACGTGGGTCCCAGAGCCTGGATCCCCGGGATCTGGCAGCTCCTCAGACCTCTGCTTCCAGGCTAGAGCATATGGTCTGCCTAAGGATCAGGAATGAGGCAGAAGGCAAGCTTGATCTGTCAATCAAGAGCTTGACTATGTAAATGAGTGTTTTAACTTTTGGTTTTTATAGACTGCAACTGATACAGTTAAAGGTCTGAGTTCCCCTCCATTCCCTGAGCAGGATGTAGTTTGCTATGCTGAACTGTTACCATTTAATTACAGGCATGTTAAGCATCTGTATCTAAGTAAGATGCTGCTTTCATGGAGAAGTAGTTGGCAGGTAGTTGAAGATACCACAAATAAACAGGGATTGTTGAATGCCAAACCTGTTAAATATTCCAATAAGATAATGGTGCAGTAGTAGTAAGCCTGAGTTACTGCAGGCCTACAATTAATTTGTTCACCAGAGTTTTTGAATTTTGTTGACTCCTGCTCTGGATAGAGCATGGTTTTCCATGGGGATTTTGAATTTGATTTGTATGACCAGCAAGTCTCTAATTCCAGTTCCACATCTCCAGTATTCCAGTTGCAGAAACACTTCTTGTTCTTTCAGTGCAAGTTCTGCTCCAGTCTTGCTGTGTTCTAAACAAAGACTTAATTACCACATCCATTCAACAAGGACCACAAGTAGGTAATTTTTACCTGAGTAACCTGATTTTGGTTGTACTAAACCCAGACCTGAGATCTATCCACACCCTCAGCAGTGCCTGCCACAGGTGTTTAAGAAGTCCTTTAAGACAGGATTGTCTGGTTGTGAGATTTCTCTAGAATACTGCGATGGCTTCCAGCACATCATAGTCACAGATTTCCCAAAGTCTAGGAGAGGGCTTGCTATTCAATAGCTGTCAATGGATTTTTGTTCCATAAAGTTGTCCAGCCATTTTGTGAACTAAGGTAAACATTGTAAATCCTTTGGGAAGTAATATCATAACATCTTTACAGTGAGATATATGGAGAAATATCTTTTGTTCCAACCTGCTATATGATGGCATTTTTTTGATGCCCCCTAATCCTCGTTTAAGAAGGCAGTGAACAAATATTACCTATTCATTCATCATATCCCAGATTTCTTAGATTTCTTTCCTGTCCAACTCCAATTTTATCTTTTCCAGGTTCAAAAGTCACATTGTATACAGTCTATGTCCTCTGCTGTAATATTTCCTATTTTGCTTTATTTCAGTTTGGGTTACTGTGCCTAATGGACTTTGCATTCATTCCATCAGTAGTTCATAACAGTCGATATGGTCAGTGAGTTTCCTTCTCTGAAACCCTAACCTTGAGATCTCATTTCTTTCTGGTGATAACTATTTCAAACCCAACCACAACATACAGTGTCTTTCCTTACATATATCACTTCGTTTTAATTTATATTTCATTTTTGTTTTTCTTTTCCCTCAGTGCCTTGAAGCTCTTCTGCAGCATATCGAGTTGGCCTTTGTCTTTACTCCATGGAATAGTTTCTTTTATCCCTCACATTTGCTGCTGCACTGTTCATTCCCTCATCCAGACAGAACTTGCCCTTTTCCTAATTTTTTTCCTTTCTTTTTTTGCTGTTCTGGCTTTAAATATGCAAGAGAAAATAAAATTGAGATCTCTCTCAGTCTTGAAGAGGTTTCCTAAAGCTTCATGCAAATTTGACTCAAGCCGGTGGGTAAACCTTAACAGCTCTAAAAATAACAGCTTTACCTTCTCCTATCACTGACAGGCTATTCCACCTGCCCAACTAAGATAAACTCTCTGCCTAAAGGAGGCACAGCAAAGACAAGAGCAGATACTGCAGGGGCATTTAGTAGAAGAGGTATTCACATCTCAGAAGAGGCAGATGCCACAGAAGAGGCAGAGGTAGACAGGGCTGGGAAATGGCAGCCAGGATAACAGCAGAGCAGTCAGATGTGGTTTTTCCTCTGTCTTTTGCTGAGCCAACATTGATCTCAGTTTTTACAATGTGTCTTTGTAAGGTTCTGAGGAACTCAAGAGGCTGCAGATGCCCTAGCTTTTTGCTAAATTGGGGTGGTGGTAGTTACACTTCAAGGAATAGCAAGAGTTTCTAAGAAGTTGCTTCATATGAGCTGCTATTTTCTAGATCAATGTCTGTGAATTCATTACCCAGTCCTTGATTCTTTTAGAGGAAATTATTAAGATTGTGAAAAACAGTTTCAGGTTGACCATTTGAAACTGCTTGAAAGATATGATGAATGCAGTCACTTAACATTTTATGTCATTTTATGTTTATGTTTGTTCTTTTTTCTCCACTTCCAGACTCTAGGTGCAGCTCATTAAGCACACCTGTGGCCATACAACTACAAAATATTTTGTCATTCAAGATGCATCCCTCTGGTGTTAAACTAGTGCTTATGCCCTACAGGGTTTGTTTTCTCTATTAACAAAATAGCCACAAATGTGCTTTTTAAAGAAAGGAGCTCTGCTGTTGCCAGCTTGCTCACCAAATGGACATTGTGGACTGTGAGGAATGAGAGCAACCCAATTCACTGGAGTCAGAAATTTTCATATGCCTGTTTCCCATTCACAAAGAACAACTGACTATTTCTTGTCCAGATATTATTTGTGCAATTTACGTTTCTAAAGGACCAGCAGAAATGCTATTTCTACTGAAGGTAAAATAACCATTTAAAGCAATGTTTGGCTTAACAGTGAATCAAATACTGATTAAGCATTTGATTATTCACTTTCAGGGTCAGTTGAAGAAACACCATAGAAACCATCATAAAATGGTTTGGGTTGGAAGGGACCATACAAAAGCCCCCTTTCCAGGGGGTGTTCAAGTCCTTTTGCTTCACAAAATAGCCATTAATATGTAATTTGCTTTAATTACTGTTATTAATCATGTAGTCTGTTCTTATCTGTACAGTTTTGAATAACTTAGGCTGTATTTAGCTAAATAAAAATGTTATTTCTAAGTAGGTAAAGACTCCTACTCCTTTATCCCAAAGGAAGCCAAACACTGTGTGAATTTGGAATATACACAGTGCAGTGGTTTGACTTAGCTGACAATTTAAAAAGGATCTGTCATCAAGTACAGCAGCTGTCCTTAACATATAATTGAAAGTATTGTTATCATGGGAAAACAATGTAGAATGATTTACTTTTCCACTCAAGGTCTATTCTTTGTGGGTTGGTTTGTGGGTTAGTTTCGTGCTTTCTTTGTTTTGGTTTTTGTTTGTTTGTTTTCCCTATGACACCCAAAACAATTCAATGTGAGAAAGAATGCTTAGGAAATTTAAATAAAAGAAAACTACCAGGCTTTAATTTTGGTGGACGCATCCCATACTTATTTGTTGCAAAGTCTTAAAGTCCAGCAGGTCACGATCTTTTGTTGCTCACACTATTCTGATAATCTTTCTCTGTCATATCCAGGAGGTTCGGTTTAAAATTTTTGCTTTCTTCTATTAGAATCTGGACAATCTGAATTCCCCAAATGCTGGCAGTGGCTTTTTTACTATTACCAATAATCCTAGAAATATGAAAAATAAGAATATTATTACAAGATTGATTACAGAAATTAAATCTACAAAAACTACAGAAAAGCTTGTAAAATAAAACATGTTAATTAATCCTATGTGCCTGAATAGATGAAGAAGAATTTGAGCTTCTTAACCAGGGCATTTACCTGGTAAACAACAGTTTACCATCCACAGAGGGCTGTTTAAGAACATTTGCTTGATGTTATTGTAGATTTTCCAGTATTTATTCATTCTTCAAAACTATTTGTATTTGTCTTACTCAGTAATGCCTTTAGAATTAGTAAATTCGACTGTACTGAATATATCTTCAATTTTTAAGGATCGAAATCCTGCCCTGTTTGCACCTGTCTTCTAAAACCAGAAGAGAACAAATACCCAGTTTTCCTAACAAAGCCTCTTACCTCGTGTCTGGCAGGACTGCTGGCAGCAGCCCAAGGTGTTCCTAGAACACGCTGTTCAGGCTTTGCACCAGGTGACAGGCAGTAGAGGTACCAAAGCCTACAGGTAGCATTTAGCTCCCAGCAGGCAATTCCCAGCTGTGCTGCTTTGTGTGTCAACCATAAAATGTGCGTTGTCTTTCTGAAGCCTGACTAAGCAGCTTTGGATATTACAAAGGCTCCGCTGCATGTTTTAATTTACATAGATTAGTCTTTCTCAGTTTTTATTACATTGATTAATCAGGAGACTATCTTAGCCCAGGCATGTTTATAACCTTGTGTGGCTGTGTTTGGCTACACAGATAAAATATCCTCTCATTTGCATGATTATTGCACGAAAGCAGTAGTCTTAGAAGGCCCAAACACTAATTTAATACTCCTTCCCTGCCTCTCTTTTTACTTCCAGAACCCAATTGTCCAAATCCTCACCTTCTTCCACTTCTTTGCTTTGGCGAAACCTTTTAATGGCGCAGGCTGAACTACTTGGCTCAATTCTCAGGCTCAAAACCAGTGGGAATGTTGGATGTGGATTTGTCAGGGATGGGGTTTGCTGTGGCTGGAAGTTTCGCTGCTCAGCATTTACTCTTCCCCAAATTGTGCTGGGCAAAGAGGACAATCCAGGTGCAAGGAAGGAGGTGAAGCCATGGTGGAAACAGAGAAAGGGAAATGTGGAGCAGTAGTTTACTGTAGAGAAGGTCTTGGGAAAACTGAGGACAATTTTTTGGGTGTTTGAAGGGCCACCACTGAGTGGCTTTTGTGGCTGACTGCAGCTGCTTCACAGGCCAGGGGCTGGCAGGCAGGAGGAAACACCTCAACGCTGAACTGCTGCTCCATGCTTGAAACATCAACTGCTCTAAGAAGAAAAAGAAACAGTTGGTTTCACATAAAATTCAGTAAAATAATAGTTTCATGTCTTTTTATTTCAGGAAACAAAATTGTGTCAGAGCGTTACCAAATCTGCAGAAATACAGCTATGGTAGTTGACTCGCTGAACTTTATGAATGTGGGATGAATTCGCAAAGAAACATCTGGCCTTTCAATTTTTCTAACAGATGGATAAGAGAATGGCACAAATTCAGGCCTGAATACTCCTTCCAAGTTTTCTTTGAGATCTGTATTAGCAGATTTAAGCTTTGGTATTTCATATCAAGTGTTCAAACCTCTGTAATGAAAACAGAAGATGTTGGCTTAGATTCTGATAATAAGGAGTGAAGCTTAGAAATAATAAATCAGTCAAAAGAAAAACAAATTCAAGGATGGCACATGTAAAAAATCTGTCATCTTCGTTTTGCAAGATTTTCATAAAGCATATTGGATAAACTTTAAGCAACGACTACTAACACAGTTCTGAGAGATGAGAATGCCATTTGAAAATGTGGAATTTTTTAAATCTTGTTTAGAAAATGGGAATTTTTATTGTGGAAATAGAAATCATGTGGGAGTTTAACCTGAACTCAATAAATAATTATGGTAAAATATTTGAAAATGCCTTGGGAAACCTCTGGAAAAGTGATGACTTTTAAAATGAAGAAATTCCTAAATCTATGGGAATAGATATTAGAATTTTTCAAAACAGTGGTTAAATTTAAATGACTTGAACCTAAATGTTGCTTCACTTACTTAATTTCAAAATTTTTTTTTCTTATTTCACCAGAAAATGTGAGGCACTCCTCTTCCCAATGACTGATCTAGTTGCAGCAACTGGGAAGAGCAGCAGTGATTCTGTTTGTGTTTTGGGGAGACCTATCTGTCACAGCCTCAGCTTGTCACATCTAACCCCATTAGAAACCAGCATTGGCTGCTTGCTCCCAGCGCTGTCGTAAGCAATTAACTTGGTTTTCTTACACAGTCATCTAAACATTGTTCCTAGAAAAGAAAACAGAGTAAACTGTCTTCACAGATGGATGACTCTGCACTCTGATTTATTCTATCGATTCTGCAAAAACAGGTGTTTGACTTAAACCAGGGACCATGAACTACAGGCCAAGTGGCCATCAGAGAGCAAGGGAGAATGGCTGATGATTTCAGAGACAGGTAGAGTTGTCCTTGTCCTTATGCTGTCACAATAAAAGCAGTCAGGATGAGGTGTTTCTGTGCACTCATGTACATTCTTGTTTTCCACGTGGGCTTTGACATTTCTTTCGTAGCACTATCAATCTCTGTGTTACCAGTTCCAGTGCTGACACATTCACACTTTCCAAGTTAAAGCACAGGATCATGGAGCCCTCATTTGCTCCAAATCTTATTTGTATTTGAAATAACTACAGTGCACAGTGGAAGGGTTAACTGCAGAACTGTACCATCACTTGCTGTTTTCCTCTTCTTTTCTTTCTCTCTTGTCTTTTAATGTGGGGAGCAAAATGCACATTTTACCAGCCTAACATCTTTTCCTTTGTATACCTATTACCTTTCACAGTGGGATCTCAATTCTAAGTTGAGCATCTGTGCACTGCCAAAGTACAAATGCTTCCAGACGTGTCCTAGATGAGTGGGGAAGTGTATCACTGTACCATACCAGAAAGCCCTTAATAGCACCCTTAATAATGGTTTCCTGAAAATTTTTCCTCATAGCTATAGAAACCCATTCTTTACCCTTAGCTTCACTTACTTGCAGAGCCTTTTTTCTAGAGCTTGTGTGGTAAAGTGTCTGATATTATTATTAATACTTATTTAAAAGATGGTTATGAGAAGCCAAATGGATAATTTTGTATTCATGGCTTTTAACAAATTTCTGATCTATTTTCTGATCTTACTTACACTGTCTAGTATTGTACAAATCATCTGAGCTTGTCTGGAAAATTAATTTTGTGTTACTTCTTGTTCAGAATAGTAAGTTCTAATATTTTTTTGGTATGCATGCACGTGTGGTTTCTTGTTACCACAATTTTAGGGAGAAAAATGAGAGAGCAGGGGTAATGACTTGTGTCTGTATTTCCTATGCCTCTTGTTTTTTAATTTCCTTAGGGTATGGTTCATTGTTGAGAACACTGTAATGGCTGGGAGATGGTAGGTTTTTTTTTTATTATTATTATATTTAAGCTGAAGCAATGACGAGTCAGGAACTGTCAGTCCAGGCTGGGCAGTCAGTGCTACATTGAAATTCAGACCCATATTACTATGATGGCAATAATTTAAAAGCAAATTTATTGAAACTTAATCATGTGACTATCAGTTTCTGGTAAGAATTAAGTTCGGTGAACACGTGAACAATTTTGCCATTGACCAATCTGTCTGTGTCATCATAAAGCTGAGTATTTACCACATAAGCATACCTAGGCTTGGAAGTAGTTTCCACATTCCGAGTCTTGCAGACTATTCCATTTTCAATCACATGAATATACTGCAGGATGAAGCTCTCAGTTTTTGTTTCACTTATTGTGATAAACTGTATACTATTACAAGTAAATCAGAAAATGGAAGGCAACACCTCTTAGGGTTGTCTTAAGCTGCTTTTATTTCAAAGCAGTTGATTTGCATAAAGGTGGCTTGTTTCCTTCTTATTCAGCAAAAATTAATGTTTATATTCCTAGAAAACTTAGATAGGACTGGGAGGTACTTCACAGTAGTTGAATAGTGAGTTGCTTTTCACAAGTTCCTGATTTTAAGGTAAAGTAATTTGAAATTTTGTTGTACATGACCCCTTTAAGCACCAGTGACACAGCTGTGCTCCTCTTAGCACATGCAGCATCATGCATTCTGTGTGATAGCTTTCGTTACATTAATAGTGAAAATTGATTTATCTTTGTCAAAATAAATGATACAATCATCCAAATAAATAACACAACTAATAAATTAGAGTTTGACAATATTCCCTAGTCAGTGATTCAGAAAAGTAATTTGCTTATGATTCGTTCATGTACTTCCGTGATGGCCTGTCAAACCACCTGATTCTAAAAATGACTCATTAAAATATAGAGTTGTGTCAAATGCATCTCAGTGAATTGCATTCCTAAATGTTTTCATTTTGGTCTCTCAGTTTCTGCAGTGTGTAAGAGAGATGTTTGCTATCTTCCATGTGGCTGGAAGCCAATCTGATGTCTTGTTTCTTCAGTATTGCCCTGAATACTGTCAGATCTAACTTTTAGTTCCTTCCTGCTTTTGGCTGACTTTACACAGAGGATGTGACTTGATCAAAGTGTTGATGTTGATCTCTGGGTTTAACCCCTTTATTGAGTGGAATTTTGTGAACCTGTGTTGTGCAATTATTCTTTTTTCTATCACCAACTTTAATCATGACTGTGAGTAATTAGGGTCAGGATGTCAGACTAGATTTCCACTTAGAAGGTGTGCCCAGTAATCATGCTGATCTCAGATGATAAAAAAGATTAATTACTGTACTCATCCTGGCTACTGCTGGAGATTTTGCTAGAAGGAGCAGCGAGAAAGAGTGCAAAGCTATTAATTAATTGCACTGTATGCATTCCACTGCTTGTTCTCTTACTCCTTTTAATACTTTGGAGTGCTATTATCTTTTCTGAAGCTTTTATGAACTCTTGTGAATATTTAAGCGCTGTTGAAAAATTACCTAACAAATATAATCTGTGGCACTCAAATCCATTATAGCCTTCTCTCCCCCCCGATTGTGTGAGATTAGAAAAGTACATTGTAAAGAAAATACAATGGCTATTAGCCTTTTCCCTCCACATCAGATGTGGTATCTTATATGTGGCAGCAGTTGAGTGCAATTTTAGCTGGAAATATAAATCCATAAGCAAACATTAATATAGAAAGCCTTTACAGTGATTTATCTACCTTTTTATGAAGAGTAAAACAGGTGTGAAACATGCCTGGGGTTCTGTGCATGACTAATTTTATTTGATTAGCATTTCTCACTTTACATTAAACCCACAACCAACCACCCCACACACCAATTTTACACAGTGCCTGTAGACTACATGTATGAGAGATCAATGTATTTCCTACTCTTCAAATTCACTTCTGAGGAATGAAGGTATCCGTTTTAGTAGAAACTGCTCAGAGAAGGTGCAGGAGGTGGAGGAAACATGAAGCAGTTCAAGCCCATGCAGAAGGGCCCACCTAAATTGCTGCTGCTGCTTCCCCAGGGATGTTGGTGGGGCCATGGGGTTAGATGGAATCAGGGTAACTGATGGGTAACTGAGAGTGTGCACGAGTTCCTGGGCAGGGCAGTTCCTTCCTTGGGCAGCAAAATCCTCCCTCCCAGCCAGCAGCAGCAGTGGGAAGGGATACAGATGTTTTAGTGACCTGACTGAAATTCTCAGCCTTTGTGGTCGGTGGTTCTCTGCACTGCCTCCCCTCATTTTTGGGCTGCTACTCCTGCTTCTTGCATTTCTTGGAATTGGCATGGCACTCTTTTAACTCAGTTTCTTAAATAATGTGCAGTGGAACAGTTTGATCTTTGTGGAGGTAGTTCTGTTCATGAAGGCATAGATTGCTATCATTTATTAATTGTTACAGTATGGCAGATAAGCCCTAAACAATTATGGCCCCACTATACAAGCCAGTGATTCAGCACAAAACCAGAATGTTGTTCTGTCCTAGTTTTACAGTTCTTAGTTTTCTATTTTATAGAAGGGAACTAAAGGCAGGGCATGAAGATATATCTTTTTTAATGTCCCATAGCAAGACACTGACAGAATCTGGAATTTAAGACCTTATTAATCTTAGTCCACTGCTGTAACCAGAACAGCAATTTCTTGCCTTGCAGTAGCTGATATTATTTACTTAGTGTAGCTAAGCTTTGTTGCTTGGTTGGTAAGAAACAACATATTAAACTATGGTATAAGAATACCATAAATCTAAAACAATTAACATTATATTCACTTGGGCAAAGACTTTTGTGGTTTTAATATTTAGAGGGTGGAAAGGCTATTTATTTTTTCTTTAAAGAAAAAATGAGTGTGCATGTTGTGTGCAAAAACTGTATTTGCTGGTGTTTTGCTTTTTCCCTCACGGAATGAACCAATTACTTCTCTCAAACAGAGCGTGACATACTGGAGTAAATGTTAAGAAAAAAAAATTAGTCAAAGTTAAAATAAATTGTTATGGTAAAAACAAAACAAAAGCCCCCTTTGAATTCAAGAAATTTGAAGTGAGACTGTAACATGTCAAGAAGAAAATTACAAAAGGAATTTTCTGTATTATAAATGATGCTGCTCTGCAAGCAAGGATTATGTAGATCTTTCTACTTCATTAAGATGCATTCACCTGTGAGATTATGGGATTCCCTGCAATCCAAACAAGGATATACCCTGCTGTGGGTGTCTGAAAACCAGCTCTGTGGCAGTGCAGGGGGAGAGGAAGAAATCTCAGCAAAATAATATTGATTTATAGTACATGCAATTTATTTGTAGAGGAGGAGAAAGAGGAAATGAATGCTGTTTCTCAGACATTACTATGCTCCTTGAATATTTTGCAGAGACCCAAGCAATGTAAGTGCATTTGCTCTTAACAGTTCAAACCCAGCACTCAGCTCTGGGAGGTGTTAGAGTATTCTCAGGTCCAGCAACATCTCCATGGCCCAGCTCACATCACAGGGCTTTGCTGAACTTTGCAAATTGTAACTGTGTTTTGTGAACAGTGTTTATAGAATCATGGAATGGTTTGGGTTGGAAGGGATCTATAAAGGGCCATCTAGCTCAATCCCCCTGCCATGAACAGGGACATGTTCAACTAGATTGGGTTGCTCAGAGCCCTGTCCAACCTGGCCTTGAATGTTTTCAGTAGTTTAGAGTCTCTGAAGTTCATTATACCCAAGGATTATTACCTTTGTCAAGTTTTTGTGTCAAGAAGGTCTGGTACTTAAAGACTAGGACTCCCTGTGTATGGGTGATCCATAAAAGTAAACAAATCTCTCTCATGATTACGACTGTAGACAAAAGTATCAGGAGAATCTGTTTTGAAACATTTATAATGTTCCTGCTAAAATTCTCCTGCCTTGTATATCCATATTGGTTTTCCTACCTGTTTGTTCTGGTCTCTGTGCAGAGCAGCAGGAAGGGCTGTGTAGGTACTGGGGATTCCCCAGGAGAACACCCTTCTAAGAAAACCAGTACCTGGAGGAAATGTCTCAAAGGCTCACTGCTGTTGGAAAAGGAAAGAGTTTGAGGACAAGTGGCATCAGGCTAGAAGAGCTGGAGGTGTGAGCAGCCATGTCTGGAGAGAGCCTGTGGTGTGACAAGGGAAGGCAAGTCACTGCCGCAGAGTCCCTGTGGCTCTGAACACGTGGGAGGGACTCCCCAGTTCAGGGGGCTTGTGTTCATCATTGTGAATCAAGGACAACCCACACAGTCAGAGGTAATATCTGTGCTTCTGAGCAACTGTATCTCATAAAAGGTATTACCTCTCCCTGAAAACTTGGCTGTGATAGTTGATGTGGTCTCAAGATACTACATTTAATGCAACAGCACTTCACTGTATCTGCATATTTATGTGTGCAAAGACCTGGCTGTTTGGTCCTCTACAAACTTCACTCAAAAAAAGCTACTTCCATCTTTCTGAGTTTGAGACAACACTGTACATCACAAATAAGATGTTAATACCTCAATAATGTTTTCATAATTATTTAAATATTTAGCTAAACTAAATATATACTCTGATAAAACTGGAATTTTAAATGTTATTTCCCTGATGATAGTCTGACAAAATTTTTTATCATGCAATGAAAGATTTTCTAGAAAAAAATCAAAGCAAACCAATGAACAAGAAAATCCGCAAAACTTTATACTACTGACTACCAGGGAAAGTTATAAGCTCTTAATTTTTTTTTTAAATTTTCTTCCCTAACATGTGAAGTCACTCTCCAAATTCAAAAGAAATGAAGGGTAATATACTTGAAACTCTAGAGAATAGCTATCCTGTCCAAATTTGATGCTATAACCGAATGTATGATGATGATGCTATAACCGAATTCTAAAGACCTATTTGAATTAATATAGCCAAGATTAAAGGGCTGTGGTTTTCACTGTAAGCACAGAGAACCAGAAGTCCTGCTAATAAACAAATGAAATGTTTATGAAAATTTATGGATGTTTTTATGTACAACTGAATTCTGCTGCCTATATTAAATTTTAAAACGGAAAGTTTTGTACTATAGTAACCAAACTTGCAATTTTTGCTAAAACTACTAGTGAAATAAATTGCTGAAATTAGTGTAAGTTTTCATGTTATAAAGGATAAAGGCTGCTGGTTTCGGTTCATAATTACAAATGTATTCTAAATGACTGTCATTCCAGCTCCATTATGGAAACAGCAGACACTGTGGCTCTGATTCTGGTCTTAAGGTGGAGTAGATTAGGCATGAGGTCAAGTGAAGTTACAGGTACATAAAATACAGGAAAAAGCCTGTCCTGCCCTCTCTGAGCTGGGGACATCAGCCTAGAAACGATCCTTCTCACAGCTCAGTCATCAAAGACTACGTGTTTTATGCAAAATGGTAGGAAAACTTTAATGGTCAAGGCCTAAAGTCACTTTGGTCTTGATTCATTGGTCTTGATTCATTGCCCCCTGCCTGGTCTGTAGCTTACCTGAGACCACAGACTGCAGAGCTGTTTTGTTAGTGTGCTAAATTCCTTGGAGATGAGAGCAATGCACACACAGCGTCACAATTATCTTTCCAACTGTGTTTGCACTCTGAAAGTTAAAGAGAGAAATCTTTGAATTTCAAAGTCCTGCAGAGCGTGTGGACCAAAGATTAATGGAAGTTTTCCATTAATTCCCTGGAACACTCTGGCATCATCAGCCATTTTTTCTGTGGAAGCTGAGGTTCATTCAGGAGACCAGTGGCTGTAATGCGTGTAAGGGTATCTGCTGAAACCTGTAGGATTTCATCATTCTAGTAAGTTACATACAAGCTTATATACAGAGGAAAGGCTAAGAAAATTCATTGTCTTAAAGGAAGAAAACTTCAAAATTTAAAATTTGTAAAAAGTACAAAATTCTTACAGTACCTCTTAGATCCTGATTTAAAAAAAAATCCCCTGCTTTATTTCTGAAACATTAACAGGTAATATATGTGTAGTAAATTCAGAAGCAGGAAGCTTTCATTCTGCAGTTGCTTCACTGGGTACTCTTATCCCTCACCAAGTTAAAATATGTGCTAACTTGTACAGTCACATATCTAACTACCTCCTTATTAAGACGAACGAGACTTGTTCTATGATAGCAGGTGGCAAATTAGTTTTTAACAATCTTGCCCACTGAAAAAGTAATTATTTCTGTGCCTTATTTAAAGGTTTTGTTTTAAACTGTTGCTTTTCATGCTGCCTTGGTTATTTTCCAAGCTTAATATTCCTTTTGTTAATTATGATCTGTGATTGCTGGACCAAAGGCAGCCACTTGTTTGGGCAAATAGAAAGTAGTATTTTTCAAGTAGGTATCCATTATAAGGGATTTGTCTCTCCCAATTTTCTTATTCATAGGATATAAATGAGCATTACAGTTGAATTAAAGCAGAATTATTGTTGTTCATAACAATCTCTGAATACTTTAAAAACTTATTTTTCCTCAAAATTATTTTAAAATTTTAAATAAATTTTCTTCATAGTCAGATTTCAGGTGCACATCCAGAAACCTTATCTGCAAGAAGCAGACATGAACGGTGAAAATCAAGATGAAGAATAAAGATGATTTTAATTTTAAAAAATCTTATGTATGGCAGAGTTAGAAAGATAGATAAAAAATACCAAATTTACCAAAAAAGGAAAAGCCAAATTTCTCTGGTTGAAAAACATGATTTTCTACAGAAAAGGAAATGAAGTCAGAGCTGCCTGAGCTAGTAACTGTTTTTGTACCAAACTAAGCTCTCTTGCAATGAAATTATCACATATCTAACTAAAAATTTAACTTGTGTATGGCCAACATCCAAGGAATGACACAGTATAAGAGCTTACAAATGGAGCATGAGTCAAACTCTGAAGCTCTGTGATGGGCATTGTGAGTGAGGAAATACTGACAGTTTGCAAAATAGGCAAATGCTTTTTGTTATGAAAAAAAGCTCAATTTTTTCAGAACAAATTCCACCAAATATCAATTAAGAATTTTCTATGTCTGTGGATAAGTCTAGTTGATGGGCTGCTCTTAAAAAGTTATTTTTGTTATGTACTGCTGACCTCTATTGGCTTATTCCCACTATATGCTGTTGTGGCACTGCTGTTTTCCTCCCCTGGGAGATATGAGCTTATGTTTGATTTTATTTAGTAAGTTTTGTGGCAGAATGACAAAAATTTGAGCATATACGTATATATATGTGTGTGTGTGTGTGTTTCTTCTTATGCACAAGTACACCCATTAAGTTACTTCTCTCAGGTAAGTCAATGGAAAAGCCATTATCTTGGGATAGTGATTGGGGAGGGGCTTCTTGTGTCCATGAATTTACAAATGTGCTTAAATGGTTTTATTGAGGTGCGGCCCTAGATGTACTACACTATAAAAATGAAAATAAACACCATAATTGCAGTTTTTCTTTGCCTCTGTTAATCAAAAACTACTTTTGTGTTAGAAAGGATAATTTGGCAAATCATCCAACTGTAGCATAGTCTAATTGGTTTTGGAGCCACAACATAAAATTTAAATTGGGGAAGATATTTAACTGTGTCAAATATTCTGTTTGTTCCCTCTTAAAAGTCAATACCATAATGTCATTTTCTTTGCATTTGCTCTTATCACTTTTTAAGTCTATTTCTGCTTGATGAGAAACTCAGTATGATCTGGCAGTGTGCACTGGCAGCCCAGAAAGCCGAAGACATCCTGGACTGCATCAAGTGTGGCCAGTGTATCAAAGTTTAGATTAGATATCAGGGAGAAATTCTTTCCTCTGATGGTGGCAAGACACTGGCACGGGTTGTCCAGGGAAGCTGTGGCTGCCCCATCCCTGGAAGTGTTCAAGGCCAGGTTGGGTGGGGCTTGAAGCAACCCGGTCTTGTGGAAGGTGTCCCTGCCCATGGCAGGAGGGTGGAACAGCATGATCTTTGAGATCCCTTCCAACCCAAACCATTCTAAAATTCTAGGATTCACATATTTTACGTCATCTTTCTGATTTTTGTACATAGAGGGATAATAATTTTATTTGCTTTTGTAAGAACAGTAATGTCTTGGATCAATTCATAGCCTAAAGCCACCTGCACTGACAAATGCAAGTATTAAGACATTCTAGCTCATACTGAGCTCCCTACCCCAGACTCATCCCCAAGATAAGACTTTTATAAGGCCATTCTTTTGATCTTTGAGAAGTGCAGATGGTAATGGAGATTTAATTTCCAAGTTTGCTTTTATCAGAGAGAGGGCCTGTGGTTAGCTCTGTGACAATGTACATAGCCCTGTGGAGTGCATGCAGTACATAAAGTGATGCTCAGGGTGCACTTTTTACAACAAAACTCGGTTTGAAATTATTTTTGAAAGAAATATTTGCTTTAAAAATTAATTGTGAAAATTAATTTTTAAGCATCTCTAGGATTTTGCTGCTTGGAGTACTGTATTGTAATTTCAGATCTTAATGATTTCCCTGTGTGGAGAGGACAATTCAAGGAATTAAATATCTAAGAAATAGGTTTTCACATCATGGCAGGGTGTGCATAAGTGCAGCCTGTAAAAGCATGGTGATTCTTCATGTAAACATTCTGTAATCACTCAAACCAGTGGGAGCAGATGTAAGAAACAGGCTTCAATTGCTACATTAGGCTCAAAATTTCAGAGAATCAGGCCCAAAATAGTTTGGGATTTTCTTACTTAATTCTCTCCAGGGAAACATCGGAAACAGCAATGAGAGGATGAATAATAAGGCTTAGGAAATGCCATGTCCTTTGGGTAAATTATACAACCCATGCCCAAATAGGAGATTTTTTCCTTATTCTGTCTTAGAGCTGCCAGAGAAAGATTGAGAAATTTCTAAACCCTTGGGATTCCTTCAGATCTAAAACTAACCCATTGTCATTGTAGGCTAGACCATGCAGAGCATTCTTTTTGAAAGGGAAACTGCTGTTCTGGGTCCGTGCTACTGAAATTTCTATCAGGAAGTAGCATTTCAAAGGTCAGTTGCACTTCCAGAGAAATGTTTCATATTTCTTGGCTTTCCTAGCAATCAAACCTTTGCCAGTGCCTACTAAGTCAAAAATACCCCATTTGTAGCAAGCTGGATTTAACTGTATCAAAATTCTTTATAGACCGTGATTATTAGTGCTCTTGCTATATCCTCAAGATTTTTCCAGCAAAGTAAGCTAGTGAAACTCTAATGATGGGGCTACTCACAGTGAAACCTTAGGTTTAGGCTTTGGGCATGTAACCAGGATAATGAATAGCAGAGATCAGAAAGATTTGCTGGGGGCGAGGCAAGGCACAAGGCCTGGCACACAAAACATGCATGCAGCACGTGGAGTCGGACAGGAGGAGCAGGGACAGGTGTGAACGAGGCAGAGAACAATGCTGAAAGAGACCCAGGACTGAGGTGAGGACCAGAAGCAAATGCTGAGCAGCACTGACTCCATGCTGGGCTGGCTGCCTCTGCTTTGGAAAACCTAATCTCCCAGAGAAGGGTGGTACCTACCTACCCACCCATCTCCTGCAATAGCTGCAGGCACTGTGTGATGTCTGCCTTTCTGGAGTTTTCTGGAAATAGGTTTGGGATAAGAATGACCCAGAGCAGGGGAGTTTGTAGTGCAAGAACCTCAGTGAGCACAGCCCAGTGTGGCTTCATTACAGTGAGTGGAGAAGAGCCACCAAAGCAGGAAATCTGGCATTCTTTTTTCATGGGCTTCATCCTTGACTAATTGGTATCTGATGACTGAAATATCCAGGTATTTCAAGAGCTATTTTAAATTTTGCATTAATTGCTAATTATCTCTATCCACCAGATCACTATGGGTGCAGCTAACCATATTCTGTCATCATTATAAGGACTTTCAAAGGGTCTTGTTTAATATTGCCTCATGAGGTATTCTGTGACTGTGCTAGGCATATGCTAATGACCTAAATACTGTCTTTTCTGATTTTGTTTCTTTTGTCTTTTTTTTTTTTTTTCCATAAGAAGCTTTATTTTAATATTATTTTCTGGAAAAAAAGTATTAAATAATTTCAGGAGAAATTCAATATTTACCCCTGAAAAATTTTTAAATTAAAGCAAGAAAAGTCACTCTCCCATTTCTTTTTCTTATTTGAGTAATCAGCCTTGAAAAACTTCAGATTAATAGAATATGAAAATCTGAAAGACTGCTTTTTCAACTGAGACTGGTTTACCTGATTCTCACAAGAACTTTACAGTGTCTCAGTGACTATACAGTTTTATAATGATAAGTACCCCTGCATTGGTTTCAGAATAAGATCAAACCCAGTACTGAAAAACATCTGATAGGCTGGTACAGCTCAGCTTCCAGGTGGGTAGAAGTCTGTTTTAAAAGGCTCTACCCATTTTTTAGTGTTTTCTTGTGGAAAGGCAGTGAGGCATCATAGAACAGTATGATGTTGTTAAGATACAGTTTCAGAAAGGTCTAACTGTAGTTGCCCTTCAAGCTTACATTCTTGTTTAGTCATATTCCAGAAGTTTAGAAAAACTATTGTGCACTGAGACTTTGTTAAGCCTTTGTCAGGAGTGTTTGATATTTTAATGTTGTAGAGAGCAGTGAGTGAATTGTGTTAATTAGCACTACTGTTCTCAGTGGTAGCAAGACTGTTTCTTAAGAAAAATGCCTTTTATAAGGTATCTTTTATACATCTAATGTGTAAATTTATCCTCTTAAAGTATTTAAATAGAAGGATTGTGTGCTTACTCTGAGGTAGGTTTGTAAGGAGGACAGAGCCATGTGGTATGTGCAGTGAGCAATTGGCCACTGGTGAGAGGGGCAGAAAGCTCTTTGTGTTTCCCTGTACAGCTGCCAGAGCAATGTAGTTCACAGAAAAGGCAGTCTGAGGAAAAGTCTTCTGCACTCCGTAGGATGCAGTCTTGTGTACAGGATTAAGCTTTAAGAGTATGTATTATAGCTATAGATTTGCGTGAAGCTTAGAATTTAGAAATTCTGTCCCTTAGACACTAAAGAAAAATCCAAGCATTAAATAATAAAAGTAATCCTTTCCCAAGATCATCCCCATCGTTTGGCATAGCACTAAAGTCCTGTGTGACAAGAGATGGGTAACTCTATGTTTTCTTGTTCAAACAGACTTTCACTCAAAGAAATTTCTGCCAGCATTGCCCCTCACACCAAGGGCACACAAGCCCTCTGAAAAGTTCCAGGGTTCCATGTGTTTGCTGCACTTTGTGGCTGTAGGGGCTGTTTTCCTCATGCTGTGCAGAAGGCTACAAGAGTCTGATGTTTTCTTGAAAAAGCCCTGTTGTTCCAGAAATAGATTTAATGGCCATTTGTTTTCACACCTTCACAGTGCATGTACCCTACATTCAGAGTTCCTTCTTCTTTCTGCTTCATCTGGTCATGGGTTATTAAGTGTTGACTGGGCAACAGTGGGTGACACATCCAGAAAGCAATTAATTAGTATTAGAAGTGCTGTTGTCAGAAGTACCTCCATCTGACTGGATAAGAACATGTCCAGATTCAGTTTGTTTTATTTTTCAGTGCCATCAGTCTGATGGTTGTTTGCATCCAGTTTGAGTTGTAGGAAAATGGCTATTTCCTCGGCAGTTTTCACAAAGACAAGAACAGTTGCAGTGAAAGGCTGGCTGTAAAGTGTTTATTCCTACAGGATTTCAGACTTTTGTCTTAAGTTTTAGGACAAGGGAAGCTTTGCATATTTGTTTTAACAGGCCTTTCCTCTGTAATAATAATAACACTTAGCACTTTTCAGCTTCAAAATACCTTACAAATTATAATTTCACAAAAACCCAATGATACAGTAAGTATTTCATTTGCCCAAGGCAGTGAAGGGAGTCACCACCAGCACTAGGATTAAAGTAAAAAGATGAAGGATATATATGGAGAGAAATATTTGTAGGAAAACTCTACAACCATTCTTTATTTCCTGTGGGTTCCTCTTTTTTCTTCTCCTTTTCCAAAATACGCCTTTTAATGCTGAAGTGCTGAGAGCAGTAGAACGAAACTAAAGGAGAAGATTTCAGGTTTGGATTTGTTCATGGACTTCTCATCTTCCACAGCTCATTGTACACAGGGATTTGATACTTTTCTGTACGATTTCAGTATCAGTCTTAAACGACCAGACCAAGGTAAATGTGTTTTTTGGGGAGGTGAGAGGAAAATCCAATGCCTGAGATTATTTAATGTACTGAAAACAATGTAATATTGCATGTCCTTTAGTGAGTAACCCAGGGTGTAAAAGTTAGAAAGGAGTTGCAATTCCATGTTCATTGTCCCAAATTTCCAGTTTTTGCTTTGATCTAGAGAGGGCAGCAAAGAGCTGCAGTTTGAAACTTCTGCAGCAGGTAACCTGCCCTGTCTGCTCTTTCTTTGATTACAGCCTTAAAAAAACTCATCGTGAAGATATTTTCAAAGTGTCTCTCAGTTTTCTGACTCCAAGTTTTTTGGGGGTAGCTCTGTGTTATGAGACAGAATGGTCAGAATTAACAACTTGACCACAGACAAAGGATGTTGGCAAATCAACAAAACAGTGTCTTGTAATCACAACTCTTGTAATCACAACCTAAGCTCAGTTTATCAGTCTCAGTGCCTCCAGGTAATTTAGGATATTAGAAACAGAATTTTTATTAAACTTCTGGAAACCTATTCAATGTCAAATGCATTTCCTTGAAAGAGCAGGCTGGATGTGTATCCCAGACAGACTTAGCAGACATTAAAGTGAAATTCACTGGTTTCATTGCTCTTCAAAAGGAAATCCTGCTCCCTCATGCACAAACACTGCAGGAGCAGATGAACTGCTGGCAGAGGGGACAAGTCTTTAAAAGTGAAGGAAGGGAGGTGATCTATGGGGTATTTGGAGGGCAAATCCATGAACATTTTATCATTAAAGAAAAATGAGTGGATTTCAGGGGATTCAACAGAGATGACTCCTTTGGAGCAGAGATGTAAGAACAGACATCTGAAGTTCAGACACTTAAAACATCTAAACTTTCCCTCCACTGTTCATTATTCCCAGCTGCCTGGCTTAGATACAAATTTTTGTCCTAAATGAGTTAGTGGGAATTTTGCCACTAATTTCAGGAAGACTGGCATCAGACGTTAGCAGAAGTATCCTTACTGAATGTCCCTGTGCTCATCTAGAGCATGGTTGGAATATATCATGTTCACAGCCACCCCTGATTACCAGCTTGTACATTTTGTGATGTGTGACTATGCCTGTCAGCCTGAACAAGCCATGGTTTCATACCAGTTGTATTTTTCTTATTTTCTGGGACCGAAAAGGGCTCTATTTTTACTGGAGTGTGCCACCCAGGTACTTTGATTCTTTAGACAGGTAAAGTGCTGGCCCTGACCTCATGGGCTGACTAGAATTGATTTCCATAACATCCCTCTTGAAAGAAGGGATTTATGTCATCCCTAAGTGGGAATTACCTGAGGGGGGAGGGGTCAGGGGGATGTTATTTATGTGTACAAATATCAGATGGGTTGTATAGAAGGCAAAGTAAGACTGCTCAGTGACAGACCAAAAGGCAACAGGCACAAAAAAGAGGAAAATCCATTCATGCATAAAAAAAATATTTTTGTTGCTGTTTAAACTGTTGGGATGGATGGAAACTTGGCATGGATAGCTCAGAGATCTTGTGGAATTACCTCTCATGATGATATCCAAGAGCTGTTCACAACCCAGAGCAAACGGTTGTATGTGACCTTGCTTTGAGCAGAGGGCTTGGGTGGGAGGATATCTGGAGTTCCCTGCCTACCCCAAATATTCTGTGATTCCCCAAATAGACCTTCTTATCATAACATGCTGGAAAACAGTCAACAATTGTGCAAATACAGTTAAATTTGCATGAAATGTTTATTTAATGAATATAAAAATTATCATTCATTGTAAATGACTTTGATTCTTTTCCCTAATTATCTCAATAAATTAATGCATTCTTTTGAAAATATGTAGTACAGTATCTGTTTAAAAGATTATCTCCTTATCCTGCTGTCTGATTTCTGGAAAAAATTTTATCCTAATGTCTGCAATGCTGTATAAATTCCCTTTAAATATTAGATTTGATAATCTTCCTTCCATTATAAAATATTTGAACTTTAAATGTCATTTGAACATTGTGAGCAGAAATAAAATATGAATTATGATGGAAATATGTCAAAGATATAAAGAAAATGGACATGCTTTTTCTTATTCTGTTTGTTTTATAAATGTTGTGACATTTTGACTAAGAAATAAAATACAGCTTTTACAGAACTGTGGGAAAATAATGACTGAATTTTTGTAGTTGTAACTGGACATTCCTGAAAGTCAATGCATGAATTTCTTCCATCACTCTTACAGCCTCAGTGCTGTAGAGTGAGAACTTTCTTAGTCATTAAACAATATTAAAAATAATGATTATTAAAAAAACAAAACAAAACAAAAAACACCCTAACAACTCCCCCTGAAGCTGTGTGGAACATTCAAAGAATATCTGGCAGAGAGAAACAAAACCAATTCAGAAATAGCTACAGATGCTGCTTGGCATCAGAGGAACTTTTCAAGTGAGCTCTTTAGTAATCTCATCTCATCTCATATTAATCATTCTTAGATATTAGGTCTATCATTTGCTTATAATCTCTACCAAACATTACTTTCTTACTCTTGGCAGCAGCCTTTTGAGTAATTGAAGACTCTTTTCATGCTCTGTCTCTTCATTGGCCGTCTTATTTTTAGACTAAACTGTCATGATTGTTTGTTGGTTTGGGGATCCCCCCATCCATCTGTTTATTCTAATTGCTGCCATGTGGACTCTGTCCAGTGGTTAATGTCTCTTGTGGTGTGTGGACAGGCACCAATCATCCTGTCTGCCAGCCAGCAGAGACCGCTACAACAATTCACAGTAGCAGTTTTGAAGTATATGCAATTTTTTTTCAAAAAAGGGTATTTCAAAGAGCTGTTCCCTATCTGACCCTTCTTATCTTGGATGCTTTTCAAGCCTTAAAGCTGAGAAGGAGATCCTGGCCCTTGTGGTGCACATGTTTATTTGCAGAAAGGAGAGAGCTGCTCCTTTGTATTCCTAAGGAGTTAATGTACTGTTTTAGATGATTAATGCTGATCACAGCTGTCCAGTTGTGACAATTTACCTGGGCTGAATGGATTGATAAGAGATATGCCTGATTATGTCCTCCTGATAAGATGGTTGCCCTCCCTCCAACAGCCTGAGACAGTTGACATATTTGACAAGTGGAACCATGGAAATACCTGTGCCCTTTTCTACTATCAATTAAATTCTTTATTTTCCTTAAGAAAATGTATAAGGAGCTCTATTCTTCATTACAGATAATTTTCCTCCTTCAAATTCCCTCCTATGATCAACTTAAGTAAAAGCATTTTTTTTAAAGTGTACTTCCAGTTTGGTAAGATTTCATGATGCTCTTCAGGGTACTGGCAGTTCCTCCCAGCTTTCCTGAAAATTTACTTTCTGGTCTGTTACCAAGGTCTTTGCTGCTTCTGGCAATTGTTATTTTTAGGAAAGGGAAAGGAGTAATGTTGGTTGGAGAATATACACTCATCCATAAATTTCTGTGTAGGGAGAGAATGTACAAATCATCTGCCATCTGTGTAGGTGTCCTTTATCCATCATCCACATTTCTATCCCAAATACCCAAACAGTATGACTGAGAGCATCTTATTTACATTAAAATCTATTACTGGATGTGGAAATTTCTATTTTAAAAGGTGGTAGGTAGATCCACCATTATATGGTGTGAAAGTTTTTCCATGTGCCTGCTTGATCAGAAGAACCACAAAAGTGCCTGTATTGTTGCAGCTTGCTTGGAGAAGATTAATTGGGAGAGGGTTGCAGGTCAGTGACCCTCTGAGGTGCTTGAAATGGTGTGACATGTTTCTGCAGGGCAAGGGTGTAAGAAAGGGACAAATCTGCTGCCTCCCTGGGCAGCCAGGTCAGCCTGATCTCATTAGCTCCATTCCTGAGATAGAAGAGCAAAGAAATTGTGTAGTAGTCAGAGAGAAGTAGCTGAACCTTAAACGTAAACCTTTTTTAAAGACAAGCCCTGGGAGCAAAATTCAAGCTATGTATTGTTATGTTCTTAATTAGGAAACAGAAGACAAGTCAAGAAATGAGTGGGTTAGGTTTGCTAATATCAGTGGGCTTGTTTGTGTTGAAAGTGATTTTTAAATTTTAGCTATTCACAGAGCTCTGTTTGTTTTAATTTTTTTGAAAATAGCTCAATTTTAGTGAATTAGAGCACCTTTGCCTAAAGGAAATCATAACAGAATGAAACACTGTATTAAGAAAACCAACTCAAACCTTCCTGAGTACTTATTCTTGCCATGCAGAATAAAAACTGAAGATTGAAGATAAAGAATCCCAGTAGAAACTCAGAGACCTTGGAGAAAGATAACTTTGTGTTTTAATGAGTGCTATTTTTCATGTGATGTCTAAACTCTCTCAAAAACATTGTTTTGACCCTTGTTCTGATGAAGAAACAGCTAAGGAACCAGAGGGGAACAGACATTATGAAATAAAGATTACTTCAGTCTCAGATAATTTTTTTTTAACTTCCTTGTTTAATGCTGCATAAAGTACCAATAAATCTCCCTCTAGGCTTTATGAGTCCTACTTTGTAGGTGACAGATCTCAGGCATTGATAGGTAGTCAAGGATTGGGGAAAATGAGTGTGATAGAGATGTTTGGAGGAGAGAATATGTCCTGATGACACAACAACAACAACAACAAAGCATTAGTCACTGTCCAAGTTTAATACCTGCAGATTTGGAGCCAGATATGATTTCCTGGCTTTCAAATACATCTCTAGGACCACTGAGTTGCCAGCAATGTATTCTGGATGGTTCTGCAAGTAAGTGTTTCCTGCAATGTCTTAATTATACTTTTTTTTTTTCTTCTTGATGGGATTCCACAAAGCTACAAGCATGCATTTTAAGATGAACTATTAAAAGGAAAGAAAACAATCACCAAAGCTTCCCCAGTGACTAATGTTGTGTAAATACTGTCATGGTACAGTTGGATTTATTTTTAATTATCAGGCCAGCCTGGGGAAGTGCTGTCGGAGAGCAGTGATAGCCTGTCCATTGCTCGTTTGAGCAGAACAAAGGGCTTGACTTGGAGCAAGTTGCAATGCAGATAGTGATGTCTGAGTTTATTCTGCCTTTCTTGTTCTCAAGCAGCAGAAATGTAATCTAGAGCTGCAATGGAATTTAATGCTAGGGTAGATCCCTGTGGAGTTATAACTCAGCTATATATTTCTTAAAATAGCCGTAATTTTCCATTTTATTTTTTTAATATGATTTTGACCATAGTTAGGAAATCATAATTCTGGTCTATCAGAGGTGTTAGTCTCATTGATCTGTTCCCTCCTTTTCTTTTTTTTTTTTTAACTTTGACTTCTTTTTCTTCTGAGAAGTGTCTCATTTTATTCAAATCGGCATTAGACCTGATAAAATCTTAGGACCTTTTCCTGTATAGATTTGTTCACATTTTGTTGCTTAGATTTTCAGGGGGGCTACACATATGAAAATACTGTTAAAACAGAATTGGAATGAGCTGATTGGGAATAAATAACTTACACAGTGCTTATCTTAATGTATGGTCCTGCATACATTGTGTTGTCTTCTCTTACCCTTTACTACAAATGTTCTGTTTTATAAACTCACTATTCAGTCCAACTCAGTGCTGCTGCTTTACAGAAGTAGATGTGCACTAAAGATAATGGTTATTTTTCTGTTACAGAGTTGAGACACCTGCAATTTTAGGAGTTTATTCTATTTGTTTAAAGGAAAAAATGACACAAAGGACTAGCTTATGTTGAGACAGATTGATATTTGGGGGGAGTAGTGGAAACAATCTGAATAATCCCACAAACTCAGAGACCAGTAAATAACTAGGATGTTACACCTGGAGTAGGACTCCATTGTTTGCCTATGGACACCTCATGCAATTTTAGATATCCTGCAGTATCTGAGGTATTTGCAGAGCATATATTAACATGGCACAGGAGCTAATGAAGACCTGTGCTGCTCTGGATGTGCAGCTTGGTGGCAAGTGTCCAAAAACCACATAAAGTAGCCCCAGATGTCTTCTTTATTTTGGTAGGCAACAAAAAACTGGCCCTGCATTCTTAAGACAGCACAACAGTCTTGCAGTGAGAACTGTATGCCAGATGTTTAGCTGGTTTTATTTCATCTCTTTTTCCCTGCATATTGCCCCTTTATGGGTGGATTTTGTTTGGTTTTTTTTTTTCCCCCCCCCCCACTTAGAAGTACTGAACGTCTGGAAGCCATTTGTAAGGGAATACTTTCAGCCCATGTGAAACTTAAGCTAGTTTTGTGTATGCATTTATATATATAGATTATATTAGGTTTTAGGAGCCTGGGTATGGACTCCTTAGCCTACATGTTGGATGTCATGCCCACACCCTTCCTGCAGAGGTGATGTACAGCTTTATGCAGGGAAGTTCAACACACCGAATGTAGCAGTGCAGTTGTAGCATCTGTGGGTGCTGAGATATTGGGACAGCCAAACTCATCTCGAGCTCATTGAATTCAGAGGATTAACTGTGTCATAAGCTGTATTTAGTGTCTAAAGGAGCCGTGCCATATTGAAATCTCTGTCAGATGCAATCTTCCTCTCCAGCAGGCTTAAGTACATGCATTTAAAATGTTTAGGATCAACAGCAAACAAAAAATTATTCAGAACTTAATTCTGATGAGGAATTGATGAGGTCTGATGAGGTCTTGATGAGGAATGAAGGTCATGGGACCACACTGCATGATGTCAGTTTTTGGCCTTTCGTACTAGAAAGGAGGCATGGAAATACTTGTGACCAGTCTGGTGCACACAAATAGTGCCTAACATCTGGATAGCAGAGCAGTTTTGAGTGGATGGAGAAAGACTGTAAATCCAGCAGCAACAGATAAGCAGAATTATTTTAACTGTACCTTTTGAACCAATTTGAAAGATCCTGGGGATTCAGGATGGGAACACAGCAAATATTGGCACTCACTCCTTGCAGAGCATCAGGGTATTCTCACAGTGTAAAGAAGATCTCTAAGCAGCTGTAAAAATATTAGAACTTAAAATTTTAATGTGTATAATTGCAGGAAGTTCAAGGAAGGTTGAAAATGTCATGTACAACTTACATTTCATTCTTCCTAGGCAGGATTATCTAACTCATCACTGCAGCCATTTTAGTGAGTGTCAGCTCTAATCCCCTTGAGAGAAGTCAGTTCTCATTTTATAAAGGAACAGAATGGCAGAAAGGCTAAAACATTATTGTTCAGAGGAATGGGCGAGAAGAATCTGTTTTCTGAGGCTCTGTATACATATAATAAAGGTATGTTCATAAAAGGACATGATCAAGGTAGCTTCCCCCTCCTCTGAGAGCCCCTTATCTGATAAATGGTTACTGCATGTATTCTTCTTGTCACTTGGGAAAAAACACACGTGAGCTGATCTGCTGGCATGGGTAAAGGAAGATAGAGGGTGTTGGTTTAAATCTGAGTGAAATCTCCTGTTCATGTCTGGCTATAAACATGCATGTGCTGACTTGAGCTGACAGAGAGTATCTTGGTTAATCTCAGTAACTAGATGGTGGGCTTTCAGTCCAGAGAGAGAAATAGAGCTGCCATCCCCCTGTCTGGGGAGCTGAGGAAGCCTGTGAGAGCCTGAAGTGCAACCCCTTCTTCTTCAAGCTGAAGATTGAAGATTCCCAGCCAGTCTCTAGCCACCAAAGACCTTCCATATCCTACACAATCTGAAAAAATCCTCAAAAGCTTTGATAAAGATTTCATTTTTTAGAATATGAGATGGAAATGCCAGGGTGTGTTGTTGATGAAGTCTTGAACTCAAAAGTCTTGCCGTTGTCTCAGAGAAATGTAATGGAAATCAAAATAGTCTCTAAAAAAACTGATCATGCTGTCCTAGAATCTGTTTGTATTATCCCTTAAATTTCCTTCACTTTTAGTTGTGCATATAAGATGAATAAATCTATTTGCATTAACTACTTGATGCTGCCTGAGTACTGAGAACTGGAAATTATATGAGGAAATATTTTCTTATCTGTGAGTTAGATTAAATTAGGCCAAATTAGGCCACATGTTCTGGCGTTTGTTCCTGTGATGCAATTGTATTTTCTGTGAAGACATTGTCACAGTCTTTCTTCCCAGAAGGCATAACTATTGGAAATCCTTTTTTTTATGAGACTTTTTTGTGTAACGGGTTAGAAATATAAAGGCAATGTCATGTGAAAAGCGTGTGTGTATTAATACTGACAGCTTTATCCTTTCTCTTCACATTTAGACTTCATTCACTGTTTTAGTCAAGCACCTTTTTAAGAGTCTACTGTTTCATGATTTCTATTTGGACAAGAACGTAGTATTAAGCATTTACAGCAGGTAGGGGTCTTTTTGTTTGTTTGGTTTTTTTCCTGACTGACATTGTAATGATAGAAAATTGTCAACTATCCACAGGTTTTTATCTACAGCCATCTATAAGTTTCCTTTTATTCAGAAAAGTTCTGAGAAAAATGTAAAGCAAATATTCATAGAAATTTGTTCAGATGAAAGTAAAACATATAATTTGAGCTCAATCTTTCCTCTATTGTGAAAATATTATATAAGTGTTCTGGTGCAAAAGTTAAACATAGAATTGTGCTGTTAAAAATTTTTAATTCTCATTGAAAATTGCCTAGCCTGGACTTCCATTACTCATCCCATTACCTAACCTAAAGCAGAAGATGGGAACCTCCCTAGTTAACCTGTGCTGAATAATTACATGTCAGGAGCAGCCCATGATTCATCAAAATAGAATTGTGTTCCCAACATATGTCTTAAACAGGGACCTCTACACTTACTCTTGTTTGCATTTAAATTTTAAGGGAAATGGAGGTCATAGACAAAATCAGTATTTGGCTTGGTTTGTACAGATGCAACTATATGAGTAATAGGAATAGAAACAGGAATATCTTTTCTGGCTCCTATTGAAAAAATCATGTTTATTCTTTAGGAGATTGGAAACATTTTAAGTGTGGCTGATTTGTTGTTGACATGGTTAATCTGGTATCTCTTTAAATACCAAAAATTCAGCTGATGTATTATGTAAATTTAAAACAAATTTTTGCTATTTTATAAGATATTAAAAAGAAGTGGTAAAAATGAATGGCATGTAAATATAATAAAAATAGTAATTATCACATAATAAAAAAGTCCCACACAACTATACATAAAATACTCAGATATCAGTGCTCCTGGCTGTGGACAAGGACTGCAGAAAACCACAAAATCCTTGCTTGCTTACCCTGAAATTCCATTTTTATTACATGCAGAAATTAAGTGCCCAGTCTTGGTTTCTCACTTTCTTTCTCTTCCCTGTCATTATTTTTATCCTTATATTGCACCTCCCTTGGCCCTGTAATCTCCTGAAACATTTCACAGTCCTGATTTTCCCATTCCAGCTCTCCATTTTTTCCTGTGCCCAGTCAGCTTTGTGTCCTTCATAATCTCTGCTGCTTTCATGCACATGTATTTATCTCTCTGCATCCCCTTATCTATTTGCTCTCAAATCTCCTTATCCTAGATTCCTACCCTTGCTCATGCTGCAGTCTCCCCCTTGCTTTGATGATGCACATGGCTTTCATGGCTCTATGTACATCTCAGATTGCTTCTCCTCTGCTACAGCTCTTTCTGCCCCACTTGGGTGTGAGCAGGGAAGCTCGAATGACTTCTGAGTATCGATGTAAAAATGCCTTTTTTGTCACTTCCTACCTGGTGACAGAAGTAGTACACTGTGAATCATTGCGGGAAGCTGAAGAAAGATAATTTTTGCTGCAAGAAATGCATATCACCCCTCTTTGAAACCCTGGTCCCTAAAACCTTTGAAAAAATCCCATTATTTTTATAGTATGAGTACTGTTATTTCATTAACTAGCTGAAGATTGTAGAAGTTCATAAGGACACTAAAAGAGCACAGATCTTTTGGATTTAATCCATTAAGTAGCCAGAAAAATCTCTCTGTCAGTACTTAGGAGTAACACTCTTTGCCATTTACAACAGCTGTAGTTACAGATTTGTGTGTAGTGGCCCCAGCAAGAGCTCCAACCAAGGATCTCCTTGCAGTCTTCCACCTCTTGGAAGTGTGTCTTTACCAGATACTGAAGTAATTGTTGCCTCTTACACTCCCATTAGTTAATAGATATAAGTGACTTTTTAACACAATAATGTGTCCTAGGCTTCTTGCTGATTTCTCGATTTATTATACCAAGTATGTTGAGTTTATTCTTCTCCAGTTTTGAAGTAGAGTGATTTGGGGCAGAACGTGCCAAAACTGTGTAAGTTAGGTGAAAGAAAGCTGGTGTTGAACTGGGATGATCAGTTGGTAGAGAACATCTGCCATCGGTCAGGAAGAGTATGATGCATTTATCAAATTTCAGTTTACTGTGAAATTAACATAGGAGAGCCACTGAGCTTTCAGGTGGGACTGGATTCTGTCCTGTGTTCTGGCAGTCAGGAGCAGATTAAAGGAGAGCTGAAATGTGCTTTTCTTTCCTGCCTTGTTCCTCCCCTCTTAGCCTCCTCCACAGAGAAGTGGCACCGACTGGGTGATACAGCAACAAGGAAGGGGAATTTGATTTCCTCTGATGTTTGAGAAAATGCTGCTGCTTCTTTCTTAATAGGAATCTCTGTTCTCTTAGAGAAGAACAATTTAATGCACATGGGCACGCTTTTCACTGATGGTTTATATAATGTACTTTGGATGCTGGGTATCATTTCCATTGAATTCAGAGTCTGTGCCGATGGAGATGTACAAATATCCTGTGTCCTGGGATGCCTTTGTAAATGAATTTTTCTTCCTTTTTTTTTTCTTTCTTTTGTCCTGTCTTCAGTGGCTGATTTGTGCTATTCAACATCTGTTGCCTTTTATTACAGTGAATTTCAGCAATAGGCAGAGTGATTCCTGTCAGTTTATATATCATTTTTAGTGCAGTTATAGAAGAAGCAGGAATGATACACTTTACAAATACTGTTAAGAGAAAAAACCCCACCAAAACCAGAAAAAAACCTCACACCTCAACCAACAAAGCAAACCACACTACTGCTGTGTGAAAAAATAAGTGAAATATGTTAAGTTTCTGTTTCTTCTTTTGATAGTTTTAATCTGATGAGTGGTTATTCAGATTTACTGAATTTTACATGATAAAAATAAGTTATTTGATTTATAAGATTATTCACCATTTTTCACAAATGGTCATGACCGCGTTGCATTTAATCTTTTGAAAGAAAGTAAAAATTTTGTAGAGAAATGACCAAATATGACATGAAGGTGCCACGTGTCAAGGGGATGGTTTAGACCTCCTTCACTCTTGTCGAAAGCTGAACAGTTGCTTCGAATTTTTTTTGATCACTGAGATTCAGTAGGTGATTAGTGAAAACAACTCATGAAAAGTTATCAACAGGAATATGATCAGAGTTGGGTAAGCAAAAATTGAGTTACTGTACTAAAGGACTTCCTTCAGGTTTCTTAGACCTGAAGAGAAAACTTCCTTTTTTTGACATTCAAGACAATTGAAATTTTTCATTAAGACTTGGAGGTCCCAAAAGGATCAAGTAGTTAATTATTTAGTACGAGTCAGGTTATTTCATTAGCATCAAAAGGCTTATGAAACACAGCACACATGAGGAAGCTAAGTAAGCAGGACAGAGAAGCAAAGCCTCTGCTTCTGTTGTGCAGAGGTGTACAGTGTTTGGAATATGCTGTAAGAGTGAACTTGCGAGGTCCTCAGGGAAGATGCCAATGGGGAAGGGGTACAGGATATAGCCTTTGTGTTCTAGAGCCTTATTTTGTAGGAGTTAAAGCAGTATGCAAGGTTGATAAGACTAATCAGGTAATTAAGTGACTTTTTTTTTAACAGCCTCCTTTACAGAGACAGGGGATCTGCCTCATGCTGAGGTGACAGTAGGCAATGTTACAGAAAAATAAGGAAAGAATAAGATACAAGAGAACATGCTTGCACTGGCTAAAAACATTCAGGAAACAGAACAGGAATATGATTTTCATATTAAAGGGTATTCACTGGTAGATTTTTTTTTAAATTTGTGGTTTCTTACCTGGTCATGAATCATCTAGAAGAGTACAGCGAAACTTGCTGATGATAGTGAATTATTCTGTATAGCAAAGACAAATGCCAACTTGAAAAGCTGAACTGAATAATTGAGAAAGCAATGGCAGAGGACAGGATGTTCAGTATGGAAAAAAAGATGCAAATGAGAGACAAACATTTCCTACATTTGGCTCAGCAGTGAGCACTGGGGCAGCACCATTCTGGTTTCTATGCCTATAAAACATCCGGGTTGCTTTGCTCTTTTTTTTTTTTTTTTTTTTAAGTCTTTTGGATAATTTAAGAGCTGAAGTTACCAGCTGATGGTTTCCCCTAAAAATAGTTTTAGTGTGAGCACAGTATGTGCATTTTCTTTCACTGATTTTGTAAAGGTACATTACTAGTGGTACAAAACAGCCATAATTTGCTTTTGGATACTAGAACTACACAAAAAAATGAATGGGGCATATATCTACTGTATAGACAGCTTTCCTTTTGTTGCTTTGGGCAATCATATAGTTAAGTGATAATGTTCCTGGAGATTGAGTCCATGAAGCAATAAATGGCTTTTATAGTTTATTAAATGCCGAAGTGCAGCTGGAGCTACAAAAGCCATCTCAAGCAGTAAGTATGTTATTACCATTATGGAAAGATAAAAGGAGAATATCATGGGAACAGGAATTTTTAAAATTTTGAGGCAGGGATAAGAACAGAAAGGATAATATTTCCATTAAAACTATTTATAATATCCCACCTTAAAATTATACTTATAATTATAATTATACTTATAAAATCCCACCTTATGGGTAGGTATGAACCAATGCTGTCATTACCTTTTGCAAATTCAAACAAATCCAGATCCATAATATGTAAATGAACACTGATAACATTATCAGTAAAATTTTGAAGCAATAGAGAGAAAAAAAAGTTAAATTTGAGCTGGTTTGGATCTGAATTGAGCTGCTCTTTTCTCAAAATAAAGCACTGAGAAGGAAGACCAGTGGGTTTTGCAGCAAGCGTAGTTTTGCACAGTTTTCCTAAATCAATATGAGTACCAAGTTATGCTGGTATTGGAAGCTACCCTGTTAATTTTTCTTTGTAATCTCTGGCCTCCTAAGGCATGTCCCTGCCCCTGGCAAATGTCTATTATTATTACAGAAGGTTTGAAAAGGAAGCAACTGTGGAAAGGACAAGACTAAGTTCTTTCTGACTCTGTCTCTAGTTAAGCAGAGAAAAGTCCTGCAGCAGCTGAACACATCCATTCCTGGTTCAAACCCACAGCAGAAGTGAGGTTGCAGCTCCTTTTCTCAGGGTGTGGTACCAAACTTGATCAGGCCAGGGCTGAAGTGAACAGAGGTTTCTTGTATGAGTGCTGTAACAAGGACCCTGGTGACCAAGTGGTCATTCAGGAGAAAATCTTGATGGATTATGCCAAAAATTTAATATCACTAAGCAGTTGTGCTTTAACCTAAGTTCTGAACTGATTAATTTTCTCACCTTCTCTGACCCAGGGAAAGATATAAGAATAGTTGCATGATATAAATCAACCCATAATTGTGTTGAAAATTATCAAAACTATGAAGTAAATCTTCCCCACTATTTACCTGAAAATGATATCTTCAATTTTGAACCAGCTCTTCAGGATTGAAGAAGCAACTGCTTCAGCACCTAAGTGCATGAACTGAGTAGTGACACATTGCCTCTCCCAGTCCATTTCAGTCACTGTCATTATTTTATTCAGAAAAGCAATGGAGTTTACACTGCAGCAGTAGGAGTTTAAAACTGTAGCCATTGACTGCTGGCACCTGGAGGAGTGATTTTATGTCACATTTAGCCAACTAGGTTGTGAGCTCAGACCTTGTAACCAGAGTCAAACTTCCAGCAGCTATGGCCCAGTGTATGTGTCCCTGAATTTAAGATCTAAATATAAGTCAACAAATAGTGGGCTGAGCAGAACTGCTTCTTCATGGCATCTCCATTGCCTGAGATGCTTGATGATCTCCAGGACAACAGCTCTGGAGTCATCCATTTCAGATTAACAGATGTGTCTCCTTTCCACATATTTTAAGATTCATGAAAAATTATTCAGGAATGAGAGCCCAATCTGTTCCCATAAAGTCAATGAAACTTTTGTCAGTGACTTACATGGAGGCAGACCTGAGTCCAGTACAAAAGCATCCTGTCACTAGAAAAGCAAACTGAAAAAACTCAATTTAACCAGGCATAATTTGGGTATTGTATTGTTTAGATCAGGTTGTCTACAAACACATGTTCCTAGTCTGTACCATAGTTTTAGCTTTAACTCTTATTGAGCTTGAAATATATTTATTATAAATAATATTGGACAGCAGTTATTTTCACTAGATCTTGTATGTAGATCTCAAATGCATTATGTGACAATTCCTGGCAGCTGTCTTTCTATAATGTTATCCTGATGAACAAAATCTCCCAGGGACTGAATGTCAACCTTTGTCCTGAATTACAATTGTTGCATGTCTCTTTTTTCAGCCATTTATCTAAATCTTTGCCTTGTTTCTTTAAAGAATTTTTAAAGCTTTGGGAGGAAGGCTGTCTTTATGTCACATTACTCTTTTTAAATAGAAACTAATATACATGTTATCTTCTTTTGCCTTTGCTCAAGGCATGAGAGAAAAACCATACCTGCATTTTTCTCATGTAAGTGTATTCTTCTGGCCAGCACTTGAACAGATGGCAGTTTTTTAGCTGAAAACTGTAACTTCATCAGGTAATTATAGCAGCATATATTCACCCAGGTGGGAAAGGTCCCAAGAGTCCATGTGCTCAAAGCAGAAGCAGCACTGAATTCAGAGCAGGTTGCTCAAGGCTTTGTCCAAATGGGTTTTGGAAAGTCCAAGAATGGGAACCTGCAGCCTCTGGGAATCCTGTTCCAGTGCTTAATTATCCTCACAGTGATTTTATTTTTTTCTTATACCCACTAGGATCCCTCTGTTTCAAGTCATGCCCATCACCTCTCTTCTGCACTTCAGTAGAGAGCTCTCTTCTTGGTCACCCTTTTGATATTTATTGGCAGGATGAGGTAGCTGTCCCTGAAGCCTTCTCTTCTCTGGACTTAAAAAACCCCCGATCCTTTAGACCACACTTGTGGAATTATATATGTTCTGTTATACCTACAGTGTCTTTAGCTGCAAAGCACATAATTAATTGCATATTCTGCTGTGTTTTTCCTGATGTCAGATCATTTTTAGCATTATTTGTTACAAATTTGAATGTCTTTTCAACTAAATAACCAAGCAAATGATTTATACCTATTAAAGATTAGTCATAGACAATGTCTGTCTGAAATTATTTGAACCCATAATTGCATTTTCAGTCAATAGAGTTCATTTTGATTGTGTGTTTCTTTCAAAAAATTGAGATGCATACCTTTACACTTCATGTGTCTTAATCCCTCAAACATCAACTCTATAAGGACGTGTCAGGTTCTTTCAGCTTGCTTTCAATTAGACATTTTAATGTAGGACGCATACAAACACATCTTTTGGAGCAGGACAAGAATTGAACATCTACCTGCTGAAACACACACCAGGGATTTTTTTTTGTGCCAGTCCAAGGGTTGTCTTCAGAGACAGCAGATCTACTGATCGCAGGCAAAGGTAGCCCACGCAGTCCTTGCCTTCATTCTTTCATTACTTCATGATTACCGGCTCTACCCAAATGAGGCACAAAAGATCTTCCATTACTAAATTACTAACAGAAATCTCAAGTGAAAATTTTAGTGTTCAAATGAACTGAGTGTGTATCACATCAGTGCTTCAATCTGGCAGTTCAGAGATTTCTCAGCAGGACTTGTTCCTGTAGCATCTCCGTGAGCTGTCGGCTGTTGAAGCAGTCAAGTTCATGCTGTGGGACCCATGTTTGGACTACATTTGCCCCTTTTTTCTCAGTTGCAAATATGTGGATGGACACTCATAGCTGGTTTATGGCTTTGGTAGCTCTCCACAAGATTTTCACGTCCAGTTACAGGGAGTGTAAACACAGCTGTTTACTTGTTTCCTACTCTTGTGACTGTAATTGAAGCAATGTAATGTTTTCACTTTTCAGAGAGTGACATGGGCATCCATTGCTGACATTTCAGCTAACGACATGAAATGCTCCTATTCGAACCCATGTTCCACTAGAGTTGTTATGGTTTGCGGAATTTCAAAAACACAAAATTACAGTTTGTACTTTCTTCTTTTTTTTTTCCCAAAAGCTCAGTTTAAAGTAAAAATGGGAAAAAAACCCAAAAAAACCCCAAAAAACCAACACCAAAACAAAACAAAAAAACCCCCCAAAAAATCTAATTATCATTGTTTTTCACAAAGACTGACATCTGACTCCTAGCAAAATAGGACTTTATATTTTGTTTTGTGTTTCACCCAACTGTTCAGTAAGTGAGGCTGCTGTTGCTGAAAGTGAAGGTGTGCAGGGTAAATGGGATTTCATAAGCCACTGCATTTGAAGGCATAGGACCATTTGGATTCCTGATTCACGGGAACTGTAGGGAATCAACAGGCATATGAACAAGATTTTCCTAGTTGCCTGAAATGTTTATAGACAGCCTACTATATCTGGAATATTTAAATGATTTAAGTGATACAGACCCTGTACAGTTGTAACATGAAGGTTATATGTTTCTGGTAAAATATATAATTTACATTTCTTTAAGGAATTGTGAAGTGTAGATTTATAGCACTTGATGACCTTTGGCAATGCAGTATATAAACAGCAAATAATTCTCTGGCTTGGGGCATGCATGAATCTTTTTTCTCCGTTATTTAATCCAATGGTTACAACAGTAGGTCATTCTGTCATTAGATGGTGTATTTCTGTCTGGTAAACAGAGATATGTTTAGTAGGGACGTTACTGACTGTGAGAAATGAGAAGTATTTCACCTGCTCTTGGCATTATTATTAATTATTTTTATTGCCCACAAAAGTGTGCTAAGCACTTGAAAGAGCCATTTAAGCAATTTAATGTATTTTGTAGTGGTCCAACAACCAGGGATTTTTTAACACGTATATTTCTCTTTATGTAGATAATTGTGCTGCAAACAATCACCTACCAGCTCCTTGTTCATCATCATGTGTGATGTGATGTGATTTTTCCTGCTGTTTTACAAGGGACGCTGAGATTCTGGCTTATATTGTCACAGTGCTTTATGGCTTAGTGTGATAGTTGATTTTTATTTATTACAATATAAATTTGCATTCTGCCCATCCTTAGTCATGCCTGTATGTGTTAAACCAGTGGATGTAGCCAGAGAGAGAAGCTGAGGCCCACCGGTGCTCTTATGAGCCCACACTTGCTTGAGTTGTACCCTGAGGGAGTTTGTTTCAAAGGAGAATGAAAGGGCCTGGGGTTTTTGCTCAAAGTTAGCTCTGGTTTTCTTACAGGTGGTGAAGGTATGTGAGAGAAACAGCCCTGCAGGCACCCAGGGCAGTGCAGAAGGAGGGGCAGGAGGTGCTCCAGGCGCTGGAGCAGATTCCCCTGCAGCCCCTGGTGAGGCAGCTGTGCCCCTGCAGCCCAGGGAGGTCCATGGGGGAGCAGAGATCCACCTGCAACCCCTGGAGCACTCCAGCCTGGAGCAGGTGGATGTCCAAGGGAGGCTGTGACCCCACGGGAAGCCTTTGATGGAGGAGGCTCCTGGCAGGACCTGTGGGGCCATGGAGAGAAGGGCCCATGCTGGAGCAGCTTTTCTGGCAGGGTTTATGACCCCTGCATCCCATGGAAGGGACCCACAATGGAGTAATTCATGACTGACAGCCTGCAAAACAAACTGGCCCAGGAGAAGTTCATGGAGAATTGTTGCCTGTGGGAGGGACCCCACACTGGAGCAGGGGAGGAGTGAGAGGAGTCTTCCTCCTGGGAAGGAAACTGTGGCAGAGACAATGTGGGATGAACTGACCACACCCCCATTCCCCATCCCCCTGTGCTGCTGGGGAGAGGAGACAGAGAATGCAAAGTTAGGTTCAGCCCAGGAATAATGGAAGGGTGGAGGGAAGGAATTTTTAAGATTGGGTTTTATTCTTCATTACCCTATTCACATTTGACTGGTAATAAATTAAACTGATTTCCCTGAGTCAGATTTTTTTTTGCTGAGGATGGTGACTGGTGACCGATCTCTCTCTGACCATATCTCAGCCTATGAGCCTCTCATTATATTTTCTCTCTGTCCAGCTGAGGAGAAGAGGCATAGAACAGCTTTGGTGGGCACTTGTTATCCAGGCAGGGTTAAACCACCACATCTTCATACAATTTTATGTTTGGACCAATCTCGTTAACATTTTTTCTACATAATTTGTGACAAGGGTTCATCATTATTTGGTTGCATCAAATGAGGATGCTTTTACATGTGATATCAAGTCTTGCATGTTTAAGCAGCCATCCAGAATGTAAAAAGCAGATGGACTGTCACCATCTCTTGTCATTCCTAAGCAAACCTAAATCACACCTTCTTAATTAAAATGTAACTTTTCTCTCATTTTTGTGGACTCCTGTTGAACTGTAATAAAGAGCAATACTGCTAGGTTTAGTAAGAATGAAACTTATATTGGGCATCCAAGTGGAGTGTTGGAAGCAGATCTTGTTAATCAGATGGGGAGCATTATATTTGACATTGTAAAGGGCTGCAGTAGCAAAAGACCATTAAGTGCTTTTTGGAATAGGAGTGTTCCATTCTATTTTGATATGACTTTTTGGAACTGCATATATACTAGATCCAAATGAATTTAAACTGCAACGAATATGCTTCTGTATTTAAAAGGCAGTTAAAATTCATAAGATATGGAAACCAACCTATTAATCTGAGACTGTTCCACTAAGTAAAGAAAAAAAGAAGAGAGAGAAAAAGGAGCTCAGTGAAGCATAACCGATTCCATTTATGTGCTGAAATAAAATCATGGTGATAAAGATTTTTTCGAACAGCAGCTCAGGGCAGATTGGAAGTTGTTTTAGAAACAAGTGTGTGTTTTTTAGTGAAGGTTTTAAATGGTAGAGCTGCTATATTAATATTTTTCTTTCCAGTTAGAGAAAGACAGTGTGTGTTTATGAGTCCATGCATCCTCTTGGCATTTAACATCATTTCCCTGGAGGGGGGATTACAGCAGTTTGTTTAAAAGATCTGGAATACAGATGCAATATTTTCTGAATATTCAGAGAGTAGAGTTTGAGTGTATTTTTATAATAATAGAGCTATATTATAGTGCTCTTTTTCATAACACATCCAAGAGAGCTCTGTAAGGTTGTGAAACAGAAATCTGCCTACCTGGAGGTATTTATTGCAGCCCCTTGCCGACCTGCAGGTGAAATTAGTGCTTTGCAGCAGCACATGCTTGCATCAGAGAGAGAAAGGGAAATTTCTTTTAAGATTATCTGCCTAAGATATGCTTTATTATTATTTTAATACTAATACAAAAATTAATTTTAATACTAATACAAA